>CAJQZJ010000275.1:989236-1001356 GCA_907164525.1 Lophiomys imhausi | reverse complement strand
GAGATGTAACTTGAAGAAAAAAAAATAAAGTACTTATATAAAAAAAAAACCCTTAGGTCATCTAAACAGCTGAGAACAGAAGGACTGAACATAAAAGGATTGTACTAACATTTTTAATCATTTTTCCCATTTGGGTTGGGGCCCCAAACAGGTCTACTACGACCCACATCAGCAGGAAGTCACTTTAAGAGAGCGAGGTCCCATGCCCAGAGGGTGGGGAGGGTGTTTCTCTGCCCTTCTTTTTGGTTATTTGAAGGATAACTGAAAACTCTGTTATGTAGGGGAAGAGACTACAAGCTGATAAATGGTCCTGTCTTAATGGGTTTTGGAGGTTAGCCCCAGGGAATTCCTACTTTACCTTTTCTGTATCCTTCTTCCTCTCCTATGTAGGAGTGCATGGGCTTGAGAAAAATGAGATATAGACATAGCACAGGAAGGTCCAAGAAGAAGGGGCAGATTATTGAATATGCCCTTATACCTTTGTATATTGATACAAAATTAGTAGTTTATTTGGCTAAAGTGGTATTGACCATTGTTTATTGTGCAAAAATAAGACTGTATTGGATTACATCGGTATTGATCTTTGTATATTGATACAAAATTAAGATTATAGTTGGCCACAATGGTATTGACCCTTGCATATGGACGTAATATTAAGATTATATTGGGCTACATAGGCATTGATCTTGGTATATTGATACATAATTAAGAGTATATTTAACCACAATTTAATAGATCTTTGTATATTGATACAAATTTAAAGGTAATGCTTCCCAATGGTATCATACCTAGAGATACTTAAAAATAAAATGTGAAGCTCTGACCTCTTGATTCCAACCGTCTAAAACAGTCTAGGATAGTTAAAACAAACTCCTAGTCATGCAAACATGTCTCTTTGTTGGCTACTATGACAGTCTATCACAGATATTCTCTAAACTACCCAGTAATCAAGTTGCTAAGAGACAAGCAACATTTGCTTATCTAAATACAAGAGATGGATAGGGCATCTTCAAAAACCCCTTGAGATCTGCAGAATATGGCATTCAAAGATGTTATCTTAAATCAAGATTTTTTTTGATATCGAGACATATCAGCGCCTGACAGCAACCCTATTCTACTCCAAGTAGAAGATAAGCATCGAATAACCTCCACTGTAAGATGGTTGAATTGGTGGCAAGCCTTTCTCTTGGCATGAAAAAACCCCTTGCACCAACTGCAGACAGACTGCTGTCCAAAAAGGACAAAACTTGGTAGCGGGGAAGTCGACAGCCTAACTCTGCCAAGACAGGGTAGGAAAAACCCCTTGCTTCAACTGTAGACAGACTGCTGTCCAAAAAGGACAAAACTTGGAAGCAGGTAAGTCGACAGCCTAGCTCTGCCAAGACAGGGTAGGCGAGTCCTTCATAACCCCTGCTCTACAATCAATGTCTGTCAGAGAAATGGGGCCAAATGACTGAAGATTGATGCTGTAATGTATGGAGAGAAAATGGGAGCTGTCCAGGCAGCCACTGGTATGTCATTTCTTAGTTTGGGAAGCTGCAGCCCTGCACTTCCTATATAATCAGATATATTTGTCCCTCTCAGGTCTCTGAGGTGGTTGAAGAATAGATAGCTAGAGTCTCATAGTTAAATTTTGAGTTGTTTGGGAATCAAGAGGGTGTTCTAAGAAGATGCTTTTTAAATTGTGATGAAAGTTGAGTTGGATATAGAACTTTAAACTCATGGAGATAGGTCGACAGTAGAATGTTGAAGTCAGGTGCCAAATACATATAGACTGGACATTGGGATTGTATGCCAAGCCATATAACTCTCATAATTTTGGCCTAATTACCTCTGTTGTTTTGTATTGTATTTATTATTATAAGAGTAAGAGCCATTTGTTGGACTGAAAGGGGGAGCTGTTGGGGGGAAAAGATATATCTTAAACTTAAAAAAAAGGAAGGGGATGGGTGGGTTGAGGCGGAAGAGGGTGGGAGGGTGGGACTGGAGGTGGGGTAGGGAGGGGATTTCAATTGAGATGTAACTTGAAGAAATAAAAAATAAAGTAAAAAAAAGAAAAAAAAGCAAACAAGGATCTAGTTCAAACCATACATGAGAGAGAGAAAGATAGAGAGAGAGACCCATGTATGTACTTTCAGGGACCAAAAGGGGGTGTCAGATCCCCTGGAGTTGAAATTATAGGAGATGTGAGCCTCCGGACTGGGGCATTGGAAGTCAACTGAACTTGGGTCCTCTGGAAGAGCACTATACACTCTTAACCACTGAGCTATCTCTCCAGCCCCTAATCACATAGTATTACATTCCTGTGAAAGCTAGAAGTTTGTTTTAATTTTTGTGGTGGGTTGAAATGGGAGCCTTATGTACGCTTGGCAATGTACTCTACACCTGGGCTGCAACCCGAAATCTTTAGTGCCATTTTAAACAGAACATGGGTCACGGATCGGAACAGTGTTTACTGGACCCTTGGTAACAAGCACTTCTAACTGAACAACTGGCCAGCAGCTGCAGGGATGCCCTCCCTTTGCCGCTGCAGAGACACCATCCCCTTTGCAAGGCAAGAGAAGCTCTTCCTCAAGGTGACAAGATAGGAAAGAGGGAGGGAGCAGCAGGAGGAGGAGATATACTGCAGCTGTGGCATTAAGCCTGAGGTTTGAGATTCCCACAAAGATTCACTGAGAAAAAATAATACTTGAAAAAAGTATAATGTCTGGTATTTATCACCTCAGTCTACTGGAAGTTCATTCTCCCTGACAACTATGGAGATTCTTAGGAACTAATATATTGTCCAACACCTACCCTGCCAAGTGCATTTTTTTTGGTTAGTTTTAACTCTCACCTGTTATTCCTTAATTAATTTTGTTGCATTGGATATTTTGTGACCCATTAGTATGATATCCAAGTTTCCAAAGAACCATTCTGATCTGTTCTCCCACTTCTTTTCAACTTAGAGCCTATGCTCTCTTCAAAATATAGACTGGTAGGCTGGTTCATTGGGTAAAGGAGCTTCTGCCAAGCCTTACAACCTGAGTTCAATTCTGGGAAACCTCTGTGGAAGATTTTCCTCTGGTCTCCGCACATGCACTATAACACACACATATACATCCATACATACAAATACACAAATAAACAAATGTAATTCAAAAGTAAAAAGAAAATAAGTATTTTTCCTGTTTCTTATATACTCCAGATTCACTTTTAGCTCTGTCTAGATTATTTTCTCTGACAAGTATGTACCATGAATGGGAATAATCCTTCAGGATCACTTCTAGGTCTCACATTTTAGACACAATATTTTCTGTGTTTAATGTATGTATCTCATCATGTTTAATATTTTGTCATTCATGGTGTTTGTATTTAAGTCTGTGGCGATTTATAGTAGTTATTTATTTATTTACTTACTTGTGTGATGTAGTGAGTTTTCACTTCCTTCTCGTTCTCACTCTTCAGTGTCCACTCATGGTAGGCATAACTATGAGACACACATTGATGTGATCGATGTAGCATGCATGAGACATGCATTCTCTGACTAGCCTGCTGGTCCATGTAGAGTGACATACGTAGAACAGATGTGGACTTAACCTGAAGCTGGAGGCAAGCCTAACTAAGCCAGTGTAAAGCACCTATTGCTCCAGGTCTCCTGCAGATATATGAGTGAAAAACATATGATTGCTATTTAGTCAGGAGCTTCAGCATAATTTTATTGCACAACATTTTTGTGCCTGATCCAAAGTCATAACTTCCATTTTATACTGTTGAGTTTCTAGAAGTTACAGTCTGATTCATCATATTTTACTTCCAAGTGCACGTTCCTGGTGCAAAGGATTGAAGAACCCTGGGTACGGATCAAGATTCAGGAAAGAAAAAAGTAATTACTAGTCCAGTGTGAAATTATTGAATAGTAATTTATGCCAGGGATTGTAGTAGTAGTAGGCTACTCAGTGATAGCAAACGGAACTTGGTTTCTAGGCATGACTTGGTGATCTGAGAAAGTCGAAGAACTAGGGATTCATAATGCAGTCAGTGTGCAAACTCTGATTATACTTGAATCATATGCGAGGGCACCAAAGTAATCAGAGAAGTGATAATGGATTGAAATGAGCACAAGGATCCTTTTCTCTCCACTGATTCCCATTATCTCACGTTAAGAGCAAACCTCAGGCAGGTGGGAAGCATTTGCATCCATTTGAAGAAAATGAGTTAGTAGAAGGTGCCTGAGGGGTAACATCACAAGCCACAGGGAGAAGTATTGGTTGGTCATCTTCTGATTGCTGCATGTTACCTCTGTCCCTTTCTACAGTTACAAAGAGGCTATCAGCTTCCTGAGTCTAAATGTGTCATCAATTGGAAAGAAAAAACTTGGATATATGACATCCAGATGTGACAATGACCTCATCATCCATCAGGGCTCTGTATGAAACTAGATCAAAATCACCCTGTGCCTGGAAGCTTTTCCAGATGACTAAGCATTTGGCTCCTGCCTCTCCCATAACCTACTACAGAGATACAGTTAAGGTAGGATACGACTGATGCCTTTCATTTGAATAGAAATAACTCAGGAGCCAGGACCATAGGACTGAAGTTCCTAGGCCATAGAAAGCATCTATAGAACCCAGACATACATCCAGCCTTTATTGCCCTGGACAGCAGCCTCTTGGTAGTAAAACTTTCCCATTTGATATGTATTGAATTATCACCTGAAATTCTTGTTTATTTGTGTGTGTTTTGAAGATGTTTATTTGTGTGTGTTTTGAAGAAGCAGGTGGCTAGGACAAAGGAAGATTAGAAAAGATAACTGATGCAGGGCTCAGATGACACTCCAGAAAGAACACATGGCCTTATCCTAGCACCTTTCAGCTTGAAGAAAATAAATTGGGACATACTGCCAAGTTTTAGTAAATACTGCCATGAAGTTCAAACAGTCCCTAATGAGGAAAGTGGTTGTAAAGGATATATACTTTTAGATGAAAAAGACAAATATCACAGGGATCTATTTTGTAAGAATTGTGCAACTTAAAGATGATTATGTGTGTGGCGCACACTGTTTAGCATGTCAGCAGCAACAATAATGGTGATGACATTTACTGGGTCCTAACATGGCGTGTAGTGTGCAAAATCCTGTAGAAGTCTCATCTTAATTAACCCTTTTGATGATGCTAAAAACTGTAGCTCGGCATAGCTATTTTATACATAAGGATCCTAACATTAAGAAAAGGGAACATTAGCCGGGCGTTGGTGGCGTACGCCTTTAATCCCAGCACTTGGGAGGCAGAGGTAGGCGGATCTCTGTGAGTTCGAGGCCAGCCTGGTCTACAATGTGAGTCTAGGACAGCCAGAGCTGTTATACAGAGAAACCCTGTCTCAAAAAACCAAAAAAAAAAGAAAAGGGAACATCTTTGTTGGAAGTAACACCTAGGATTTAATCGTGTATAATCATACTGCAGCTGCGGGGTACAAGTCCCTTATTCTCATAGTTCAGATCAACTTTTTACAGCATGGCCATCAACAGCATCAATAGTATCAACACTACCAACAAGATAATCCCTTTATAAAACCTAAAACCATAATCAAAAATTGTTAAGAAGCATAACAAAAATGCTACTTCATGAGTACAGTTGCAATGACCTGCATTACTAAGAGAAATTGTTGGTTAAAAGGTAAGGATGTGAGTTCATCTGTGGCTTTTAAAGCCAAACGATAAAAGATGGTTAAAGGGAAAAAAATGGTCCTAGAGTTCAAAGGCCTTTGTTTTTGCCTCACAACATGGTAAGGCAAGCAAAGAACTCCTTTAAAATGCATATATAGATGATAGGCAACTGGTCTTCACACAGTTCCCTTAGCAAGCAGGTGCAGGGCACGCTCAGTCACGGACTCTGTTCCCTATTAGGGGGACACTTTACCCTGGCTGGGTTGCTATGTTGGGCCCCAGAGCAAGGGGAAGCTCTTGGCCCTCATGTGACTGATGAACTGAGGGGGGTAGATATGTGGGAGCCCTCCTCCACTGAGCAGAATAGGAGGGAGAGGAAAAAGAGGGTGGGGAGATAGGAGGGGAGGAGGATGGGGGCTGTAATTTGAATGTAACGACTAAATTTTTAAAAATGGCATGTTGTGGACTCATGGTATAGCTCAGTGGGTAAAGGCACTTGCTGCCAATTATGATCTGAGATTGATAATTATTACATACATGTGAAGGGATAGAATTGATTCTTGCAAATACTCTTCTGACTTTCACATGTCTGTTGTGATATATGCAAACCGAAAGACACACACACACACACACACACACACACACACACACACACTATATGTATACATATATATATATATATTCACATAAATCTCATGGTTTTTTTTAGTAAAATTACTTTAAATTAGCATATGTCCTTCCCTTTAATAAACTAAGCAAAAAATTGGCAATTTTAAACTTGTAATGTTAAAATTGAAATTTCACATATAATATGTTAACAAAAGCATGAAAAACATTTTTCATAAATTTTGTTGTATTTATTTATGGTGTGTTCGGTGGGTGGAGTTCAGAGAATGACTTCTGGAAGTTAGTTCTTCTTTTCCACTGTATGGGTCCTGGATTGAACTTAAATGTCAAGGCTTGGTGACAAAATGTTTAATCACTGAACCATCTTGCTTTCATTTTGTGAATTTTTGTTTGTAGACAGGATCATACTATGTAGCCTAGTCTGGGTTTGAACTTGATATCCTCCTGCCTCAGTGCTGGGTCAATACCTGGATAACCTTTCATTTTTAACTACATGAATCAAACTATGATTTTCAGTATTTCACTAAAGAGACATCTGGCTATCCATTTGTTAAGAAAATTAACCAGTATGTCTACCCATACTTCAAATGACAAAGTGATTTCAAGCTTTTTCTTTTGGATATAGTCATGGTCCTGTGTCTTAAAGTCATGATCCCATGCATACTAAGCCATCTTAATACATTTTCCAGAATTTCAATTCAATCTCTGTAAACAGAAAAATGTAAAGAAGATTCCCTTTGCCTACAGAGAGTGTAAAATATGCACTGTGATATGTACTTATGAATTGCTTTGTACTGCTAGTCTGTTATGTTTTTAACCTCACCTTTCCCTGTATCTGTAACTTCCGCCATGTAACTTTGTATTTCTCTTAGTAAAGAAGTAGAGGCTAGAGGCTTGAGAGATGGCTTAGCAGTTAAGAGCAGTTCCTGTTTTTGCAGAGGACCTGAGTTAGGTCCCAACACCAACATTGTAATTCACAATTGTCTCTAACAGTTCTTGAGAATGCACAGCCCTCCCCCAAGTGAGCACAAGGAACACATAAAAATGTAAGAGACTCTTCTTAAAAAATGGTCAAGCCTCTTACATCATATATTCAGCCAGGGGTTGTCTGCGTACTGTTGGTTGGATAAGGAACACTTCCCCTACAAAGGGCCATACATTGAAATCTTGGTCCCTTTACCAATAATGCTGTTTTGGAATGACTTTGAAACTATAGGTGGTGGGGCCAAGCCAAAGGAAAGAGCTCACTAAGCATGTATTCAGTAGGAATCTTATCTTATCTCTGCGTCTTCCTGCTTCCACTTGGCCATAGAAGTCTGCTCAACTGTGTGCCCAGAATAAAGAAAGCCAAGAATCACGGAGTGAAGCCTCTGAATTCATAATTTTATTCTTAAATTGTTTATGTCATGCATTTTGTCACGACAACAAAAAATGTCTGGTTAAACTACCACAAGTTAGGATTGTAATGTGAAATGACATTCATAGGTTCATGTGTTTGAACACTTGGTCCTCAGGTACAGGTTCTATTTCTGGGGATTGTGGAAATGTGAGGGTTTAAGGGGCTTCCAGGTAGGCCAGCTCCATTTCAGACTTGAGCTCTCTACTTTCTTGTCTATTAAGATAGGAGGGTGCCAACAGCCCAGTCCCTGCTGTCATAAACTCCTTCACACTTTCACACTTTTTTCAACCATGTTTGATTGTACCATCTCAGACTTTGGGTAAAAGAAATGCTTATGCTATTAATTTGCTTATGTAGGTTATTCTTCTCACAATAATAAGAGTAAATTATATACCTTATGATAAGTTTTCATTTTTAATTATTCTGTTAATGGCTACACTATATATACATAATTTCCATGCCCCTTAACCTCTCCAACTCTTCCCATGCCCTTTCCACCCACTCAAATTCATGATCTCATCTATAATTGCTATTGTTGCATATGGACATTCACATAATACACATATAGGAACATACACACAACTTTGAGTCCAGTCAGAGTTGCCTATGTGTGCATGTGTTTAGGAGTGGTAACTTAGGATTGGGCTCATCTATAAGGAAATCTGTTTTCTTCCCCTCAGAAGCCACTGGATGTTTAGCTCTTAATTTAAGTGTGGGACCTTATGAACTTTTCTTCTAAACGTGTTGGTGTGTCAGTTAATGTGGTCTTAGGCAGGAAACTATGTTGCTGAGAGTTCAAAGGGGCAGCACTCTTGACATATGCAGAAAACTATCTTGTAGTAGGCCTCCAAGTCTTGTGGTTCTGTGAATGTTTCTACCATATCTTCCAGGATATCCCTGAGACTTAGATATAGAGGCTGTGATACAGAAGTCCATATGTGAATTTTGTCTAGTGAAGGAGGTTTCAGTGAGCACCGTCAATCTGAGCATTGCACGATGCTTATGTTATGTTTATGCATTTACCTAACCATATGTCAGGGTTAGCTCCCGATCCCATAGAATGAGAATGCACAGAGCCAACATTTCCTAGTTTAGGTATCACATTCTGGATGGTTTGCACAACCATTCATAACCCCAACCCAACCTAGTCAATCTCCAACCAACTGACATATAAGCTATAATTACAAATAATTGTTTCGGTCTGGAGAGATGGCTCAGTGGCTAAGAGCACTGGCTGTTCTTCCAAAGGACCCGGGTTCAAATCCCAGCACCATATGGCAGTTCACAGCTGTCTGTAATGGCCAGATGTGGTGGCGCACGCCTTTAATTCCAGCACTCTGGAGGCAGGCAGGTGGATCTCTCTGAATTCAAGGCCAACCTGGTCTACAAAGTGAGTCCAGGACAGCCAAGGATACAAATAAATAATTGTTTCAAGTCACTATGTTTTAACTAATTTGTGATGCAGACACATACAACTGGAACAGAAAAGAGCCATGCACATATCTGGTGTTTGTCATATAGCACCTGCTGACAAGGGTGATTTTTTTCAGTCACAAAAAACTCAACCTATTCCAATTTGAAGTGATGGAATCATGTTAAAATCACTCATACAAAGGTGGAGGAAGGGCACTCAGGGATGTTATTTTTCAGTGCTTCCACTTTGGCTCCTTGCTGGAGGTAGGCAAACAAAGCAAGAGGCAGGAGCATTGAGCTCCTCCTCAGAACACATGAGTCCCCAAATCCTAAGTAGGATTCACAGACTGATTATTTTCATGGCTACAATTGGTTATTTCCAAGTCACAGACAGTTCCCCTCTTTGCTCCTGATTTTTCATTCCTGTTAAAATGGCAGCATCTGATTTAGCTTCTGAAAAGGAACAGGGAGTTTGGGAAGGGGTGGAAACATGGGGGGGGGGGGGAATGGCCAGGAAGGAAAGGAAAAAAATTACCCACCAAAATGGGCTTTACTATTATAAAGTGCTAATGAAATTCGAAATAACAACAATAATTACACTTCTAAGGCCAGAGCCTCACCATGAATATTCATCCCCATGTTTTATTTCTAGAACAAAAATTGAGTAAAACACCACCATGTGTGTGGGGCAATCTTCCTAGAGATGGGGAGGGGGCATTTCCTTTTCAACTTTCTATTTTTACCCATAAAATCACCCACACTTTCTTGAGACTGTCTGTCTTGTAATATTTTTTCCATAGCTATGATTTGTATCTCCCTGTGTGTCCATACATAGATTCCTTAAGTAGAAGGTGTTTTAAAACATCAAGACAATGTTAAGTTGGCAAATAAGTGTGTGGGGAGGGAGCTGAAGCATCTCTTCAAGGTTTCTAAATGGTCACAGAGAGACAAGCTCTTTAACCTTGAATTTGGCAGCCAGGGCAGTGTACTATGGAATCTGACACATTTTTTTTTTTTCTTTTATCAACTGGCATGGAAGACTAGGAAGTTACTGTTGAGTAATCAATAGAGGATTTGCCACCTCAAGTAGCCTTCTCTTGGATTGTACCTGGAAGTTAGTTGCATGCAGTAGAAGACATTACAATTCACTGCAATTCTATGTGCATAGTGCTAGCCTGTTTGTAGCGACCCCACATTGTACCACAAGGTGGCTGATTAGACAATAGAAATTATCTTTTCACTTTCATGGAGGCTGGAAATCAAAGTACAAGTACTACCGGGGTAGCTGAGGCTTTCCCAATGGCTGTTCTCTACTGGCTTTTTCTTGGTATATGTTACATGGGCTCAGGAGGGGAAGAAGGAAACAGTGGAAACAGTGTGTGTGTGTGTGTGTGTGTGTGTGTGTGTGTGTGTGTGTGTAGCCTCATAAGGCTACAATAGCCCAGATTAGAGCTCATCTCCATGATCACATTAAACTTCCCCACCAAGGGCCCTTTCTCCTGGACTGAGGTCTTTTGATTGGGTTTCACACAGAAATCTTGTCTACAGCTTACATTGCAGTTATCTCTCTCTTAGGAAGGTTGCATAATTTCCATTGTAACTAAGGAAAGAAAAGTTCAAATTATCCAGCTTGTTGCACTCACTGGCCTGTATGTCAGGGCTGAGTCAGAATGTCAACACTGGTAACATCAATTCCCTAAGACAGGGAGAACCGAAAGGAATCACATCCTTCAACAAAGCCCAAGGGAATAATGAGGGCCATGGGCTGTGAGCCCAGGTCTTCCTTCCCAAGGGGACTGCAAAGCAGCCAAGTTGGCCCAAGTCAGTCACCAGACAGAGAGTTGTGGAGACAGGGAGGAGCCTGGGGACGTTGCCAAGGGCCATGTGCCCAGGGAAGGAGAGGCCCCTGGGTCATCATGCTGACGGCATGGGGCAGGAGAGAAACACAATAATATGGTAAATGTTGACACATGGGACTCCTGAAGCAGTTCTAATGATGTCACCCACAGCCCTGATAGCTGTTAGAGGCTCTTAGGTAGCTCTCTAATACCACTACAAAGTTTTTCATCTGGACTCCATGGCTCTGCTGGTTGAAGCTTTACCTAATTTTTTTCTAGTTGGTAGGTGTGATCTCACCTATCAACTAGCACTTTAGGAATGTTATTATGGAAACTGAAACTGTTCTGGTCCCCTTTCAATCCATTACTTCATTTAATGTTGACAATAATCCAAGAAAGTAAAAGATACCATCCTCATTATCTACAGAGAAAACCAGACTCCAAGAAGTTAGTCCCCAGCTAAGGTCCCAAAGCTAGCAAGCCGTATAACTAAGGGTCAAGCCCAGGCACTCTATCTCTAGGCCCAGGCTCATGAGTGTTACACAGCTGGCTTTCTTCATGTGGTCTGTGTGAGAGGGTCTCTAGCCTTCTCCCAAGGACCTCCTTCACCTTTTGATCCTGAAACACTTGACCTCTTTCCAATCTCACCCGTTTCTATAGATCCCAAGTCCAGTCAGTGTTTAAGAGTATAGTTAAGGGCATCTACTGCAAGACAACACTCTGTGTGTCTTGTGATTGAGATTCGGAAGCATATTTTTATCTTCTCTTCTCCTACAGTTATGGCCATTTGAAGAATGAGAGAGCATTATGAATGGAAGACAAGGTGTCAATTGATCTCAGCAACATTGCAGAATTTGTTGTTCTGTAAAACTGTCAGTTTAGCACCAGTGTGAGGCCTCCATGTCACTGTGCCTCATAGGCCTCAGCATAAGACAGAAATCCATTTGTCTATAACATAAAACAAACATAAAGACAGATGGTAAGGAACTGTCTCATCAATTCGATAGTCTTCATGGATCTGAATTATGTCTCTAGCTCTGCTTCCACCCCAAGATGTGGGTCTGGTCTTCATAGTTCAAAGTAACTGTGAGTTCCAGACATCACAGGCAAGATGTGTTCAGTGGGACAGAACAACAACAAAAAAGAAAGAAAGAAAGAAAGAAAGAAAGAAAGAAAGAAAGAAAGAAAGAAAGAAAGAA
>CAJQZJ010000275.1:968080-989226 GCA_907164525.1 Lophiomys imhausi | reverse complement strand
GAAAGAAAGAAAGAAAGAAAGAAAGAAAGAAAGAAAGAAAGAAAGAAGGAAAGCAAGCATCACAAAAATACACGATGGAACTCCTGCTTATTTTTCTTGGGCCACATGTAGATAAGTATTTGTTATTAGTGTCATAAAACCTAGAGGAAGTTTTTTCAACAATTTAGTTATGGGCTAAGTTTTCGAGGTAAGAAGGAGCATTATATTATTAAAGAAAAGTTGCTAACTATGGTACTCTATTGTGGGAAACAACTAGTAATTTCACCACACTTTTCTTAAATTATCAACCTAGCAAGCATTCACTATAACTTAGGTTGCATTTTCTATGTGAAACCCTAAGGATGTAAGGTGAAACCCAAGAAAGTAAAGGATCCCGATTGCTACGAGACAATACTTGACTTGAGAAGGAGAATAAAATATCATTTGCCGAAAGTTTGTGATGAGAGTTATGTTAGTGCAAGTAAAGGGCACTCTAGAAACTCAGAAAGGATGAGACATTGACCAGACACCTGTTGGAAGGAATGTTGATTTTGATTACTTGATTTGGATAGGCACAGATGAATGTGGGACAATGTCTTGGTACTGAGAGATTTAAAAAAAATCCTAAGAAAGAATAATGAGACCACACTATTTGACAGGTGATGGCTCGGTTAATGTCATATGTTATGATTATGACTTAGCATCTCCTAAACTCACTTTTATAAAATTTAGCTATGCTGTCTATGAGAAGAGCTACAAGAATACCCAATAGATATTCAACAGATTTTAGCTTTCTCTTGCCCCATATGCCTTTCTCTGTGGATCCTTCCTTTCAACACCAAGCAGAGCCCACCAGCTTAGACACAAAAGTTGTGGGTGAGATTGACATAGAATTTGATTTTTTCCCCTTGATTTGACATACAAAGGCCTGTCCCTTAATTACCAGTCATTGTCCTTCAAATAAAAAAAAAAATGGTAACCTGCTCAACCCATCAAAGTGTGCCCTTTGAAATGCTGAACTAGAGAGTGAACGGAAAATATCTGCCAAAAATTCTTCTACTCTTCCAGAGATAAAAGCAGCTAGAAATGCATGTAAGTCCTGTGCCCCTGTTAATTAATCAGGATTCACATTAAAAGCTTAAATGCCTTTGAAGCAAGAAGCTCCAAGAACTAACAGCTTTTTTATGTTCTGTAGAGGAAAAACAGGTGGACAAGGCAGCCCAGATAGGTGTATATGAAAAAATCTGGACAAGTTGGCTCATTTCTTATCTGTCAGAACAGACAAACAGCCAGTTTCCAAAGTAAGGAGCAACATGTTTGAGTAGTCCCCTTAGTCACAACCTCAGAGCTACCAAAGCCTGTAACGATGAAGGTGAGTGGTGGGGCAGAGCAGGGCAAACCAGAAGAGCAACATAGATAAGAGGACCCAAGTAGAAGAGATCAAGTATTAATGTGACATAGTACTGGAAGACAGGAGAACACTAATAGAACAGGGAAGAATCTTATCAGAGGGATGGCTTAGGATCAGAATTCTGGAAATGTGACCTAAGAGGCCAGGAAGGCAATGGATTCTGAATTAATAAAGTACAATAAGTACACAGGTATGGGCAGAATGAATTTCTTTGGATAATAGGAGCCTAAAGGGTATGTGAAGAAGGTGTCATTTCTGCTTGGCCTTGATGGACAAACAGGCTCCAGTGCTACTGTCTTCTCAGCCTGTCATGTGTTGAACGGCCTTACTGCTCTCAGTACAGACCTTCTGTCAAAGCACAGGTGCAGCTTAACGAGCAGTGTCACCTAGGTTACATTCCACAGAGGATACCTATTATGTGCTGTTTCAAGCTGGGATCGCCAGGCAAACACATTCACAGCACAAAATACCTCCTGCAGCATATTCAATGCAGTGTCCATTGTGTATTCATGAAATGAATACTGGATGTTTGTGTGGATTTTTAAACAGTTTCATTTTGTTTCAGGCTGAACTTCTCACAGAGCTTCCCCAACTATAGCCCCATTTCTGGGGCTGGAGAAATGGCTCGGTGGTTAAGAACACTTGTTGCTTTTGTGGGCACCTGAGTTTAGTTCTCAGCATCCACACTATGGCTCATAATCATCCCTAACTCTTGGTTTAAAGTATTGGACATTCTTTTCTGACTTCTGTAGGTAACAGACTTGCCTGTGGTACACTTATATAACACAGATTAAAAAAATACTCACACACATAAATAGAAATAAACAAATCTAAAATTAACCTCAATATTACATTTTTCTGCATCCCTCCCAATCATCCCAAACAGGTAACGAATATTGAGTAGAGTCTAAAAATATGACTGTTTGATACTCAAATCATATTTACTCAGATTTTTTATTTTCCTAATCAACCTCATGGGTTGTTAATTTCATGAGTTACAAAACTGAGATTCCTATAGTTTAGTAGCATGTTAAGAGCAAATTATATAAACAAATGAATGGACATGTCATGAAGTTTTATATTCATCTAATTAAAAAAACAGTTATTTACCTACATAGATTAACCTTAAAATCGGCTAATGTAAGTCACCAATTACCAAAGTAAATTCTTCAGGGAAAGTATGACTTCCTTGAATTTGTATACCAGTTTTGGTATAAGCCAGGCATGAACATTAAATTAATGCACTAGGCCATGCCTGACTTCTTGTTGTTGTTTGTTTGTTTGCTTTTGAGACAGGGTTTCAATTTTTAATCCAGACTGGCCTAGAACTCACAGAAATCTACCTTTCACTCCCTTCTAAGTGCTGCAATGAAAGGCATGCACCACCATTCCTAGCGAATATGTAGCCCAGGCTGGCCTTTCACTCCTGATCCTCCTGCTTGCACCTCTTCAACATGTCCTACTAGCACAAGGCATAACTACCGACAGAGATCCTTCAAAATTGTTTCAGCTGAAGGTTGGCAAAAATGTCCCTACTTGCTTTCCTTTTCTTCTCTCCCCATCAACCATTTTTCTCCCCTTTTCTTCTTCTCCCACCTATTTTTCTATAAGGCCTTTTCCATCACTGTGATGGTTTACATGATAAAGACTCTGCTAACACAGACTCTCTAATTCTCAAGAAAAGAGAGCTGTGTTGAATGGTTTCAACTAGACATAAATTCATCTACAGGGTCTGAAATCTCTCAGCCTTGTACATTTTCCTGCGCTTGTATAAAGTAGTGCCTTTTATTTATCTTACACACACACACACACACACACACACACACACACACACACACTTACTTGCAGACACAGAGGCTGTTCCTACGCAAACTTTGCTGAGACATTGTTCTCACACAGATAAATCACTTCCTTCCCAAGGAAGCAAATACCTTTACCACATGGGTAGAGTGGGTGAGAGAACTCTTCCTCCTGTAGTACTCATGCTGATTGCTAACCATGCAGCAGAGAAACAAGGAGAGTCTTTGCATATTGAGCAGTAAGTAGTAAGGAGGGCTGTTTATGCTGGACAGAGGCTCCAAGGCTGTTTCTTCAAAGTGACTGTGTTTACCTGGCACAGCATTAGCTGAAGGACCCTGAGTCAGGAGACAGATCTGATTAGTGGTTACAGCCAAGCAGGATGACTTCTGTGCTCTGAGCGAAAAGTAAAGCATGCACCAGCTTTCCAGAGCTAATATCAAATCAAAGCAGAAGTCTTGGTTAAAGAATGGCTGGGAGATCCCATAGAGGGCACCCCTGCCCTACCACATGACTCTAGGTGTGGGTGTGGAATCACACATACTGATAGGTTGAAATATACAGTTGCTGTTAATGTGCTTTCCCTATTGAACAAAGGAGGAAAACATATAAATGGGTTAATTAGCTCATATGCAGAATTTAATTAGAGCATCTTTGTTCATCCAGCTTCCACCAGAATCTCAATTATCAACCTCTATTTTCAGGGGTTTTGAACACGAACATAAATTTTCACTTGGGGGTTCTCACTGGAAGTTTGGGGTCTCAGTTGCCTTCTAAATGACATTGGTAAACATTTTTAAAATGAAATTTTGATTACTTTGAAGTCATCCCATTATCACAGGGAACAATGACTCTTTTCATCCTTCAAAAGGTATTCCCCTTCCTTGAATGTATACATGATAAATTAGCTTTTGGGAAGTTCAGAATGAAGCCAAAGCTGGAAACTCAGTTATTTTCATCCCAGAAGATGCAAAAACTGTAAGTGACTCTGATCGAGCTGTCACTCTTTTAATCCTCACAACAGCCCTGTGTGTGGGCCTGTTATTACTGTCATTTTCTAGAAAAAGAGTCTGGGTCATAGAGAGGTTAAAGAGTTTGAGCTTAGGTAGTTTGGGTCCTAAGTCTACACTCCCAATCCTTGTGGTTCTATTTTTCTTAATAAGGCATCAAGCAGTCTTGTTGTAAGAAAGGAAAAATCAATACCATTGGAAGCATACACTTAAAAATAGACTTCTATGGTAAGATTGGCATACCTTAAAGCTATTTTGATTCAGAACAAGAGGAATCAGGGACACACTTAACTTACACAAAAAAAGGAAATATTTTTAAATTCGTGGAGAGATGAAGTCTTTTGAAGAACCCAAGGTCAGCTATGCAGCTAGACTACAGAAACAAGGCAAGTTAGGTGCTGGCAATGCAATCTGCTCTCCAAACCCTCATTTTATCTTTTCTCATCCCATTCTCCTTATTGTGTGAAGCTTCACTATCCAAGTCCATGCTCCAAAGGCCCATAGATTATTAACTTTACTCTTCATACTGTAAAATGGTATCAACATTTGTTCCTATTATTTTCAGAGTCCAAAGAACAAAAATAATATTGATAATGGCCATGATGATGATAATGATGGTGACTATAGTTGTTGAGGCTCTTGTGGTGAGAAGCAATATTGATTCATGTGTCTGGTGCTTGGAATGGTCATTTTGCCATCTAGCACTTATGTGTAAGAGGCATTGTTTCTCAAGATCTAAGTGTTTCATGGATCTCTAAACCTTACTGAGCCAGTAAGAATCTTTCCAGGCTTTCTATGGCTCTGTACGTACAGAACCTGACACGTTAAACAGTATTGAGAAGCAGGTAAGGTGAGTATGGTGTTGATACTCATTTGAATACATAACAGGCTTACAAAACTACACTTTGTTTAACATTGCACTTCCAGCAGATAGCAAAAATCTTAGTCAATGTGTAGGGGGTTAGATAACTTAGATTTAGAAAATATATAGGGGTTTCTAATACTGTCTCTTAATTCGGGGCATGAAGAGCATTATCAGCATGTGGACTAAAAACAGGAAACAAACAGGAGACTTAATAGACTGAAAAACAAGGTTGAAGTCAGGAAAAACAGGAAAGACTCAATGGACTGAAAAGCAGGGTTGAAGTCAGGAAAACAGGAAAGACTTAATGGACTTGAAGAAACAAAGTATCTGGCCTGACATTGTTTTCAGCTGCTAAGTGGGCAGAGCCCAAATTAAGATGAAACAGAGTTCCTCCTATTTAAGGACAGTGCATGGAGCCCAGAAAGGAAAGAGGCCCCTGATGCTAGAGAGCTCCAAGAGCTGCTGAAAAAAGGGCTGGCCATTGATGGCCAGCTCTCTCCCTGAAGCAGAAAGAAGCCGGTGAGCAAAGAAAGCCTGAACAAGACACCAAAAGGCCAAGGACTGGACCCTGTGGCTCAGCTTTTGCCTGGAGGGGTTTTATCTGTCCGATCAGTGGCCTAGGGGAAACTGTGCCTGGCTTTAAGGATTGAAGCAGAGCAGCTGAGTTCCTGATTCAAAAGAAGTAAGTTGGCCTGCAGACGGCTGGGGTCTCCCACAGAGAAGAAAGCATGAAGCCTTATTTAAGGTGAGACTGCAATAACCAACTTACCCTGACGAACCTGCATCTGAGAGATCCAGAAAAAGGACTGCTAAGTGCGTTAAAGAATCTACAACAAAGACTGTGTTCCTGACGACTGAGGACCTGCCCCAGAGACTGTATCATTCTAAAAGGTTATGAAAGTAGTTGTTATAATTATCAATAGGTTTAGTGGATAGGTTAAAGGGGTTGTAGGAATTTATAGGATTAATAGTTAAGAAATTGTTGGTGTTTGTTATAAGTGAATTTAGTAATAAATAAATATTAAATAATAATTTAAAAGATCGGTTACACAATGTCTCTTTACACAATGAAATCAACCAAAGACAATATACCTGAGTGAGGATAATAAGCCACATCTTCTGATTTCTCATCTTCTACAAACTCTTTCTGTGTTTACCCAGAGAGTCTGAAATACACATTATTCTGTCAGTACAAGGTTCAGATTTTAACCTTTTTTTACTGGAATCATTCTTCTATGGCATTAAGCACATACAATTTTCTTTTAATATTTTCTACTTGGAGATGTCAAAGCTTTGAATGTTCACAACCACCCTGTAGAGGTCTAAAATTCCTTGTTCTCTCCATACTTTCTTTAAGAATGTTTACCGTCCACTGACCAATCAATCACCATCATCAATGAGCACATGCGGATACCCTGAGTTGGGTTTCACACTGAGCTAGCTCTGCTCTCTACAGGGGTTACTACAACATTTCTTAAGAAATTAAAACAGATCTCTCTGGAGAATAGTGCCCTTGAATTATTATGTAGTTATCATTCCGTACAGCATGTCACACACACAGGCACAAAAAAATTGGTTTTAATTCTGCATTGAAAACAATAAGTATCCAGGTTGGAATCTCAAATATAACTTCTTGATCAACCTAAAGAAAAAGAATGACAGGAACCATTCAATGAGGATACTGTATATTTTTCTTGGAAACCTGCTTAGGGACTGCTTCTGTATTAGGCAGCCTATTCAACGCCCCCCCAATCATTTTAACTCCAAGTATCCATACTGTTCCATAATGTCAGCTCATCATGAAGACAGATGACCCATATAAGCAGTAGAATATTGAAGAAATAATAGTTTGTGACTACAATGCCTTGATCCTTAAAGATATTGTAGCTTCTACTGTAGTCTTTGCTTACTCAGAGGCAAAATAAACAGCTATATCACAATGACATTTACTGAGACTATCCCTTTAATAGACTAGAATATAGAGATACTGACTCCTTCTTGAAATAGTAAATATCAACTTTTAAGCATTTGGGATCCATAATAGATGTAGATTCATCCTGTTCCTTCAAATAATTGACATTTTGACTCCAACTGAATGAAAAGTTTAGAGCTACAATCATGCACTTAAGCTGCTATCAATTTTTTGATACTGACTCTGGGTTATGCGTTTAAAAATCTACGTTCTTGGGAAGTTTGGCATGCAACAAATAGCTAGTACATCTTAAAGTGTACTCAAATATATCCTTACTTAGAGATGGTAAAAGTAGGACTTCTAATGAAAGCACTTTGAAATGGCAGCAGCAGTCTGGAACAAGGAGTTGGACATATATACAGTGGGCAAGACTCACTCAGCTCTTTCCAGGATTTGGGTCACCGAAAGATAGAATCATTTTATTGTGGATGCGGATGAGTAAGAAAGAAAGAGTTTGGTGTTGAATTAGAAATCCTGAAACCGAGATAGGCAAAAGGTAGTGGATACTGGGCCTGATGAGAAGGTAGTAAATCTAGGGAGAAGGAAAACAAAAGTCCAAGGGATCAGAACATGTCTTAGGATCTCATTAACCCCCCGAGAAAATCCTTGTATCAACTACAACTGCTTGATCTTCAAGAAATTCCAAATTCTTTGATTGAAATGAATCTAACTTGTTGTAAAGGTCCCTGATTTCAAAATAAGCTTCAAAAAACCTTTCCAGATGTTTTATATTTACCTAGAAGCAGAGTTTCAGACTTGAAGCTAAAAGGAGGTATTTCAAAATGCCAATAATACACCTTCTTTGCCATCTCTCTGTTTTAAATCCATAGAATGACTCAGAGAAAGTTGCATGATCCCACTGTGACTCATAGAGAAAATATTTCTTCCAAGTATCAAGTAGGAGCATAAATGAGGAAACTATGATTTCTCCAGACACATGTTCACTCAATTCTACTAAAAGTTCATGAAAAGAAGAGATTCACATAGCTTGGGGACCTTGATGTCCTCCATTGTACCTCATGATTTGTCATAATGGATGGCTAGAGCAGTAAAGTTTCAAAACTGTGGGCACAAGTCTGTGTTTTTATTGCTGTAACTCTATCTCAGGGAGAGGACATATACTTTGAGAACCTTGGATTTGTTCTCATTGTAATTTAGCTTTGAGGCTAAATTCTGTGTGAACATGAATCTCTTCTTAGGAGCCCAAAGTTCCCATCAAACAGTAATGCTAAGTAAATACATTACATTTGAGAATCCTGGCCTGGAAAGATCTCACACAAAGAAATATGTACAGGGAAAATGTGGCAAGAACTCTCTTGTTTTTCACTGGGAAGGGGCATTATAAGAGATCATTATTCACATACACTAGGGAATGGAGATATGTGAGGATCTCAGGGCCAGGAAAGTCAGATTAGGAAAAGATGAATGATAAATGAAGCTATTGAATTGGGTATGCAGGTGGAGGGGTGTAAGATGCACTTTGCACTAGCAGAGAGAATAAGTAAGAGGTATCTTTGATGACCACAGAAGTGCAAGAGCACAACCCCTGGGTTGATTTTCAGAGGGAGCCTGATGATGTTTCTCTCACTGATGTGAAATGATGCTTTCTGCAAGGAATATTCTCTGCTTCCATAAACAGCCCACGCCTGTATGATTTTATGAGAGAAATTCTCCATAATGGTGAGGGATTTCTACTTACAGGGAGGTTTTTAATGAGCTGCAATGATGTGTCTTCAATAAAAGAAGAAATGAAACATCAAAGATGCCTAAAAATGGTCTTGGATTGTGTAGCTGACATGAGTCTGTGGAGAATGTTGGCTTTGTTTTGTGATCTTGGTTTTTTTTTTTTTTAGCCTGGAAGAGTAAAAGTCTGGGACCATTCCACTATTCACCATTTCAGGCTCAACTCTGAGATCTCTTTTTAAATCAATGTTCTACTCATAGTGAATTGTAGCTTCCTGGATACAACTCTCTTAATCTCTTCTCCAAGTTCATGTATCTGAAACTGGATCCACCTTGAATACTTCCTCAGGCTAGTCTTTAACAGGCTAAAATAGTTTCTTTATTCCTCAGAGCTTAGCGGAGACAGCAGGAACTTCCAGAAGCTTCTCACATTCCCTGATACTCTTGATGCCTCTAAATTCTTCACTTGCTGTCTGCTGCCCGAATACTCAGCCGCTTTAGGAACACACCTTCTTGCTGTTGTTTAGGTCACTGTCCAGATTTATTCTAAATTTGACTGGATACAGTCTCACCCTGACCTATGTGCATAACTGTGTTTTACTTTGTCACTGTCAAAGTCAATAATATGAAGAAGAAGAAGAAGAAGAAGAAGAAGAAGAAGAAGAAGAAGAAGAAGAAGAAGTCCACAAAATGGCTTTCCTTTTCAGAATGATAGAAAGAACACACAGCAATCAGAGGGAAGGAGGTAAAAACTATGGTGTCTGTCATCACACAGGGCAGGTGGTTTATCCTTGGCCAAGGCCAGTGTGTGTTACTTACTTCTTTTTGAGTGTGTGTTACTTACTTCTTTTTGCTATGATAAAATTCCACAATCAAAAGCAACTTACGGCATAAAGAGTTTATTTTGGCTTATGGTTCCAAAGGGTGAAGCCACAATGATGAGGAAGGCATGACAACAGACAACTAGAGCAGGACGCTGAGAGATCATGTTATTAACTACAAACATGAAGCAGAGAGTCAATTGGGAGTGAGGCTATGAATTCCCAAATACTGTGGCCACTGATGATTTACTTCCCCAACAAAGCTCTACCTCCAAAAGGCCCCACAATTTTCCCAAAGAGCACCACTAACCTGAGACCAAGGGTTTAGATATGTGAACTTCTTTTTTTTATAATTTTTTTTATTTCTTCAAGTTACATCTCAATCACAATCCCCTCCCTACTCCCCCCTCCAGACCTACCCCCTCCCCCTAAACCCCCCATCTTCTTCCCTTTTTTTTTTAGTTTAAGATATATCTTTTCCCCCCCAGCAGCTCCCCCTTTCAGTCCAACAAATGGTTCTTTCTCTTATAACAATAAATACAATACAATACAACAGAAATAAATAGGCCACAATTCTGAGACTTATATGGCTTAGCGTACCTTCCCAATGTCCAGTCCATATGTATTTGGCCCCTGACTTTAACATTCTACTATCTAACCATCTCCATGAGTTTGAACTTATGAACTTATTTATCAGTCACACTACCACACAGAAATATGATATTATTGGTTCATTTTACAGTAAAATGTGGATTTCCATGCTATACATGACTGGTTCTCTGTCAGAAATCTTTAACACATTCCTTTCATTAATTCTTCTTCTGTTTAAATAACCTGAAAAAGTTGTTTTCATCTAGGAACTTCCACCAAGGAGACATCCATCCTTTGTACCCCCACAGCCTTCTGAGCATCTCCCTTTCATTCTCCATTGTGAAGTCTCCTTTCTTATCAGCTTCCTATTTGTAGCATCAATTTCCCGAGGTCTGAGAGCCAGTATGCATTCTTTATAATTATATCCCAGTTCTATTGCACTTCTTTGTTCAATAAAAATTTCCTGATTAAATAAATATACAAATGAAGATTTTCCAAGTGCCTTTTACAATTCTTTGATCATGAGGACCCTTCTTTCAGAATTAGTTAAGCTCAGAGCATGTGTCTGTGTGTATGAGGCTTCTGGGAAGAGCTGGTTCAAATCGAATTAGGGGCTGCAATACCCAGAAGAGAGAAATAAAGTGAGACTTGTATACGTAAGAGGGAGACTAATTCATTACTAGACAAGCTGGGTACCAGAGACTTCTCTTGTACTGAAGAGGTAAATTTAAGTCCCAAGAGAGGTAAACAGGGAAAACAGGTCAAGAGCTGAGGATAGAAACAAGTCTCTCGAGGGCAGTGCCAGGGGGAAGAAGGATGACAAAGCATTTTTCTCATGATATATGGAGACATGTACAAATAAAGGTGATATACACAGGCCTCAAAGTGTGGCTATGAGCATATGCCAGGCATGACAAGAAAGTTGGTAAGGCTGTAGACAGTGGGGTCCATAGCCATAGCCATGGGGGATAGATTCTGTTTAGGGTTGTTTCTCTGGCTCTAATCTGAAAAGCCACTATGAAACTTCCACCAGCTGGAACAAATGGCAAGTGAATGATTCAAATTATAGTTAGCTTTTTGCCACAAACAAAATGAGATCTTTAAATAATGAGTTAATATGTCCAGTGCCTCTGTACTATGGTAAGTGTTATTAATCTTACATTTTAGATGATGAATGGGTAGCCCAGACAGGGAAAGTGACTAGCCTGGGGTTAAACAGCTGGGAAGTAGCAGAAAGAGTCAGAAATTTATTTAGGTATATCTAACTCAGAAGTTGTTTAAACACTTGGTTATGGTAACATATGGCCTCCTAGTAGCTGAACAAACCTGTTCTTGTTTTATGATTCTTATTGAAGCTTAAAAAATATCCAAAAAATCTGTGGAGTGAATATGTAGGAGTGATATGGGAGGAGTCACTTTCTGGGTGACACAAACAGTTCTGTAGATGGCAAATGTGGAAACAGAAACTAGCTTTCTTAGCCCATGCTAGCCAGAGCGTCTTCCATAGGGATAGCAGTCTAGGAAGGTACGGCTGACCTGGACAATCTGGGTTGGGTTTGGAAAACAGAAGGAAATACTGGCAGCTGGGATTCTAGGTACTCAGGGAAAAGGCCTTCTGCACAGAGAGTCTACAGGTCTGTTAACTAATGTCCTGAGTCTGGACGAGCTGCTGCCATGGAAAGACAGTGATACCTGTACAGTCTTGCTGGCTCACTTACCTGACATATCTAGTCATTAGCTTCAAGGGGAAAATCCTCTGATCTGCACTGGCTCTGTTCCCAAAATGTCAAGATTTATAGGCAGGATGATGGGAGGAGAGCTGAGAATAGCTTTAGGCTCAATTTCAAGGGGACCCAGCCCTTATTTTCTGACTTCCCAGTTGACAGGTCGGAAGGATGGTAAAAGTTTAAAATCCTGCACCTACTGTTCCTCTAGATCATTGTGCAATGGTTTTTCATAATTAACAGGAGTACTGTGAAAAACACACACTAAGTTCCATTGAAGAGTCCAGAGACCAAAAAAAAAAAAAAAAAGAGTCCAGAGACCAAGGAGTGGTCTCTGTAATAGCATTGGGACATGGGGGTGAGGGCACTGTTGATCAGCCAAGTAAAGAAATATCATTTGAATCTAATAGAAAAATATTCACATTTTACAGATGGCAAAATGGAAGCACAGAAACAAGAGAGGCAATCAGCATAAAACAATGGTCAAAGGTGAGAGATGGGGCTCATTGGATAAAAGGAATAACTGTTCAAGTCCGACAACCTGAGTCCAGTTTCTAGAAATCAAGTTAAAATAACAAAAACAAAATCCAGGTGTTGGAATATGCATGTGGAAGCCCAGAACTCTTATTGCAAGATGGGAGCAGAGAAATGCCTGTGAAGTCGGGGTGTCTTAGCCTGAAGTACATAGCACAATATCAGGAACAAGAGAGGATTGTCTCAGCAAGACAGAAGGAAGAACCATCCCATAAAACTTGTTCTCTGGTTTCCATAGCCATGCCGTGCCATGGCTGTACCCAGATTCAGACATACATCATCCATACACACTTGTGTACACACACACACACACACACACACACACACACACACACACACACACACAGAGAGAGAGAGAGAGAGAGAGAGAGAGAGATGAAAGCCAGGCTACCAGTACTTGAGAGGTGGAAGCAGAAAACAGGGTTGATATTATTTTCTACAATATAGCGAGTTCTCAACCAGTTAGTACTATGAGATCTTGACCCAGGTAAGCAAAATATTTAAAACACTTGACTCTGTTATATGCTTGCTTTCAATTCAATTTTCTTACATTAAAAAGGGACAATTAAGAAATTGGTTCAAAATTAAATTTAATTGGTTAAAATTAAATGTAAATTAATTAATTATTAATTAATTAAACTACCAATCTCTGTAACTGTTATTGTAAGCACATGAACTACAATGGCTGTGATGTTTTGTTTCATTGGATGTCTACTTCAGGTCACTCTGCCATTACTCGAAACCCATAACTAGCCTTCCATCAAAGCCACTCTGGATTGGAGCACCTAAACCCACTGACCTATCCTCAGTTCAGGTCCCAGGGGCATTAGTACAGTGATTTCCAGAGTGTGACAGATCCACAGCCATGCTTCAGGTATCCCCAATTCATAGGCCCCGAGGTCTTCTCTGTATAGACCAAATACAGAGAGAGGGTCATTATGTATTTACTCTGGCCTCATAGGCTTATGTGTATGAACACAGGTGATTTATGTGGGTGCCTGTGTATGCATGCCTCCACAGCCACAGAAAAGACAAATGCACTCACTCAGGGTAGGCAGGCAAAAGGCACCATGTTTTAGACCTCATCTATGGATGTAAGTATGCAGCATTGTGTCTCTTAAATGGATGAATAAATAGTTGGTGGAATGAGTGAATAAACGACAAATGAGTAAACACACATGTCTCAAATAGAAACTGAGGGGAGTATCTCTAAATCCAAAATCAAAGGCTAACGAATCCACATCCCTGGAAATGTTTGCTCCTTCATTTGAGATGGCATAATGCTGAAAGCTCTTCTGGTTTTGTAGTTAGACAGACTTGGCTGGGAATCTCAGTGTCAGCTTATTTGCCTTTCTAAGCAGCATTTTTCTTTTCTTTTTTTCTTTTTGTTCTGTTGCTGTTGTTAATAAACCATAGGTGTCATATCTCAAGATTTTAAGGCAGATTAAATAATTAACATATATATTATGTGCTGAGCACAGTGCCTGTCACAGGGAAATTTGATTCATCTCCCTTCCCTTGCTGTCTGGATCTGTTTTTCCTTCCCTCCTCACTTTTTTCCTGTCTTTTCTCCCCTCCGCCTGTCTCTTTTCTTCTTTCTATGCCAAATCAACCTCCACACTATATATCTTTCACTAGACATATAGTGACATGTCATCATGGCTGCCTATGTCTGTGTTGGTATCTACAAGGATCAAAAAGGAAAATATTCTCAGTGGGTCTAGATATGCTTCCTAAAATTCCAGACCTGCTAGAGTTCACTAATGTGATTCAATTTATTTTAAGGACCAGCGTAGTGCAGAGAGAAGAAAAACTAAACCAAACCGACTTCATGTTTTATCCAAATCACATAATGGTTGATTAGTAACGCCTTTCTGGTCCACAGTTTATCGGTCAGATGGAAGAAGTAGGTTAGACAAGGACATTTCTAATGCTATAGTTCTGTCCAAAGGCTTAATATTTGCATCTTGTGGGTGCAGTGTAGAGAGCAGAGGGCCCTCCAATAAGCATAGTTAGTCTCTAGATGAGGGATGTTAGGCTATTCATCAAGCACGCATCTTCTTGGGAAAAAATAATAGTTATGGTAGTAATAATATAAGTACCAGGTCAAAATCGCTACTCAATTCCACGAGCTGCACTAAGTGCTTGACACGTATTTACCAAACATAAGGTTGATTGAACTATTGTGAATCTCATTTGCAGGATGCAAGGTGAAGGCAAGGCAGGATGTGAGAGGCGATATGCCCTGCTCTGCTGGTGCCCATAACAGTCACCATGTTCAGCACGACGGGGCTCTAGCTACAACTCAATAACCACTAGTAATGGCGTAGCTGACACCGTCAGAATTTCTGCAAGGGCTGTGAGTGCTGATTTCCTTCATATAGCCACCTTGTGCCTTAGAAATTTACCTACAGTTCTCAAGGCCCTCCCATAGGAAGTCATTATGAAATCATTCCAATTTTTCAGATTAACAAAGTGAGTCTGTAAGAGTTTATTGATTTTGTAAGAACACGCTTCCTGACAGAAAATCCTGATATCAATGTAATTCCTATCCTTCATGCAACGTTGCAGTGTTTTCAGGACAAAGTGAAACTGGGCTTCTAGGAAGAGACTAAAGCAAGTGTTGGAGCAGTCCAGCTACTTGCCACATATCTTTTAGGAGACTGTGAGAACATTGGGTGAAAACAATAGTTTGCTGCTTGCTGCCCCCTCTGCGTCAGCAGGCCCACTCTGTACAGCTGCTGGAAGAGTCCCCTAGGCAAGCAGCCCTTGTGTAGATAACTTCTGTTACCTGCCTGTCTCACTTCAGCGCTCTGCAGTGCTCAGATGTCACTAATCGTGGCTCTGTTTACCTAATGTGCCATCATACAGTCTCCCAGAAAAAGGCAGAAAGGGCTGGAGCAGCAAATAGAAGCAGAAACCTGAGCTTCCACCCTGGAGTCAGAGTGTACTGGAGTGCTAGGAGGGTGAAATCCTTAGCATTCCTGTTGGGAGATAGCTTCTCTTGAAGATCTATCAGACAACCAGAACCTCCGCCTCCAGGAACAACTTACCCAGAATTAAATCCTGATGCCCTCTGTTGGTGTTTTTCAGTATTTCTAAAATCTGGTGATTTAGCAAACAGACAACAATTTGCAAGACAAGGACATAAACCCCCAACAAATCACATAATTACATAAAAACACAAATTTAAATGCACCAAATTTTTATCCTGAGCCCACAAAACAGAATCACCGTTAGGATTATAGAATCTCAGCAACACTGGAGCCTTGTCCATACAGTCCTTTTCTTCTTAAACAACAGAGTAGTAATTGTCAGGAGGAAAGCAATTTTTCTACAGTCAAAAATAATGGTCGTTTTAATATAGCAACTTGGTATAGTTATGGTAACAATTGTTACATATCAGCAGCAGGGTTGGTTTTTGACTAACCGTTCCATCTATTCTCTAACGCCATCTCCTTTAGTAGGCATTGCCCTCACCAATTTATAGAGGAAAGAGAGGTGCAGAGAGGTCATATAATAGACCTGAAGCTAGTGAAAGTTGGTAGGTTGACAAAGATAACGACAGAATTCACGCCATCGCCAGGCTTAGGGAGAAGCAATGGTGCAGCTTGAGCTGCATTTCCCAATCTTCAGTGCCTCAACCTTTGCACTAATGGGTGAAATACAGAGGTCTGCTCTTGGCAGGCCGCAAAGAGACCCAGTGAGGAGCTAATTTTAGTCTTCTGTCCTGGATACCAGTAGAGAATAGGAAGCTTGTCCCAATAAATAACATTTTATTTTCTTCTGCTTGTGTTCAGAAGGAGTGTGAAGAAAAAAATTCAAGCTATCATTTCTCTTATTGTTACAGATCTTAGGGGATGAGACTAGTCTGTCCCCCACATGAGACTGATGACACTCAATCTCTGACTACCTTAAGCTCACCTGCCCACGTGCTGGTGGAGTGAACAACTGCAGGCCCCTACTCTCAATACGAGAATCTGCTCAGCTAATTTTAACATATGGACCCATCTCTAGTCAGGCGCACCTGAAATAAACCAACAATCGACAAATACACAAACAAAAGTGAGGAATGAGTTTGTACATCCAGTTTATGGTGAATTTCACGGATCAGATAAAGCACTTCTGGGTGAGACTGTAGAAAATCAGGGCTATTATGCTAGCTAGAAGAAGTTTCTCTAAATTGTAACAAACAAAACTGACAAGAACTGATCTCAACTAAATCATTCCAGGTGTCATTAAGTCAGAGTATATGAAGTTCTTTTCTTTGTAATGTCTGTTAAGGTTGCTCAGCAGAACAATCAGAGGGGTTTGATACATTTTTATTAATTAAATTTATTCTTTGACAATTTCATACACAAATATATGTCATTATGGTTACTCTTGCCCATACAACGTCTTGTCTCCCTCTCATCCCTGTTACCTACACCTCCTCCCTATGGATTGATCCCATTCCCAGGGTCTTGTCATTTTGCTTGGCTTTGTGATTCACTGATTAAAGCAGGTCACTGAGTGACCATGGGATTGTCTAGTAGTTGCTCCTGGACTCACCAGTATACAACTACAGTTTTAATGAGCATGATTTTGAGCACTGTGTTACAACTAGCATATAGCCTTCTAGATACCAATGAATGCTCTCCTGTTTCTGTTAGCATGTCTCTACGGGGACTTCAACTGAATTCCAATGCATGAACTACTCATATGTGCTCTCGCCTTCTCTTAATTAGTACAAATAATGTGTCTGACTCAATGTAAATGAGTCTAGCACTGGCTTAGGCAAGCATACATGAAGAACAGCTTTCCTTATAAGCCCAACACCTGCTTGAAATTCTATTAAAAAAAAAAAAAACTTCTTTTTGGGTGGTAGCTTGTTCAGACCCATGTCTTGTCATAAGTTGGAGGAAAATCAATCCCACTATTTGGGAGTTGGACTCAATTTGAAGACAATAGGCTTGTCACATTTAATTATTTCACACTCCACTCAGCAGGCCATGAAAGTGTCAATTTCACCTGAGGGATAATGGGACCCAGGAAGAAAAACCAGTCTAAGTGTGGAAACAATAAGTTATGGTTAGCAACAGCAGCAACCTTTACAAGTTATGGAAGAAAGTTTCTCCTGCAAGAGAAGAGAGGGATTGAAAGATATAGATCTGGGTATTGATTTTCTCCTAATTTCACTCATAAAAATATTAGAATTCTAGAAAATATGGGTAGAATGAGACCTTAGGGCTTATCACATCACACTATGTTACCTTATTGATACAGTGACTACAACATTGCTCACGATTTAAACACCATAATAACTATTATTTATTCAGTATTGATTATATGTCAGTCATGTTTTGAACTTGGTCAGTGGGAGAATAAGCCAAAAACTAGCTTGTCCAATTGCTCTTATTTATATACTAAATTCTACATTAACCAGGAATTATATTAAATAGCTGGTTCATTTATTATTTTTATTTATGAGCACTTCAAAGAAGTGCAGAATGTAAATGCTGTTTTTTATTGAACTCTTAAACAAACCACAATATTTTAATCTGATGTGGTGTATATCGTGAGATCATCTCCTACAAAAAAGATACTGATATATCTTTTATTAAAGGGCAAATATTGGAACTAGTAAATTTACAACATGCACAATATCTTTGTTCAGGCAAGGCTCTACAGCCTGAATATCAAAAAGTTCTTCAGAATTTGGTGTTTTTTAGTCCTTGGGATTATGGAGGAGAGGGTCTCAGGTTCATGAATCCTGGGATCTATGGCCAAGGAAATTAATATTTGTTCCATGTTGCTGGATTATGAAGACAAGGAAGTAAGTGGATACTTTCTATACAAGATAAAAGAGTTAATATGAGCCGGGCGGTGGTGGCGCACGCCTTTAATCCCAGCACTTGGGAGGCAGAGGCAGGCGGATCTTTGTGAGTTCGAGGCCAGCCTGGTCTACAAAGCGAGTCCAGGACAGCCAGGGCTACACAGAGAAACCCTGTCTCGAAAAACCAAAAAAAAAAAAAAAAAAAAAAAAAAAAGAGTTAATATGAGTGTGTGTTTCCATTGCAATGTGTGATTTGTCTCTCCTTCGGAGTTTGGAAAGGGAGAGCAGTGTGCTGTTAAAAAGAGCTGATTGAAACACACAGGACTTTGCTTCTCATATTCACTACTGTTCACTGTGGGACTTAGAAAAATAAAGTGTGACTTATACAAATATATCTCCTGGTATTGCTGTGAGGATTCCTTCCCTGGGGAGACATAGACAATGTCAACCCCTTTTATATGGTCCCAAGGACAAACCAAAGCTTGAGCCCAATAATGTTCGCTATGGGGAACCAAGGATTTTATTGGGCTTTGTTAGAGATCATGAGTGCAGGAAGCAGGACAGTGGGGAATGCCAAAGCTGCTCTTCACTGGAAAGCCTTTGCTCCACTTGGATGGTGGCTTCCTTATAGCTGAGGAGTGAGAGTCACTTCAGCTACTCTGCCCTAGTCTGTATACTCTAGCATTTCTGGAGACCCGGAGGCCACATGAATTTAGGGCAGAATTACTTACAAATGGCTTGGAGGAGTGGCTGAAACATGAGGTGAGGATGCATTTTCTGATAAAATGTCACTAGTCCACAGGTGTTTCGCAAACAGACACAGCTGATTTTATGAAGGTTGTGGTTGTTTATCTTGAAGGACCTTCTACAACAATTATCATTCTTCACCTTGTTTTTTTTTTTTTTTTTTTTTACCAGTCTCTCACTGAACTTGGAGCTGTTGAATCCCCAGGTCAATAGCTCTTTCATAACACTAGTAGTAAAGACTTGGATTGATTTGCTCAGCTTTAAAAAAAATGTTTGTTTATTACTTCAAGTTACATTTCCATCACAGTCCCTTCCCTCTACCCCTCCTGGTCCTACCCTCCCACCCTCTTCCCCTTCTCCCACCTAACCTACTCCTTCAGAGTGGGTTGCCCCTACATATCAGCCCCCACAGCTTAATGGTCACACCATGGTTAAGAGCTTCCTCTTGCACTGGGGCCCTATATGGCAACTCCATTAGGGCAAAGTGTCCCACTAACAGGTAGCAAGGTCTATGTTCCTGTTCCTTTTGGTGCATAGGCTGTAGTATAGTTATCCTGTACTACATGGCTAAAATCCAATTATAAGTGAATAGATGCCATGTACATTGATATTTTTCCTACATGTATGGGTGCTGGATTCCCCTGGAACTTGAGATACAGACAGTTGTGAGCTGCCATATGGGTTCTGGACATTGAACCCGAGTCCTTTGGAAGACTGACCAATGCTCTTAACCACCAGGCCATCTCTTCAGGGCCTTGTCCATCTTTTATATCAATGCTGGAGGTCCAAATCATCAGACCCTCATCCTTGAGTATCATCCACTGTTCTTTACTGATGAATCTCTCCAATTCAGGTTGTAGATATGAATGCATAGAAACTCATTGACGTTCTTAACATCATAAAACCACCATTACTATTTATTTTAAAATTACTTTCATCACTTCAAACAGAAACTCCATATTTATTAAATAATAACTTTCATTTCTTACACCCCAAGGCTCTGATAAGCTCTTATCTTCTTTGGGCTCTAACATTCTCTTTCTGTAGAAAGAGGATGTCCTTTGTCATTCAGTGTTGCTCTTATTTCACTTAAGGTAATGACATTAAGGATCACTCATGTAAAGCATTTTATTTTATTTAAATAAATATGTTTTCAATGTGCATACCACATTTTATTTAGATTCAACTGTTAGTGATTTTAGGTTGCTTCCAATTTTCAGTAATGATGAGTAATGTGGTGAACTCTGGTGGGTAAGCATGTAGTACATTTTCAATTATTTGGGGCATATGCCTAAGAGTAGGATTACTGAGTAATATGATCATTCTATGCTTGTTTTCACTGAATGCCATCATTATTCTATATTTGCCTTCATGAGGAACCATAGATCTGTTTACTATAACAGCCACCCATTTTTATATCTCTGCTAACAATGTATAATAGTTGTGATTTCCTTACATTCTTGCCAATACTTGCTATTTTTCTTTATTGTTTTAAGTTCATCCATTCTATTAGGTGAAATGAGATGTCCTCATGGTTTGCTTTTGATTTTCATTTCTCCCACGAATTAACAGCCTCCTTGATTGCTTGATCTCCATTGACTCGCTGATGGAAACTGTGCTTCTCTTGTAGGTTTTCTCCACAGCATAAACAAGATTTTCTTGTCTAGAACACAGTAAAGTCTAATAAAGGTAGATGATAGGATTGATGCTGTTGCAAAGTGGTGTCTTTGTCTATCTAAATGAGTCTTTGAAACATTCTTTTCACATTCTCAGTTGTGCAGATTTCACCCGGCTCCTTTTTTGTTTCAGAAAAAGTAAGGAAATACACATTTAAAGGTAGAACTGCAATAGTGGCATCCATGTGTTACTGCCAGGGACTAGAGGAAGATCAGCTTTGATTAATATTTATTCCTTCTCATTTTTTATCATCAAAATTTAGAAGAAAAACATTTTCAGCTTCTTGTTTGCTACTGCCTTGCATATCTACTAAACAGAACCGTTTGTTCCCAGAAAAATGTTTGAATGAGAATGTTGAGAACAAACATCTCTAAACTGGATGAAAATTCTCTATGGTCTTTCTCCTCCTAGACCCATTACTCAAATTAATTAATTGAGTCAGTTAATATATTTGTGTACTTGTAAAAGAACATATTACAGGGTAAGAAGTGAACATATTCATTCTTAAATGATCACAGAG
>CAJQZJ010000275.1:908484-968070 GCA_907164525.1 Lophiomys imhausi | reverse complement strand
ATTACAGGGTAAGAAGTGAACATATTCATTCTTAAATGATCACAGAGTTCTTTACAGATGTATAATAATGCGTTATCTTTACTATATTTGGGAGGGGAATTGTTCGATAATATTCTCTGTACTAGGATATTTGGCACTCTTTATTTTTAATGTTTATTTATTACTTCAATTTACATCTCTATCACTGCCCCCTCTGCACCCCTCAGTGCCCACCCTCCCACCCTCTCCCCCTTCTCTCACCTATCCTACTCCTCTGGTGTGGGGCAGCACTTAGAAACAGTCCCCTTCAGTGAAACTGAAAAAGGTATTTAACCTCTGTGCGCCTTAATTTACTATCGGCAAAATAAGTACAGAAATAATTAGTCTGGGATGAAAGAATTAATCAGTACAGGTTCAGAAAGGCAGGTGAACATGTAAAAGTAGCATCTAACCATACCTTCATTATTAGGAACAATAATAATATCATCAGCATTGAGTCTATAACTCAATCCATGTTGCATTGACCTACCAGCTCTGACTGTTATTATTGATAATAATTGATAATAAAGATATTATCAGGATAATAAATGAGGTTAATGAGGGTTCTTCATCTCTTGAAAACTTTCCAGGGTAGGAGGAGAGGAAATTTAAATCTTTTCTTATACCAAATGTAGCGGTAGTTTGATTTGATGCCTATTTTTGTGTTTCTTATTCGTTCTCTTAATATTCCCTGAGGCCCACTTGAGATAATGAGGTAAATGAGCATTATGTAAAAATGGATTTGAAAACACACGATGGTGGCAGCTGTAACATGTAGTTGTTAAGACAGTGGCTCATCATGGAAATGTTGGATATTTTGTGAAATTCAGAAAAGGGTGTTTGTAGGAAAAGTACCTTCTATAATTGTGAGCCCTTAGGTTAGGAAACTTGAGAGAGTTCTGTCTCCATGAATGACCATTCTGTGAGTCACAGAACTTCCATTATCTGAGCTGCAACATGAGTGTGAGAGCCTTAAGCTCAGCTCAGAAAGAAAATTTTTAAGAGCAACTATATGATCTTTATAAAATTTTTGATGATCTTTAGCTTGGTTTTCAAAAGAGGTAAAAAACATAAAGTAAACAATTTGACTCATAATAAACATGAATTTTACACCTTATTAAAATATTCATAATTAGTGAGTCACAAAATCAAAGAATTAATCTGATATTTGCAACTTGCCATTACAGAATGATGTTTCTTTTGTCTGAAAATAAGGCCATTCAGTCAAGAGAGCACCTAGAGCTTGTGTTATCCATCTATCAGCGAACACATAAGTAGCTCATCAAAGAGTACTTTCTTCACCTAAGTGTACCAGAGATTTAGAAAAGCTAATGATTAACGCTGATTTTTAACTTGGTGAGATCTAGAATACTCTAGAAAACAGGCTTCTGGGAATGACTATGCACAATTCTCTTGATTAGGTTAAATGAAGTAGAAAGATGTCCCACTGTGAGTGGCACCATTCCTTTTTCTGGTATCATGAACTGTGTCAATAGGAGAAAGAACTGAATACAAACCTTCATCACTCTCTGCCTCTGACAATGAGTGCAATGTAACCAGCTGCTTAAAGCTCCTGCTGTTACTATTTTCCTATCATAGTAGACTATGGTATTGAACCTTTCTTCCTTAAGTTGCTTTTCTCAGGGCAGTTTATCACAACAGGAAAAGTAACTAAGATACATAGCATGGTAATTTTTTTAGTGGAGTTTTCTATTGAATAAATTCATTTCATGAAATTTAACAAGAAAATTCACGATGATTTGATGATGCTTTAAGCTCAGGACATATATAATACAACACTAACTCAAATTTTGTATATTTAAGATAAATAGTTCCAATTTTATAAATGTGTAGATCAAATGCAAACATAGCCAAAATACGCAATTTTACCCTTGGATATGTATTTCTGCAAAAATAATTTGAGTTTCCCTTTTATGAATAATGGAATCTTTATGCTTTAAGTGCAACCATGGACATACATTTCCTAAGAGCATAAGGCAGAACTAGAAATGCAGCAAGAAAGAGTCTAGATGTCATTAGATGCCTTCTGTTCACTTTCTTTGGGAATTAAGCCATTGTTCTATTTGATTTCATGTTTATCCTGGTGTGAGTGGAAAACACAATTGTGGTCATCAAAGAGCGATTTACAGATCCAGAGCTGACTAACTGAAGCACAGATGACTGCAGGTGTATGACAGACAGCTAATTCCAGGCATATCAAGGCAAGAGGAACCATTATTTGGGTGTAAAAGTCAAGAGTAATAATTATGAATGCCACTGGAGGTCTCTATGTTTGGGGTGGTTAGGTAGCAATTAGTAAGTTACATACATATGCAATGAAAATCTTCAGGTCTGACATTTCTTCTTGTGAATTTTGTGAATGAAAGAAAGAAAAGATGGAGGGGGTTGGGTTACCCAGCCCGAGCTAAGCTCAAAATAATCTAGCATGAGTTAATCAATAGTTGTGTTTGTTTAATTTTTTAGGATAGTAGTTTGCAGAATAATATTTAATTGTGGTATAAAACTATTTTTCTGGGTTAATCAAGAAACGGTTTACTGTGAGCAACAGTTTTGGAGGAATGATCCAGGCCCTTTGCTAAAATCCTGTGGTGAGATGCCACTTCACTTCAGGACTTCATGAAAGAGCAAAACTACTCATATCATGAACTAGGGTGAAGGAGAAAGAACACAGATGACTCCCACAGTTCTAGGAGTATAATGCTCCCAATAATGCATGGGCTTCCTAGTAGCTTCCCAAAGATTCCATTACTTCAAAATAACATTAGTCTAGAGACTATTATTTTAACACACTGGCCTTGAGTAAAAATACAAATCTAAATTATAGAAAATATCTAGCAGTTCAGTGGAAGAGATGACTCAGTCATTAAGAGCACTTGCAGAGGACCCAGATTAAGTTCAGAGCACACCATGGTGGCTTACAACCACCTGTAACTACAGTTCCAGAAAGTCTGATGCACTTTCTGCCTCCATGGATACTGCACTCCAATGTTGCACATACATGCAGGGAAAACATTCGTACACAGAAAATTAAAATAAATAAATATTTAAAAATACATTTGATATTTTTGTCTTTTTTTTGCTTGTTTTAATTTTCCATTTTTTGTTTTTTTTTGGGGGGGGATTTTGTTTGAGGGAGAGAGAGGGCACACATGAGATTTGGTGGATAGTAGAGATGTGGGAATATCTGGGAAGAGTTGGAAAAGGGAGCGAATAAGATCAAAATATATTGAATGAAAATGGTAAAAGAAAAAATAAAATATCTAACTGTAACCTATTTATGTTCTCTCTCTCCATATATATATATAATCTATCTATCTACATCTATATCTATCTATCTCTATCTATCTATCTATATATATATATATATAGATAGATAGAGAGAGAGAGAGAGAGAGAGAACTGTGTAATGTGTGTTGCCAGGTATCTGTGAAGGCATTCCTATCACTTAATCTTTATCAAATTATTATATGTAAATCCTTTATCAAATAACCCCAGAGCTTGGTGACCTTCCTATTTCAATAGTAATACACGTTGAATCTGTTTTTACTGAACTGTCTGCCTCTCACTGATGATCATTTTTCTAATCTGAAAAGCAAAAGCTGGGGACAAGATCTTGTCCATATTTCCATTAACTGGTATTGAAAGGATTGGTATGGTCTCAAAATACCCCCGAGACCAAGTTCTCAGCACATAGGATATTTATGTGTCCCAGATGGAGGAAAGGCAGAGAATAAGAAACAAAGACAATTGAAAGGGAAGGCAACAAGGGAGAAGACTAAAGGGTATTTATCCTGGAGGGGGACAAAGGATTGCCTCTGGATAGATGGGAGATAGATATGGTCCATAAGAAAAAGGTGGTTTATAAAGATAAAAGGGGAAACCTTGTGTTAGGATGAGGTGTTTAGTTTTAATTTGGTATGCTAATTAGGTAAGCCAAAAAGGAGTAGACTTTAATACTATGATAGCTGGACCTTGGCAGTCAGGTTAAGGAGGAGAAGTGGCCAAATAAGGGAATGGACCTTGAAGACTGGCTTCAGGAATGTAATCTAATGGTTTCTAGGAAGGGAGACGGAATGGGAGAGGAGAAGCGTATTTGCCATGTTCAGGCCGGCTAGAGTCTCTTCTGGTATCAGTTGGTTTCCTCGCCCATTTTTCTCCACACACAGAGGAAGCAACTGATAAAACAAAGGATGCTGATGGCTTAACTCAAAGCAACTTAGTTTTCCTGATGAAAGATTACATGCTGGATTCTATCTCCAACATGTAAAGAGCTAAAAAACTGAAATCTTAATTATTTTGAAACAAGTTCTCATATAGGACAGGTTGGCCTTGAACTTGATATGCATCTGAGGATGATGTTCAGCTTCTGAACATTGACCTCCCATCCTGAATGTGTGCTTACAGGCATGTACCATGTCTTCTCTGTGTCGTACTAGGAATGGAACCCAGAACTTTGTGTCTCCTAGGCAAACACAACCAATTGAATTATATTCCCAGCCTCAAATTGGTGACTTTCTGTATGCTCATTGAGGAGCAAAGGCTACAGGATGTATCACCAACTCCAAACTCATAAACAGCCTCATCCACATATACCATGCACCTTCCTCATCTGAAGCCAAAACTGTTGGGCCTCCTGCCAAGTAGGAATACTGAGCTGATAATGTTTAGGATTTGCTAGGTGCCTATATATAGCCCATAGGTATAATGGCGGTTCCACAATTTTAGAAGGGTCTAGGTAGTTTTTCATCTAAGAATTCCACTAGATTTTCTTATTGGAGATTTTTAACAAAAATGGTATGTCAGAAAGGTGGGTAAAAGCATAATCCATTTTGATAAACACTCCCAGAGCCTCTCCTCAGCCCTTTAGCATTATATACGATATCCTCATTGGGTTTTCCTCCACCTTGACACAAGCTAGGTCCATCTTCAAAGAGGAAACCTGTGTTGAAAAAAAATGTCTCCCTAAGATTAGGCTGTAGGAAAGATTGTGGAATAGTTTCTTGATTAATAGTTTATGTGGAAGGGCCCCACTCACTGTAGCTGGTACTGGCCCTAGGCAGGTAGATTTGTTTAAGAAAGCAAGCTGATCAAGCCATTGTGAGCAAGCCAGTAAATGGCACTCCTCCATGACTTCTTCATCAGTTCCTACCTCCAGGTTCCTATGTGAGTTCACGACCTGACTATTTTCATCCAGTAATAGACCTATGACCTCAGAGTTACAATATGAAGTAAATATTTTCCTCCTCAAGTTGCTTTGGGTCACAGTTTATTACAGCAAAAAAAAAAACAAAAACAAAAACAAAAACAAAAACAAGACAAAAAACAAGATAAGCTAGTAAGGTTTACCATATTTTTACTCAGATGGTAGAAGAATATTGATATTAGGCCTATTTCATATCTTACCTAAGAAGTGCTTGGGGGCATAGTCAACTGTGGAAGTCTAGAATTCAAGAAAAATGTGATTAGGGATGCTTCATCCAAGAAAGAGAATGAAACAGAAACAGAAACACCCATTGTACAGCAGTTTCCTACAAGATTGAAGTATTCTATCCTGCTGGAAACTTCTTAAGAAAAGAAGATAAGTAATTCGAAACAGCTTCAGAAAGTCCCTGAAACTGACATTTACTATGCTCCTCCCTCCCAAGTAAACAATACAGCTGCCTAGAGTCACTCTCAGACAAACCAAGCTACAAAGAAGACTCTTGAAACCAGACCAGCTGCCCAGAAGAAGCAGAAATTAGCAGAGCTACCTGGAAGATGTTTAGATAAACTGACTCACTTGGAAAGGACACTCTCCGATTTGTTGAGCTGACACTGGGCTGTGCAGTGTGCTTCAAGTTTTCCAGTTTTTTTTTTGTTTGTTTGTTTTTGTTTTGTTTTGTTTTGTTTTGTTTTGTTTTTTTGAGCTATCACCAATCCTGAGGAGGGCTATCTTGATGCAGCTGTCAGTCATTTCTGTTCCTGAACTAACCCCTCTCCCACCATCCTGTAAGAAAGGCTTTGGTGATATCTGTACTTTGTGGTATTGTAACCTCCATATCTGGGGAAAGTAGATGGGTTTGTTGAGTCTCTCCAGGAAAAGTTTTGTTATACTGCATTATGACACTGTACCCCAAAGCTATGCACACTATCGTGTGTCAATTAAACATAGTGTTTAAAGTTACAGAACTTGGAAGGAATGTGTGAAAATTACAGCAGTATGACACAGCCTCATTAAAATACACATTTGGAGAAACTGTTATGGCACACATATTGAACCTTGATGTATGCAAATTAAAAAAAATTTAGAGGTTCACAGAATCTCAGTATGGAATGCATTAAGTGACAAAAGGATCTGTTACAAATACAAGAAATTATCTCACTGAAGGGAGGATAGTGACAGCTAATTTTGGAAATGACTGTAGTCTCTTAGACTACAGGCCAAAACATCCTGAGAATAATATACTGTATGCTAGCTGAGAAGGCTGTTTTTCAAGGAGACATAGGCTAACAATGGTAACTGTTACATGTATGTCTGACTGTCTATATGTACCTGTCTGTCTGTCTCTTCTGGAATTCAATTATTAAGTTAAAATTGGTGATGGATCAAATTGAAAGACATCAGTGTATGACATCTTGCTTTGCAGAAAATAGAGAAAGATGATAACATATGAAAATATCTGGGCTAGCAAGATGGCCCAGTTGCTAATGTCACTTGTCTCCATGTGTGACAACCTGAGTTCTAAGCTGTGGACCCACATGTGGGAAGAAAAAAATAGCTCCTAAAGGTTTTCCTCTGAATCCTATATGTACCATATCCCTAAAATAAATATTTGTAAAATTAAATTAAAAAATTATTGTGTGTGTGCATATGTATATAGCACACACACAAGGAAACACACATATACACAGGTCAGTATAGAATATAGTTGCTTGTTTTGTTGGCTGAAAGGCTTTATAAGCAATGACTTCTGTGACACAACAGTGAGAAGTGTACATAATATCTGTATCTTTTTTACTAATACAACTCTAATAAAAGAAATAAGAGTTCCTTGGAGAAATGTCTGATTTAAGGTTAGTGCAAACTACACAAGGCAAACCTAAAGCATCTCATAATGCCAGAAAATAGGATACTGCCTTAAACAGGCACACACAGTAAAGGAGACATGTCAAAGAAACACAAGAGCCAATAGTGAGAGCTCCCAATGGCCCAGCATGGAACAATTTGGGAAATACAAGAAGTCTACATAGTATTGGACTATGTCTAAAGCACAAGATAAATAGCCATGAATCTATATGGATTTAATCAGTGAAAGGTAGTTAAATAAAGAGGGAGACGTAGATATATCCTGTAGCTTTCTAAATAACTGTTGTGGAAGACCTAATACCATTGCTTCTGATAGGTTGATTTCAATGCTGAGGTCTGATTACCACCACTTCTGAGGCATTCTCTTGATTGGTTAATAAAAGTCACTTATGGCCAATTAGCTGGGCAGAAAGAGTATAGGAAGACAGGACTTTCTGAGATTAAAACAGGAACCCTGGGCACACACAGAGAACCTTTCCTTTTCTGCTGAGAGACACAGAAGGAGACAGACATCTTGAGAACGCTAGAAGGTAATCAAAGGCACATGGCGGTTTGGGATTAGGTGATCCCAGTTAATTTAGAGTAGCTAGTTGAGAGTCTGCCCAGCTAATTTATGGGGTGGTGTTAAGCATTTTAAATGTTAATTAATTGGTCCTGCTTGCTGTCTGTTACTTACATTGTCTCTGATTGGTTAAATAAAATGCTGAGGCCTGAGATTGGGCAAAAACAGAGAAAGATGGGACTTCCTGAGATTAGAACAGAAACCTGTGTTTTACACAGAGGATTAATTCATTCCAGCCAGGAGAAGGAAGAAGGAGGACACACACCATGGGTTAGAAAATAGAACCTCATTCCACATGGCCAGGAATATCAGCATAGTGCGGAGAATGGCAGTCCAACGGGACAAATATATATATGGGTTCATAGTTGGGTAATAGAATTATGAGCTAGCTTAGGATTAACAGCTGCCAAACCAATTAATCATAATCTAAATACTGGTTAAATAGTTTAATTAGCCATTTTTCTACAAATAACTTTTGTACAGCTTTTTGAGTCCAGCTTCTTTCATTTCTTAAGTGGTAGCTATGCATAATGGTTCCCTTTTATCTATCTATCTATCTATCTATCTATCTATCTATCTATCTATCTATCTGGATAAAAAATAGAGCAACAATGTAGCAGAGAAACTGAATAAACAGTATTATGATCATGTGGGCTGCTTTAATATTATCAGGGATGTCATGTTGATTTTATAATAAAAAACAAAGAAGCCTGAGAAAATGCCTTAGTGAAAGCAAACCTAAAGAAAGCTGATAAATAAGGACACTGAGACAAAAAATAAAAAATAAAAAAACATAGTAAGCCTAACTAACAAATCTAAACAACACTTATATGCTAGCAAGCAATATTATGTTAGCATTAATTCATTAACTTTTATACCCACCGTGAAAAGTGCATAGTTAAAGTAATTTGAGTATAGACTTGTGGGAACTCTGTGCCATTGTCATGATTTTGTGTAAATCACAGTGTATCTAACATTTAAAGCAATTATGGAAACACAATTTGGCACTACAGCAATCTCTGGTGAGAAAAATATTTTCAGGCAGAAAAAGAGTATCAGCATCATGTGTAGATGACTAGAAGCTTGGAAGAGCTGGGTTCAAAAGCCACTTCTGAAATTTTCTAGAAGTGTGCTGCTAAGTATCTAATTGATTCTTTTTCTTTATCTGTTATATGAATATCGTGGACCAATAACAGTTGAGTTTATGAGGAAGGTTTGCACCCTGTGACTGATATTGCTACTGTTTTTAGGACACAACTGGTCTCCCATTCACTTCCTGGATCATCAGTGTCCACAGGAAACGTGTGTGCACTGGGCTTGGATAACTATTGAATCCACATCATCCTTTCTTGTATTCAACCCAGATCCATCCTGTTGTCATTCAGACACGTCCACTCTTGGGGAGACAAAAAGCAGACTCCTTTTTCCCTGAGCAGATGCCAATTATTTAGTCCAATTTCTCTGCAGATTTAATGTGTCTTCTCTCCCTTTTGTGTGCATGCAAACTGGTCTTTTTACTAATGCAATCAAAAAAGATTTGTAGCTGAAATGTTTATTATATGTGTTATAAAGAAGTGTTAATTATTTTTCTACTTTTCAAAGACTACAGACATTCATTACAGAACATTGGAAAAATCCTAATCATTAAAAAGAATAAATAAAACCCACCTGTACTATTGTTGGTCATGTGTTTTTATCATCCACTTATAAAGATAACCACACATCTATTTGCAATAATGTGACTATGTTTGTTTATCTAGATATAGTCCCACTAATATTTTTAATCTGTATTTATTGACACATATAACAACTGTGCCATATTTTATTGCTTTTATTGTCTGCTTTTGGGTGTTTGGGGAGTTCCATTTTATTTACTCATTTTAGATATGTTTTTAATGTTTATTTATTAGTTCATGTTACATCTCCATCATAGTCCCCTCTCTCCACCCCTCCCAGTCCCACCCTGTCACTCTCTCCCCTTTCTCCCGCCTATCCTCTTCTGGTGTGGGGTGCCCTACATATCATCCCCCTTCAGTTCAGTAGTCATATAAGAGCTAAGAGCTTCCCTCTTGCACTGGGGCCTACATGGAACCTCCCCCCCCAGAGCAAAATGTCCCACTAACAGGTAACAAAGTCTATGTTCCTGTTCCATTTGGTCTGTTGGTTGTAGGATAGTTACTTTGTACTATATGGTTAAAACACTGTTATAAGTGAATATATACCATGTGCATCTTCCTGGGTCTGGGTTAGCTCACTCAGGATGAGCTTTTCTAGTTCCATCCATTTGGGTGTAAATTGCATGATTTCTTTGTTTCTGGTAGCTGAGTAGTATTCCTTTGTGTAAATGTACCACAGTTTTTCTTTTTTTTTAATCCATTCTTTGGTTGAGGGAAATCTGGGTTGTTTCCAGTTTCTAGCTATTACAAATAAAGCTGTTATGAACATAGATGAGGAGATGTCCTTGTGGTTTGGTGAAGAGTCTTCTGGATGTATGTCTAGGAGTGGTATGGCTAGGTCTAGAGGTAGAGCTATTCCTAGTTTTCTAATATATTGCCAGATTGATTTCCATAGTTTGCACTTCCACCAGCAATGGAGTAGTGTTCCCCTTTCTCCACAACCTTGCCAGCATATGCTGTCACAATTTTTTTTTTTTAATAGCTTAATGTTGGAGTAGTGTATTACTTGTCACTATTTGGGAGGCTGATGAGTACCAGTATATATATATATATGTGTGTGTGTGTGTGTGTGTGTGTGTGTGTGTGTATGTATATATGTATGTATAGGCCTTAAATCCATTAGTGAGTGAGTTTAGGCCAGCAAATATGTGAGAGGCAAAATTTGGAACAAGGAAAAAGAAGTGATATTTGAGTGACTTGATATAAAATGAGGTAAAACTTGTGTTTATTTATTGATTACTGAGGCTGACTTAGTGTTTACACTTAAATCAACACTGGTAAAGATTAAGTTCTAGGATCTTATATCTAGGTGCATGTATTTATGTACAAAGGTGCTCTTAGTAGCTACATAAGCATGGTTATGCATCTAAGGCATGCCACACACAAACAACATGGCTCTTGGTACTATACCTCATTGAATCTATCTGGCTCGATTCATCATATCTATGCAATATTTCCTTTCTGAAAAAAGGAAAAGCTTGGTTTCTCCTTCTGGGTGCATTCTGAAAGCCCTATGTCCTTCCTGGTACCTGTAAACATAGAGTTGTAACCATACAACAGGATTAGGAAGACTGTCTGCTTCTTATAAACAGGGTGTTCACTCATCACCACACTTCTCCAATGCATAAATGTCCAAAACACTTTGCCTTGACATTTTCTTAGCCCATACATGGCCAAGAAAGTACAAGTAAGATATTACATGTGATGGACCTTCGAAACTTAGACTATCCTATTCTTTTTTATGTTAATAATTAATTAATTGATTGATTGATTGATTGATTGATTAACTTTACATCTGGACTGCAGTGTCCCCTCACACATCTCCTCACCCAGTCCTTCCCTTCTACCCCTCCTCCTCCCTTTCTCTTCAGAAAAGGTGAACCTCCTATGGATATCAACCAGCCTTGCATATCATATTTTGCAGTAAGACTAGGCCCATCTTCTATTAAGTCTAGAGGAGGCAGCCCAGTAGGGGAATAGGGTTTCAAAGGCACGCTGCAGAGATGTTGCCTGTTCCTGCTGTTAGAAGTCCTACATGAAGACCAAGCTACACAACTGTTACATATGTGTAGAGAGCCTGGGTCAGTCCCAAGTATGCTCTCTGACTGGCAGTTCAGTCTCTGTGAGCCCCCATGAGACCAAGTTATTTGGTTCTGTTGGTTTTCTTGTGGTGTCTTGACTCCTCTGACTCCTCCAATCCTTCCGCACCCTCTTCTATGGGGCTCGCCCAAGCTCCACTTAATGTTTGGCTCGGCTCTGGGTCTCTGCATTTGTTTCCATATGTTGTTGGGTGAAGCCTCTCTGATGGTGATGGTTATCCTAGGCTCCTTTCTGGAGTCCCTGGTGCCAGCCTGTAATTCTATTCTTGTCTTTCATCTGTACACTTTGGAATTAACCATTGAAAACTTCAATTTTTTTTTTTCAGAAGAGATGTGAAGAAAAGAATCCAAGCTGTAAGCTGATCATATGAGGGTTATGATTCAGTTTTGTCACTCACTAACTTTGTGATCTTGGTAAGGTGAATGCGTCACTCTCAGCCTTACTTTCCTTCTGTGTACAACAAGAATAGTGACAGGGAGACTGGAAATGCTGGAATGATTCACATAAATTACAGAGGTTGGAACTTAGCACACAGTAGTATTTCTTATGTTTTAGACTTCTAATCAGCTCATCCTCTCCTTACTGTGTCTGTAGTAAAATCCCCCTAAGAAAATGAGAAGCATTCACCAATGTATCCCTCCACTGTGCTTTCAGAATGCTGTGATTATAACAACTGCCTAAAATGCCTTTCAAATCCAGCAGGAGGGTTTAGTTGGATAAAGGTAGTTGTTGTCAAGCCTGATCACCTAAATTAATCACCAAGATCATGGTGGAATGCAAGGACCAACTCCTGAAAGTTTCCTTCTGATCTCACATTTGCTGTAGTAAATATGCATCTCCCCACAAAATAAATAGATAAGTAAATAAATAAAATTAAAAACACACAAACCCATCTAAAGTATACTTATTTTTATACAAGTGCACTAATTCACTGCCTTATTCACTTAGGTTATTCCAGGGGTTGTTATAGATAGCATTAATGTTAAGTTAATAAGATATTCTTTGTCCTCTGTGACCTCTCAGCCTCATATAGTAGAACACAGAGCAGTAAACATGGAGTTTTGATTGGAAAACAAGTGTTAATGTCCTGGCAAAGGGAGATAGAAGGGCATGGCAGGGCATTAATTAGGGAACCCAACCACACCTCATTAAGAAAGTGTTCTGACAGAGGGAAAAACTGACCTGAATTTGGTGGGCTGGTAGGAATGAGTTTAAGATAAGTCAAATCATTTAACCATTATGACAACTGTGAAACATTCTGGAATATTCCCATTGTACAAATGTGATATAGACACTGAGGACTGAAAATCACTGAGCTGTGCAAAACCTCCCAGCACTGTGGAGGAATTGAGCTGTAACACGCCTGATGTTCTCTTGTGCAACACTCCCTCTTCAGAGCTGGGAAATAACCTTGACAGTTCAGGTGCCATGTCCAGATGGCTGCTTACTTAACACACTGTGGCCTAGTTTTCAAATTTCTTTCAGCCCTTCCCCATCTTCCTTTTTCATGATGCAGCTCTTGTGTTTTGTGAGCATGTGGGGTGGAGAAGAAGTCAGGGACTCAGCTTTTCTCTCCCAGTCCTGCTCAGCCGTGTGCTGCCAGAGTCTCTGCCACTTTCCACTCATCATTCTTTTTTCTAGAGACAGAATTATGGCCCCGGAGAGAGGACTGTTCCACCAGAGTAGTCAGTTACTAATAAGCTTCATGCTGCTTCTCCGCCCCCAGTTATCCTCCACCCTGCTTTCTTAGGTCACCTTCATCTGGCAGCTGGAGACCTATGTGCACAATGTGTTTTTGTCTTTGTGTCTATCTGTATATATGTTCATCCCAGAAACAATTACACAATCCTGTGACTCTGAGAATTCACTGAGTATAGAGAAATCACAAATGAGAATCCCATTGATCACCACCAATCACAAACAAGGTTGCCTTCAGAACATCAGGCCTGTACTTCCTTAACTTGATAGAAAAGGCCAATTCCATACTGGCTCGCCAAGTTCTACTCTGTTCATTCTTTGCCAGAATCCCATGACTCTCTGTTAAGTGTGTCTTTATAGGGGTAATGATCACATCACAGCTAAACGGTTCATTCTGTGGCTTCAAATGGGAAACATTGGTATCATAAAAGCCACAATAACTTGCAAGATATTCTTAAAATATTTAAAAAAAATAAAAGTTTGCAAAATATTCTTACACACTTTTTTTGCATGATTTCCTGCTTGGCTCACTGTGATTCATGAGATAGACACAATCCCTAGTTCCATTTTATAATGATAGAATGAATGCTTAGGGGTGAATCACCCCAGAAGTGGACTTCTGAATCTGTGTCTCTAAATACCAGCTTATGAAGAGAGTATCTCCTTTGCACACTGTGATACTTTGCATAAGAACAGTCCCCATACACTCACATATTTGAATGCTTAGTCACCAGGGAGTGGAATTCTTTGAGAGGATTGGAAGGATTAGGAAGTATGGCTTTGTTGGAGGAAGTGTATGACATGGGGTGGGCTTAGAGATTTCAAAAGCCCATACCAAACCCAGTCTCTCTCCTTCCCTCTCTTTCCCTCCTTCTCTCTCTTTGTCTGTAGACAAGGATGTAGCTCTCAGCTGCCACTTCAGCATCATATGTACCACCATGCTCCTTGCCATGATGATAGTGGACTAAGTCTCTGAAATGTAAGCAAACTCCAATTAAACGCTTTTCTTTATAAGAGTTGCCTTGGTCATGGTGTCTTTTCACAGCAATAGAACAGTGACTGTGACACTTGTATGTCTGGCAGTGTATTTAGTGTCATGTATGGATTATCTTGGTGAATCTTTCCAGTTTAACCTATTGAATAGGCACTGTTAAATGTGGATTTACTCTGTTGAAACTGAGTTCAGAGATGCTGAAATACACTAGTTCAAACAATGATCAAGTGGCAGGTCTTGATTTAAAGTTTACCCTCCTTGCTATCTTTTCATGTTGTCTATTTTGGGTCACATTATATCCCCCAATGTTTATTTTCTTCTATTTCAGTGATCCATGTTCAACTACAGATTAAAAACAGTGAATGGAAACAATTCCAAAACTAAAAATGTCACAAGTGCATCACTTAATTTCTTGTTACTGTGACACAGTACTTGACAAAAGCAACTTAAGGAAAGAAGTGGTTATTCTGGTTTCCAGTTCAAGGACTGCTTTTTGGAAGGGAGGTCATAGTGGCAGGAGCTTGAGGCATCTGGTCATAATGCTACTGCATTCAAGAAGTAGAGAGAGATGAAGGCTAATTCTTAGCTCTTTTTATTTTCTTTTTATTAAGTATGGAACCTCAGCTCATGCAATGTGCCACCAATATTCAGAAATAGCATTTCCTCCTCCTCAATTAAACTTTCCTGGAAATACTCTGGCAGCTACACCTGGAGGCATGTTTTTGTTTTGATTCTTAATCAAGTCACATTGACAATGAGGACTAATTAGTCCAATAAATATTTTGAATATTTTACCTTTCTGAATATTGTATTGAAATCTAGTATTTTTCACCTGATCCTGTTCTAGATGAGATAACCTTTTGCCTACTAGAGTTTCTATTTTGTAAACATCTCTCATCCATTTGACCATAAACATCTAGCTTATTAAAGTGACTTACTGCTTATTGTTCAAAGAAATTTTATGTGATAGCATAATGATGAGTCACAATGATGCTGTCATTCACCTCATTACATCACTGGTTGTGTCATGTGACAGTACATGACAGTGAATACAGTATAGTTAGGTACTTTGAAAAGAAGACCACAGCCAGGTAGTGGAGATACATGCTTTTAATCCCAGGACTCAGGAGACAGAGGCAGGCAGTTTTCTGATTTCTAGGCTAACCTGGTCGACAGAGCAAGTTCTAGGACAGCCATCACTATACAGAGAAACTCTGTCTTATAAAAACAAAACACGAAGAGGCCAGTTCTACTCACCCAAAACTACAGAATTTCCATGACATGGGACAACAACAGGATATCTGAGAGGAGTCCCAATGAGGTTCCCCATATTGACAAAGTAACAGAAGCTAGAGGCTTCCTACCAGACTAAGGAGCCATTGCAATGAACATTTGCAAACAAACAAACAAACAAAAAATGGGAACAGAAGGGAATATTGTGGAACATACTGTGACACACTACAGCTTCCATAATAAGATTTTTTTTGTATGTTGGGTGAGGTTGCAAGGGTGGAGGGAGGGTCTGAAGGGGGGTGGGAGATGAGTGGGAACAAGGTGCATTTTGTGAAATTCGCAAAATAAAAATATAAAAACAACAACAAAAAAGAGGACCATATCAACATATATTTCTACTACAATGTGTTGTTTTATTTATTTAACTCTTAGTTATTGTTGTTAATCTTTTATTGTGCTTATGTACTCATTAACTTTATCATAGTTATATAAAAAAACTATTATTATTATACATGGTTTCAGGCATCCAGAAGGACCTTAGACTGCATCTCTCATAGTGAGTGGAATACTGTTTAGTCAGTCCCCCAGAACGTGATCTTGTTTGTGATCAGATCTTTGTCTATGATTTAGAATCACCTAGGAGACACGCACACAAAGAAGGGGTGAGTAACTAAGATGGGAATGGCACCATCCTCTGGGTGCCAGCTCTAAACAAAATAAAAGAAGAGAAGGAGAGAGCCTCTGGAGTGCATGCATGCATTCACTCTCTCAGCATCTTGACTCACCATGATGTAGGGTCTGCTCGGCCACACACTCTCTACCTTAGTAGACTGCATCTTCTTCTCAAACTCTTAGCAGAATAAGTAATTTCTCCTTTAGGTTGGCTTTGCTGAGTGTTTGAGCACAGTTAACAATAAAATTTCTAATGGACTCACTATAATTCTTGATGAAATTAAGAGTCAGCTGTGGTCCACACATTTAATCTTAGCCCCCAGTGTGCTGGGTCACAAGGACAAAGAAAGAACATAATGACAACCTGGGCTGTACATTAAACTTTGGGCAGTTTATGCTATGTGAAACTCTGTCTCCAATAAAGAAACAGACAAACACATAAATGAACAAATAAACAAATAAATAATAAAAATAAAGGGAAGTCCCAAAGGGAACCAGCAAATCAAGTTCAACTTTTTATGTGGGTTTTTCCAGAGCAAGGGATGAAGAGTTCCTAAAAGGTGAACTTTATTGAATTAGATACTGCTTAGCCTTAGTGTTAATAGCTGTAAAACAGGAGTTATTATATTCTGCTATGGTAGAGATTGAGCAAAGTCATGAATGTTTACTGTCTGTTGCAAAGGAAATCTACATACAGGTGGTGTGATAGACCTTCAACATCATTTTAGGGATGGCCCCTTAAAATTGAGGATACTTTTGGAATGATGACTTCAGTAGAGGAGAGTCCAGTGCTATTGGGAGACACAAGCGAGGAGCTCCAGAATACCTCAGTACATTCTAATAGATGTTTTTGTAACTGACATTATGTGGGAGGAGGCATACCAGGCAGGATGTAGGAAGATCAATTCAGTACATTTAATGACCCCTCTCTACTCCCAGCCTGTACTGAGTTTTGGCTTGATGCCACAAGGGGAGGAAACCCCAGAAGCCTGGAGCTGGTTGGGGTTGCTAGCTCTACTGTGGAGTTACGCTGTACCTTACTATATTTAGATCCTGTCATTGTCAAGCAAGAAGTCTTGCCTGACAGGGCTCCCGTTTTTTCATCTCTGAAAAGCCACTCATCCATGGAGCTTGGGATTTGAGGGGAGAAGGCGGGGAGGAGAAGGAGGAGATCTGGCTTCTTTCTCCACCTCTGAACAGATGGGATTGAACAGGGCCCCTCTACATCCCCAGCCAAGAGGCACAGGCCTTGGCAGTGGTCCCAGGACACAGACAATGGGGACCGATGGCAGTTCCTTAGGGTTGGCTTGCCTGGGGCAGAAGGCTTCTCCTATGGCTGGCAAAACTGTTTCTTCATGCTCAGAAAAAGAATTAGGGAAAGGGAAGGAGGATGGGGCATAAGAGGCAAACCCTGATGGGTTACTTAAAAAAAAAAAAAAAACAAAAACCAAAAAACCTAGGGCACAACTTGTAGGAGCCTAGCCCAGCGGTCCTGCCATCTGACCCTTCTTGAGTCTCTGCCAGAACCATTGCCTGTGAAGGGAGGCAGAACAGACCAGGAACACTAGTCTACTTGGGACTAAAAAGAGGTCAGTGTATGGGCCGAGTGCGAGGGGTAAGGGGAGGGAGTCCGGCGGTGGGTGGTGCAGGTGGATAAAATCTGAGATTTTGTGCTTCTGTGAAGCAGAGTTGGGGGTGGAGCATGAACAGGAGTGGTTTCCCTATCCGTACACCTAACTGAAAAATGGAACTTTAGTTAGAGGAAGGGCCCCTGCCCATATGTCCGAGACAGACCTGAAGAAGGGGGTAATCAGACTACACAGAGTCTTCCAGAAGCTCTCCAGCCTAAACTCCTGCATTTAGAAAGATAAATTTTAAAACTACCCTGAGAGGATCACAGAATGGCCAGCCCTCAACTCATCTCCAGTTGACTCCATATTGCAATATAAGCCGCACTTGTTCCCTGTAAGTCCTCAGCGCCCTTCCTTCCTAAGTGGATGACTTACCTTGTCCTTCATTAAAATTACATCCATCTGGCAGGACCCCCTTCGACTACCTTCCTCTCTATCTGAGAATGCGCACAGTTTAGGCCTGGCAGGTGCCCTGTTTAATTCTCCGTGGGTGTCTGTCCTCATCTGGCATGAAACCCAGGAGGAGTAGAAGGGAGGAGGGAGGGAGAGAAGTGAAAGGAGATGGAGATGTAAGCATACAGAGAAGCGCAGCTACCTACCTGGAGTACTTGGGAGGAAAACAGAGAAAACATAAAGCATTGAGTCCTGTGAGGTGCCAGGCACAGCGCTGTAGATATGTCTCATACACCTACAAAGGGGGAAGGCCACAAGCACATCTGATTTACTGTTAAAATTGCTTAGGGCCATAAAGGCTGCTTGTCACCTGCAAAACAACTTCTGCATGAATGCATTAAGTCAGTAATTTTCCTTTTCTCTATTCATATGCATCTGCCTGCCTCCAAGCCACATAAAGTGTTGGAATTCATTTGTTTTTTGTTTGTTTATTTATTATTTATGTATCTATTAATTTATGTGTTTGTGTGCCATGCACACATGCATGCATGAATAAGTACATGCATACATGCCATGGTACACGTGTGCAGGTCAGATTGGCAGTGGGTTATAGGGATCAAACTCAGATTGTTGTCCTTGATGGGAGGCATCTTCACCTACTGTTCCATCTTGCCAGCACCACATATATTTTAATAAATATCAACAACCAAATATGGTTTTTATACCATTTAATTTCCTTTATGCTTATGTGTAAATCTGTAGGGACCAGAGGCTGACACCATGTGTTTTCCTCAACCACTTTCCACCCTACTTTCTGAGACAAGGTCTCTTACTGTACCTGGAGCTCACTGTTTGGGTTAGACTGGATATGCAGCAAGCCTTAAGATCTTCCTGTCTCCATTTACTCCATTCTGAGGTTACAGATATGCACAGCTGTGTCCAGCTTTTACATAGGCATGAAGGATTTGAACTTAGGTCTTCCATCTTGCACAGCAAGCACTTTATCAACTAAGCCATCTCCTTTTGGGAGTTGATCTGGTGCTGTTATGAATCCAAATGCTAAATACTGGGCCCCCAAGTTCTGGTGGCAGTGCAGAAGAGCATATTCTCTGGTACACCAAATGATGTTGTATAAACCTAGCTCCCCAAAAAATCTCTTATTGATCAATAAAGAGTTAGACAGTCTGTAGCTGGGCAGAATTGAAGTAGTCAGAGCTTTGGTTCCCAGGATTGGAGTCTCAAGTGGGAACCAAGAGAGAGAGAGAGAGAGAGAGAGAGAGAGAGAGAGGAGAGGGAGGAAGAAGAAGGAAATTGCAGTATGGGGCAGTATGGATCATGAGCATATAGCCATGAGGGCTGGCCTCATGGAACAGAAGCAGCCCAAATGGAACATATGGCAAGTGATATCTTGGGGATTTTGGCAGGGAAGCAGACAAGATAGCTGACAGGGTTGATATCTGCCCAGCTGTAATGCTTTAAATCCTATTATAAATTAAAAGTTCTCTGTGTCCTTTACTCAGGAATTAAATAATCTAAAGCAGGGTAGAAACCCATAATAGATATTTAAAAGCAAAAGAGGACGTAGTAAACCTTCAGAAAAATAATTACCCTATAATCTCTTTTCTACTTTTATATAAAAATATTTCACTGACCCTACTCACTCTGCATGTTGCTTTTATTTTACTGGCATTTTTTCGGTCAATACACATAGACCCAACTCACTTTTTTGTTGTTGTTGTTGTTTTGTTTTGTTTTGTTTTTGAGACAGGGTCTCTCTGTGTAACAGCTCTGGCTGTCCTGAACTCACTTTGTAGACTAGGCTGGCCTTGAACTCACAGAGATCTGCCTGCCTCTGCCTCCCGAGTGCTGGGATTAAAGGCATGTGCCACCACGCCTGGCCCAAGTCACTTTTAAAAAATACCTAAACAACTCTTCCTGGAAAAGTACCATCAAAATTCTACTATTGACAAGCATTCAAGTTGGAACTGGAATTTGTTTTATGCTATTATGAATAAAACTCTAGTAAAGAGACTTGGCCTCCTATTCATGTTTTGTTATCTTATTTCTGTATGCTAGATCCCCTCCAATAGTATTTCTATGTTAAATGGACACATTTTGAAAGTTTTATTACATACTCTCAGCTTAATTTTCAAAACTCCTGCAGGTACATATATGTTCTCATGGAATAGATGAAGTTTTTTCCTCCTACACTTTCATTCTCAACAAAATTGACTCAATCTTTAGATTTATGCATTAGGTAGCTGAAATGTCTGTTGTTCATATTTTGTTTTTTGTTTTTTCTTTTTCCATATGAACCACAGAAAACCAATCTCACTCTAGGGTGATACTGGCTAATAGGATATTCTCTTTTGATGTTTTCCTGTACATTTTCTTCTCTTTCCTCCTCATCTGCATGTTTCCATCTCTTACTGTAATGTTCCACTTTATGCTATTAATTTAAAAGTCTCCATTGCATGATACACATAATGTGTTATATATATATATAGATTTGACTTAATCTTTAGAAGAGTAGTTCCCCAAAGGTATAAAGGGTGCCTAAAGGCCTTAGAATAATTTTAAGAGATGTTTAACATTTTAGAGAAAAAAAAATCTAGTGATATTTGACTACTGCTAGGCTTGTTAGCTTTCTAATATTATATATAGTAAACATCATGACCAAAAACAACTTGGGAGGGTGATCCAAGATGGCAGCAGCCCGCTCGGACGCATTTTGAACATGGGGAAAACAGCCATAAGAGCACTCAGTTGTTGGATGCTGTACAAAAATGTGAGGGACTAGACCCACCCTGCGTCTCACCCAGTTCCCAAGGGAACATTAAAAGTCCCTGGGCAAGGTTCTCCCCCTATATCTCTCGGACACGTAAGCCGCTGAATCTGGGAATCGGGAACTCCCATCGGGAGAGATGTCTGGTAAGATCGACTCTAATACCCAGTGAGCAGATTCAGACCCAACACGGGATCACTCACCAGCCTACTAGGCACCCCACACCCCACGCGAAACTTATAGCTATTTAGAATAGGTTGCAGACCCCTGGGAGTCTTAGCAATGGCAGCGGCAGCAGCCCACACTGCAGGGGCATCGGCAGTGGCAGTGGCAACAGTGGCGGATTTGGACCCCACACGGGATCACTCAGGAGTCTACTGGGTCCCACACACCCCACGCAAACCTTCTACCTATTTAGAAAAGGTTGTGGACCCGTGGGACTCCTAGCAGCGTGCTATAACAGCGCCACGGGAGGTGGGACAGAGGTGAGGGCCCGCAGCAATGCAGCGGGATGGAAGCACGCACAGCGAAGTGGTAGGACGGGGCACAAACAGAGGCGGGGCTCCCTGCTGAGGTGGGTGTGCAGAGACTGAGGTTTCCAAAACATGGAGGGCAGAAGCCAGGGGGACCACAGCTGTATACTGGAAAGCCCAGATATATCAGGACTGGAGTCGGGCTCTCTCAAACTCCTTGAGGACATCCAGAGTCCACATAATCTGTGCCTGGGCAAACAGGACCATACCACCAGAGCCACTGCAGGCTGAACACTCAGTGTGCAACATAGAGAGGTCTGACTTGGGAGCAGTGAAACAATCCCGGGCCATTCCTCATTACCTGGGAATAGGCTGCACTAGCTCACAGTGCTTCAGGCTATTAGAAGCACAGTGACCCTGAGATCCACCTGTAAGCAACCACAGATCGCCAAGCAATTCCACTGCTACACCAAAGCGCCCCCTGTGGATCCAAGCCCAGAAGACAAGGAGAGCAGACAGCTAAACACATGGCCAAAGGTCCAAGAAAAAACAGAAATCAAGGCAATATGACTCCAACAATGCAAAACTATCCTAGTTCATCCAATTCTGACGACCTCATAACAACAGAAACACATGAAAACGATGACAATTCTACATTATGGAAAGTGATAGAGTCCCTTCAAGAAGAACTTAAATCTATGAAGGAATTCAAAGAAGCCACAATTTCACAATTAAAAACAACACATAACACTATCAAAGAGCTCCAAGCCAAGGGGTCTCAACTTGAACAGGAAAAGGACAGGGCAATGAAAGATTTCCAGGCAAAGACAAGCAAACTGAAGCAGGAAATGTACAAAATGAATAAAACCATTCAAGACATGAAAATGGAAATGGAAACAATAAAGAAAACACAGTTAGAGTTAAAAGTGGAAATGGACAATCAAGGGAAGAGAACAGGAACTACAGATGTGAGTATCAAAAATAGGATGCAAGAGATGGAAGACAGGATCTCAGACATGGAAGATTCGATGGAAGAAATCAGTACAACATCCAAAGAAAATGAGAAAGCTAAAAAATCTCTCACCCACAACATCCAAGAATTCAAGGACTCAATGAAAAGATGGAACCTAAGAATTATAGGCATAGAGGAAAGAGAAGACTCCCGACTCAAAGGTCCAGAAAATATCTTCAACAAAATCATAGAAGAAAACTTCCCAAACCTGAAGAAAGAGATACCAATAAAAATCCAAGAGGCTTACAGAACACCAAACAGATTAGATCAGAAAAGAAACTCCTCTCGCCACATAATAATTGAAACGCCAAATGTAGAGAACAAAGACAGGATATTAAAAGCTGTAAGAGAAAAAGGCCAAGTCACATACAATGGCAGACCCATCAGAATTACACCTGACATCTCCTCAGAAACTTTAAAAGTAGAAGGGCCTGGACAGATGTCCTACAAGTCCTGAGAGAACATAGGTGCCCAGCCAGACTACTATACCCAGCAAAACTCTCTATCAACATAGATGGAGAAAACAAGATATTCCATGACAAAATCAAATTTAACAACCCCTGGTCACTAATATCCATCAACATCAATGGACTCAACTCGCCAATAAAAAGACACAGGCTTGCAGATTGGATCCATAAACAAGACCCGTCTTTTTGCTGCATACAAGAAACACATCTCACTATCAAAGATAGAGACTATCTCAGAGTAAAGGGCTAGGAAAAGGTTTTCCAAGCAAATGGACCCAGGAAGCAAGCTGGAGTAGCCATCCTAATATCAAGCAAAATAGACTTCCAATTGAAGTTAATAAAAAAATACAGAGAAGGGCATTACATACTCATTAAAGGGAATATTCATTAAGAGGACATCTCAATATTGAACATCTATGCCCCAAATACAAAGGCACCTACATTTCTAAAAGAAATGCCTCTAAAACTTAAATCGCACGTTGATCACAACATATTAGTAGTGGGAGATTTCAACACCCCACTCACAATAATGGACAGATCATCAAAACTGAGGCCAAACAGAGAAATATTGAGTCTAATAGAGATCATGAACCAAATCGAGCTAACAGATATCTACAGAACATTTCACCAAAACACAAAGGAATACACCATCTTCTCAGCACCTCATGGAATCTTCTCCAAAATCGACCATATAGTTGGACACAAAGATCACCTCAATAGATAAAAGAAAACTGAAATAACCCCTTGTATCTTATCAGACCACCATGGAATAAAGCTGGCCTTCAATAGCAAAAGAATCAACAGAAAGCCTAAACACACATGAAAATTGAACAACTCATTACTGGATGACTACTAGGTCAGGGAAGAAATAAAGAAGGAAATCAAAGACTTCTTAAAATCCAACGACAATGAAGGCACAACATACACAAACCTATGGGACACAATGAAAGCAGTGCTATGAGGAAAGTTCATAGCACTAAGTGCCTTCAAAAAGAAAATTGTGACAGCCTTCAAAAAGAAAATTGTGGCAGCCCAGGGCCAGATGGCTTTAGCACGGAATTCTACCAGACCTTCAAAGAGGAGCTAACACCAATACTCTTCAAATTCTTCCACAAAATATATTCAGAAATAACATTGCCAAACTCATTCTATGAGGCCACTGTCACTCTGATTCCTAAACCACACAAAGACCTAACAAAGAAAGAGAACTTCAGACCAATCTCCATCATGAACATAGACTCAAAAATACTTAATAAAATACTTGCAAACCGAATTCAAGAACACATCAAAAGTATCATACACCATGATCAAGTAGGCTTCATCCCAGGAATGCAGGGATTGTTCAACATAAAAAAGGCTATCAATGTAATTCACCAGATAAACAAGATGAAAGAAAAAAAAAAAAACACATGATGATCTGCTAGATGCAGAAAAAGCATTTGACAAATCCAACACCCCTTCATGCTAAAAGTTCTGGAGAGAACGGGCATACAAGGACTGTACCTAGAAATAATAAAGGCAATATAGAGCAGGCCAGTGGCAAACATCAAATTAAATGGAGAGAAGCTTGAAGCATTTCCTCTAAACTCAGGAACAAGACAAAGATGCCCACTTTCACCATATCTCTTCAGTATAGTACTTGAAGTTCTTGCTAGAGCAATAAGACAACTAAAAGAGATCAAGGGGATACAAATTGGAAACGAAGAAGTCAAATTATCCCCATTTGCAGACGATATGATAGTATACATAAGCGACCCAAAAAATTCCAGCAGAGAACTCTTACAGCTGATAAACACCTTCAGCAAGGTGGCTGGATACAAAATTAACTCCAAAAAATCAGAAGCCCTTCTATATACAAAAAACAAATGGGCTGAGAAAGAAATAAGGGAAACAACCCCCTTCAAAATAACCATAAACAATATAAAATACCTGGGGGTAACTCTAACAAAACAAGTAAAGGACCTGTACAACAAGAACTTCAATCCCTTGAAGAAAGAAATGAAAGAGGCCTTTAGAAGAGGGAAAGACTTCCCATGCTCATGGATAGGTAGGATCAATATAAAAAAAATGGCCACCCTACGAAAAGCAATATATAGATTCATTGCAATTCCTATCAAAATACCCACACAATTCTTTATAGACCTGGAAAGAGCTATTCTCAATTTCATATGGAACAACAAAACACCCAGAATAACATCCCAAATCAGCAGGAAATCATTTTAAGAGAACAATGTCCCATCCCCAGAAGGTGGGAGGGTGTCCCCCCCCCTTGGTTATTTGATGGATAATAGAAAATTTTGTTATTTAGGGAAAGAGACTACAAGCTGTTAAATAATCTTGTTTTAGAGGTTAGACCCAGGGTCTTCTCTCTTTTTCTTTTCTGTATCCTTCTTTCTCTCCTATGTAGGAGTGAACAGACTTGAGAAAAAATGGGACATACACATACTATAGGAAAGATCAAGAAAAAAGGACAGATTATTGAATATGGCTTTATACTTTTGTATATTGATACAAAATTAATATTATATTTGGCTACATTGGTATTGATCATTGTATATTAATGCAAAATTAAGATTGTATTGGACTACATCGGTATTGAACTTTGTATATTGATACAAAGTTAAGATTATATTTGGTCACAATGGCATTGTCCCTTGTATATTGAAGCAAAATTAAGATTGCATTAGGCTACATACGTATTGATCTTTGTATATTGACACAAAATTAAGGGTAATGCTTCTCAAAGGTATTGTACCTAGTAATGCTTAAAAATGAAATGTAAAGTTTTGGCCTCTTGTTACCAACCATCTTAAACTGTTTAGAATAATTAAGAAATGGAAACTAATAGTCATGCAAGCGTGTCATTTTGTTAGTTACTATGACAATCTATCACAGTTATTTTCTAAGCTACTCAGAAATCAAGTTGCTAAGAGACCAGCAACATTTGCTTATCTAAATATTAGAGATAGATAGGGCATCTTCAAAAATCTCAAGAGATCTGCAGAATATGGCATTCAAAGATATTTTCTTAACTTAAGATTTTTTGATATGGAGACATATCAGCTCCTGACATCACCCCCTATTCTACTCCAAGTAGAAGATGAGCATCGAAGAATCTCCAGTGTGAGATGGTTGAATAAGTGGCAAGCCTATTTCTTGGCAAGAAAAATCCCTTGCTTCAACTGTAGACAGACTGCTGTCCAAAAAGGAAAAACTTGGAAGCAGGTAAGTCGATAGCCTAGCTCTGACAAGACAGGGTAGGCAAGTCCTTCATAACCCCTGGTCTACAATCAATGTCTGTCAGAGAAACGGGGCCAAACAACTGAAGATCGATGCTGTAAAGTATGGAGAGAAAATGGGAACTGTCCAGGCAGCCACTGGTATGTCATTTTTTAGTTTTGGAAGCTGCAGGCCCTGTACTTCCTATAAAATCAGATATATTTATCCCTCTCAGGTCTCTGAGGTGGTTGAAGAAGAGATAGCTAGAGTCTCATAAATAAATTTTGAGTTTTAAGGAGTCAAGGGAGTGTTATAGACCTAAGAAGATGCTTTTAAAATTGTGTTGCAAGTTAGTATGAATGTTGAGTTAGATATAGAACTTTAAACTCATGGAGATGGTTAGATAGTAGAATGTTAAAGTCAGGTGCCAAATACATATGGACTGGACATTGGGAATGTACACTAAGCCATATAACCCTCATAACTGTGGCCTAATTACCTCTGTTGTTTTGTATTGTATTTATTATTATAAGAGAAAGAGCCGTTGGTTGGACTGAAAGGGGAAACTGTAGGGGGAAATAAGATATACCTTAAACTTAAAAAAAAGAACAAAGGGAAGCTGATGGGGGGTTGAGTGTGGGAGGGTGGGGCTGAAGGGGGGAATAGGGAGGGGACTGTGATTGAGAGGTAACTTGAAAAATAAAAAATAAAGAAAAATAAAGAAAAATAACCCAGAATAGCTAAATCAATCCTTTACAAAAACAAAACAAAACAAAACAAAACAAAAAAAAACAAAACAAAAAAAAAAAAACATCTGGAGGTATCACCATCCCAGATTTCAAGCTGTACTCCAGAGCAATAATAATAAAAATAGCATGATATGGTGTAGAAACAGACCAGTAGATCAATGGAATCGAATTGAAGACCCAGAAATGGACCCACACACCTATGACCAACTAATTTTTGACAAAGAAGCCAAAACCGCACAATGGAAGAAATACAGCATCTTCAACAAATGGTGCTGGTCCACCTGGATGTCCACTTGCAAAATAATGAAATTAGACACATACTTATCGCCTTGTACAAAACTTAAATCCAAGTGGATAAAAGACCGTAACCGAAGGCAGGTCACACTAAATCTACTAGAAGAAAAAGTGGGAAAAACCCTCAAACTCATTGGCACAGGTGACAACTTCCTGAACAGAGAACCAACAGCTCAGGACCTGAGACCAACAATCAATAAATGGGACCTCATGAAACTGAAAAGCTTCTGTAAGGCAAAAGACATGGTCATTCGAACAAAACAGCAGCCTACAAACTGGAAGAAAATCTTCACCAACCCCACTTCTGACAGAGGGCTAATATCCAAAATCTACAAAGAACTCAAGAAATTAAATGCCGAGAAGCCAAATAATCCAATCAAAAATGGGGGACGGAGCTAAATAGAGAATTCACAAAGGCAGAATCCCTAATGGCCAAGAGACACCTGAAGAAATACTCAACATCCTTAATCATCAGAGAAATGCAACTCAAGAAGACTCTGAGATTCCATCTCACATCTGTCAGAATGGCTAAGATCAAAATCTCAAATGACAGCACATGCAGGCGAGGGTGTGGAGAAAGGGGAACCCTCCTCCATTGCTGGTGGGAGTACAGGCTTGTGCAACCACTATGGAGGTCACTATGGCTATATATTAGAAATCTTGGAATAGCTTTGCCTCAGGACCTAGCCATACCACTTCTGGGTATACATCCAAATGACTGCTCACAGAATCATAAGGAAGTCTCCTCATCTATGTTCATAGCAGCCTTATTTGTAATAGCTAGAAACTGGAAACAACCCAGATGTCCCTCAACTGAAGAATGGAATAATAAACCGTGGTGCATCTATACAATGGAATATTACTAAGCTATCAGAAACAATGAAATTATGCAATTTGCAGCCAAATGGATGGAACTAGAGAAGCTCATCCTGAGTGAGCTAACCCAGACTCAGAAGGATGCACAGAGCATCCATTCACTTATACTAGGATTTTAGCTATATAGTACAAGATATCTGTACTACAACCAACACACTAAAGGGAACATGGACATAGACTTTTTTTTTCTTTCTTTTTTTGCTGTTGTTGCTTGTTTTTGTTGGTTTGTTTGTTTTTTGGTCTGCTTTTTTTTAGTTTTCCCTTCCTAGCAAGGAGACACTTTTCACTGGTGGTACTGCCTTGTAGGCCCCCAGTGTATGAAGAGGCTCTTGGCCCTCATATGACTTCTGAACTGGGGCGAGTGACTGTTATGTAGAGACACTCCACTCCAGAGGAGCAAGAGGGAAAGGTTAGGGGGTAGAGGATGGGACGGTGGGGCTGGGAAGGGGGGAAAACCCAATATGATGGAGATGTAACCTGAAGCAACAAATAAATAAATTTATTAATTTTAAAAAAGCAGGTAACAGGTCTAAAACACTGTAAGTAAATTAAAGGCTATAGCTGTTCAACCTTGTTTCATAAAACTCCAGGAGTCAAAAAAACTTAGAGCTAAGGTAAAATACATGAAATGCGTGGTTTTAGCCCATGCCTTTAACTTCAGCAGGGATGGGAGGAGCACTATAAATTTAATTGTCTTATAAATTCTGGAGTTACAAGGAACAGGGTGGTGATGGTGCACACCCTTAATCCCATTATTTGAGAGGAATACACCCTTAATCCCAACATACTAGAGACAGAAACAGGCAGATCTCAGAGCTCAAGGTCAGCCTGACACAAAACAAGCACTAAATAGAGAAAAACTTTGATCCAGGGGTGGAGGAGCACATCATTAATCCCATCAGTTGGGAACCACATGTTTTTGATCCCAATACTTAGAATGAAGAGACAGGCACATAGGATTTGGAAGGATTTAAGTTTAAAAGCTACTTACAAAAGGCATGCTGAAATTCAAATTGTCCTTTGAGATCTCAAAATATACACACTAAAGTTTGTTTAGCTCCAAAATATCAAAATAATTTCTTCTTTAATCTGGATTGAAAAATAATACTTTATATATTGTCAAAAAACCAAATTTGCTACAGGAAAAATATTACCTGACCCCCCCCCCAAAAAAAAAAAAGGTAATTGTCCCAGAGTTAGGATTTGGGCAGGGCTCTGTTCTTATCTTTCCAGGAGATTTAAAGCATCCATTCAAGAAATCCAGGGACAACTGGACAACAGAAACCTCAGACACCAAGGAAGACGAGTGGCCCAGACTATCCAGCGTTGCAGACTTCCTCAATAGCTGTTTCCTCAAAAGTCTACGACCACAACAACTCAAAATCGCTAAGATCATTCAGCTCCACAGACTGTTTCAGCCAGAACTTCAGTAAAGCCCTGAAGATCAGCTTCAGTCTACAAAATTCTTAGGACATCTAAAAAGCTGAGCACAAAAGGACTGAACATCAAATGATTCTATTAACATTTTTAACCATTTTTCCATTCTTATTTGGGCCGCAAACAGGTTTATTATGTCCCAAATCAGCAGGAAGTCATTTTAAGAGAGCGACGTCCCATGCCCAGAAAGTGGGGAGGGTGTTCCCCCCCCCTTTTGGTTATTTGATGGATAACAGAAAATTTTGTTATTTAGGGGAAGAGACTACAAGCTGTTAAATGGTCTTGTTAAATGGGTTTTGGAGGTTAGACCTAGGGACTTCCTTCTTTTTCTTTTCTGTATCCTTCTTTCTCTCCTATGTAGGAGTGAATAGACTTGAGAAAAAATGAGACATAGACATAGTATAGGAAAGATCAAGAAAAAAGGACAGATTATTGAATACGGCCTTATACCTTTGTATATTGATACAAAATTAATATTATATTTGGGTAAATTGGTATTGATCATTGTATATTAATGCAAAAATTATACCGATTGTATTAGACATCAGTATTGATCTTTGTATATTGATACAAAATAAAGATTATATTTGGCCACAAAGGTATTGACCCTTGTATATTGATGCAAAATTAAGATTGTAGTGGGCTACATAGGTGTTGATCTTTGTATATTGATACACAATTAAGAGTATATTTGGCCACATTTGCATTGATCTTTGTATATTGATACAAAATTAAGGGTAAAGCTTCTTAAAGGTATTTTACCTAGTAAAGCTTAAAAAGGAAATGTGGAGTTTTGGCCTTTTGATACCAAATGTCATAAATTGTTTAGGATAATTAAGAAATGCAAACTCATAATCATGCAAGCGTGTCATTTTGTTAATAACTATGACAGTCTATCACAAGTATTCTCTAAGCTACTCAGAAATCAAGTTGTTAAGAGACAAGCAACTTTTGCTTATCTAAATACAAGAGATAGATAGGGCATCTTAAAAAACCCCAAGAGATCTGCAGAATATGGCATCAAAGATGTTTTCTTAAATTAAGATTTTTTTGATATCGAGACATGTCAGCTCCTGACAGCACCCCCTATTCTACTCCAAGTAGAAGATGAGCATCGAAGAATCTCCAGTGTGAGATGGTTGGATAAGTGGCAAGCCTATCTCTTGGCAAGAAAAACCCCTTGCTTCAACTGTAGACAGACTGCTGTCCAAAAAGGACAAAACTTGGAAGCAGGTAAGTCGATAGCCTAGCTCTGCCAAGACAGGGTAAGCAAGTCCTTCATAATTCCTGCTCTACAATCAATGTCTGTCAAAGAAACGGGTCAAATGGCTGAAGATTGATGCTGTAATGTATGGAGAGAGAATGGGAACTGTCCAGGCAGCCACTTGTATGTCATTTCTTAGTTTTCGAAGCTGCGGGCCCTGCACTTCCTATATAATCAGATATATTTATCCCTCTCAGGTCTCTGAGGTGGTTGAAAAACAGATAGCTAGAGTCTCATAGTTAAATTTTGAGTTGTTTAGGAATCAAGAGGGTGTTCTGGATCTAAGAAGATGTTTTTAAAATTGTGATGCAAGTTAGTATGAAAGCTGAGTTAGATATAGAACTTTAAACTCATGGAGATGGTTAGATAGTAGAATGTTAAAATCGGGGGCCAAATACATATGGACTGGACATTGGGAATGTATGCTAAGCCATATAACTCCCATAATTGTGGCCTATTTATTTCAGTTGTTTTGTATTGTATTTATTGTTATAAGAGAAAGAACCATTTGTTGAACTGAAAGGGGGAGCTGTTGGGGGAAAAAAGTTCTATCTTTAACTAAAAAAAAAAAGGGGGGGTAGAGGATGGAGGTGTTGAGGGGGAAGAGGGTGGAAGGGTGGGACAGGAGAGGGGAGTAGAGAAGGTATTGTGACTGAGATGTAACTTGAAGAAATAAAAAATAAATTATTAGAAAAAAAAAAGAAATAATAAAAAAAAACAACTTGGGAAGGAAGAGTTTATTTTAACTATACTTATAGTCCACCATGAAGGGCAGGAACTGGAGGCAGGGACTGAAGGCAGATGCTATGGAAGAATGCTGCTTACTGGCTTGCTCTCTATGGTTGCTCAGTCTAGTCCACTTTCTTACACCACCCAGGAATACCTGCTCAATGGCAGCACTGTCCACAGTGGATTGGGTTCTCCTATGTCAATCAATAAAAAACTCCCTCCCTAGATTTGCTTCCCGGCTAATCTGATTCATAAAATTCCTTCACTGATATTCTCTCTTCCTAGATGATTCTGTCTTGCACCAAATTGACAAAATAACCAGCACAGTATCCAGCACAGTATCCACAGAATGCTGCTGCCGGGGCATTCACAGTTCAAAGGTAACTCATGGCATTAATGTCAGATCACATTATCATCTTTTTAATGATACAGAAATCAATGATGGCAAGCGAGGGGATAGGAAATATTAGTGCTCAGTCTAATATGAAGCTTTGAGAAACCATGGTCCACAGGTCCATTCAACCAATCAGCAGTTGCATGAGGAATGAGATAATGTTAGCTTTACCTCAAATTATGTGTGTTCAATGATAAAATATATACTTTTATTAAATTGTTCTGGCCCACTTATTAATGGAGCCTTTCCTTTATGCTTAGGGAACTGTCGGCATACTAATGCAGTGCTGTGATTCAGGGAAGTTTGGGAATCTATGCTGTGGTACAGAGAGAGGGGTGATGGTCTTTTTACCTCACATCTCTTTCACAAATAGTGAGACTGAGGTCCAACTTAACAAGCTCAGAGAAGTTGAAAGTGACACAATAAGTGTATGAGACTATACCTCCCTTGCTCATGCTGACATTGTCTTTGCAAAAATCTGATAGGTTTCATTTAATGTGCCTGGAGCCCCAGAGAATGGTGGCTGTTTTTCCTAGGTTGCGTCTCTCCCATGTAGACTTTGCTCTCCCATTGATTAGTCATACTCCCCTTTTCCCCTACCACTCCACACTTGTACTCTCTTCTGTATTCTTCTCTAACCTATGAGAATCGATTCTTTAAGCATTTTTTTTTCACTACTGTCCTTTTTTTTTTTTCAGAATACTTTCATTGCTGTGGCTTTCTCACTGAGCCTTTATGGTTGCTGCTCATCAAATCCAGCCCCATTACCTTCTGCCAATATGACAGGCATCAAGGCTAGTAAATGATTTTGTTTTAAAATGAAACATTTTTCAGAAATCCCCATCTGTCTTGCTATTTGTATATTAGAATTCCACGCAGTAGATGCTCAAGGTGTGCTTGAGAAGTATTTGTCTCTACTGTTGTATATCTAACATCCTTCCCAAACACGAGTTGCAAACTTCCTGTGAGTATCTCTAACCAAACAAAACCCTGAATATATTAAGTATTAGTATCATTTCTCCTTGATAGCCTCTGAATTTCCCATGCTCAAGGACAGTCAATGAGATGATTTCAGCCCAAATCAGAAGAAACGATTTTTAAAAGCATTTGAAGGTGGCTGCTATACTTAAACCAGGCAGGACGCCTTCCCAGATTGGTGATTCAATCTAAGTATTCAAAAGCTTCTAGAAACCTCATCACTGACACAAATAGAAATAATTAATGTACTAGCTATCTGCGTTATTGGTTGTTGGCAAATGAAATTAACAGCCATACTTGCCTCACACATTTGTGAGTGGAGGGGGTGGTAGTTAAAATTTAATTTTAATTAATTTTATTTAATAAATTAAATTTATTCAAACCTGGTTATATCCTTTATATTCCCTTGAAAAAGTTGCTAAATGTCACTGATTTTCATTTTGTTTACCTATCAAATTAAAATGTAATAAAAGTAAGTTTATTTTATGATTGTTATAAAAGTAAAATGAGAAATTTCTAACATAATGCTTGTAACTTTATATTATTCAAAACCCGAAGATACTGTAAGGTACTTTCAGAACCATTAGAGATACCAACTCTGTCATTACCCTCTCTATCATCTTCCCTCATAAACAGACCTCAATCTTTTTTATTTGCTGACAGAAAACAGACACAGAAAAAAAGATGAAGCAAAAGGCAGTCATAAAGACCTTGGTCCCTACCCAAAACCATGTAGCCTGTGACTTTGAGCTCATGATGTCATGGCTCTGAGCTTTGGTACCCTCCTAGACAAAAAAAAAGTAGGGGAATCTTATCAGTCATCCAAATGGAGTAATGATGCAACAGAAAGAAGACATTGTAAGTCACATGTTGTGATACAAATTGAAACCATGCTTAAGTGTGTTACTGTGCCAATGAGGCTACATTCCCCAGGGAAAGAGTTTAAAGTCAATCTTGACATCCTTTATATACTACTCCCACTATAACAAAGTTGCAATGTTGGTGTTTCTGTTTCCAACCTTGCTTAGAAAAAAAAAGGAATCAAGAAGTCTTTCTCAGTTTTGCATTTTCTCTGGACTTAAAATTCACACTTAACCTCCACCAGGGCAAGAGACACACTTCTACTAGGACTTTCTCCTAACACCATTTGCTGACTACTAGCCTGATAAGGGTTTTTAATAAGGTAAGAATTCTTTCCAAGTATCTCTATATCTTAATGGAAAATTCTCCTGCAACTTTTCAGATACTTTATCTGTTATTAAATATTAAAATCCCCAGCCCACATAGCTTCCACTGAAAAGTGAAATATTACATAAATATCCTCTTATGATGTGTGTTCACGTGACTTCTTCAAACCAGCAGTAGATCCAGGAAGTTGATTAAAATACAAAGGGCATTAAATAAAAAAAAAGGAAAAATCCATACTGGAAGAATGAATACATACAGACTCTTTGATATTTTGCAAGGGTTGGCTGAGAGCTGATACCATTTATTATACTCTGATTGGCAGATAGTTCAAAGATGTTCCCAGATATTAGCCCAACCCCCTGAGATTTCTTTACATGACTTTTAAAACCAAGGGACCAAATGTAACCTTCAAGAGGATATTATAACCAGAATCTGTTTTTAATGTAAAATCGTTTACTTCCCAACTTATTCATCTCCAGAAAAAAATTTCTCCGTCTAAAGGCATTGCATCACAATCCAGTGAAATGCACGGGGTTGAGGAAGAAGTTCCCTTTAAGCGATAACATTCACTATTTTTTACAGGGTTATTCGTCTAAGTGACAAAGCCAGAAGGCAAACCTATACTTCTTTTTGACTCTTTATTGCTTTTCATCCCAGTGGGAACCAGCAGAAGGGTAGGAAAAAAATATTTTGAATGGCAAAATGTGCTTAAGATGTTTTTCAGAAGAAGGGAGGAAAAAAAATGACCAACAAGTAGGAATGAAGTTTGTTAGAGTCTGGAGAAAAATGCTGCAGCAGGTTGGCTTCTGTAAATTCTTTGTGACTATTGTGGACCCAGGTTTAGGTAAAGGGGAGATGTGGGAGAAAAAAAGAAGGTGACTTAGAAGTTTATAATGACCCGATCACAAAAGGTATTAGAATATAATTCTAATGGCCACCAGAAGCCTCAGAGACAGGAATGCTTTATTAGTGAAAGCTAGATGGATGGAACTTGTGGTGGTTTGAATAAGAATGGGCCTCCTAGGCTCATACATTTATGAGACAATAACACTATTTGAAAGGATTAGGAAGTGTGGGCCTATTGGAGTAGGTGTGGCCTCCCTGGAGGAAGCATGCTGGGAGTGGGTTTTGATGATTCAGAATCTCATGTTAGGCCCAGAGGCTCTCTTTCTGCTGCTTGCTGATCTGAATGTAGAACTTTCAAGCCAGTTCTCCAGCACCAAGTCTCCCTGTGTGCTGCCATGCTTCCCGCTATGATGACAATGCATGAACTCTCTGAAACTGTAAGGGAGCATCAATTGAATGCTTTCCTTTATAAAACTTGCTGTGGTATTAATATGATATCTCTTATAGCAAAAGAACACCACTGAAGACCTTTTTAGGTCTGAGAGACTATGATTCTTTGTCAATTCTTGTCAATTCTTTGTCAAGAAACCCAAAGGTAAGGGACATTTGGAAGTAAAATTACTGGAAACTCATCTTTTTTTTTTTTTTTTTTTTTAATCCAAATGGATCTGGAGTCATAATCTCCCTGAATGAGAGGATATACATCCTATTTCATGGTGGGAGGAACCAATAATGTAAGCAACAACCACAAAGATGATAGATAATTTATGTTTAGGGTTGGGTAAGTGCCAAGCATTTATTTAAGCCCTTGCAAAGCATTATCTTTGTCTATGAGAATAATCTTACCAGAGAAAAATTTTTCCTCCCATGTTAAATGGGAGGATAGAGATTGTGTGAACTCACAGAACCTCTTTTACTGATGGGGAAATTTCAGCCCAGGAGGTAAAGTCCTTCACCCAAAATCTCAAAGCATTTTGTAGCAGGATGGTCAAGAAAAGGGGACATTAGAATTCAAGACTGGGGTCTTTGGTGGTAGGCGTCCAGTATATCTCTCTCACCCCGCTAGATGCATTGTCTCATTCCATTTCACAAATATCAATGCTAAGAGGCAGAAGAGGTGAGAAGAGTTAAAATATATACTTGGAAGATTGGGTTTAAGGGGACTCAGAGAAGTCTTTTCATCTTTTATAGATGAAGAAGCTGAAGACAAGAGATTTTAGTAGCTCTCTTTATGTCATGTAAGAAACCAGAAACAAATTTCAGCTTTTAATTATTTTCAATTGTCCTGTGAATCCATAGAGAATTTCTATACTTCAGTCAGTCAGACCCAAGAAAACTCAACATCCTTTTAGGCTTGGTTTCCTCATCTAACAAAGGGGAACAGTATTAAAAGTGTTGCCAACTTGCTGATAGAGTAGGATTGCTACAGATCCTCACAATGCAGAAAAGTACTTAATGAGTGAAGTATAGAGGTCCTACACACTTTTAATTAAAATGTGTACTGTTTTAGAATTTCTTTTTCCTTTTTTAAAATTTATTTTTTTATCCAAGTTACTTCCTGATCACAGCCCTCTCCCTCCTCTCCACCTGGTCCCACCTTCTCTCCCTTTTTCTCTTCTCCTTTGTTCCTTCTCCTCTGATGAGGGGAGCCCCCTACTTACCAACATACCTCAGTTCAACAAGTTACATGAGGGCTACGAGCTTTTTCTTGTACTGGGGCCCAAAAAGGTAGCCCAGCTAGAGTAAGGTGTTACATTAATAGACAACAAAGTCCATGTCAGAGACAGCTCCCTGACCCAACTCCACTTGCTAAGGAATCTGCATGAAGACCAAGCTGCCTATCATCTCTATATGTGTAGGGGACCTAAGTCCAGTCTATATATGTTTGGTTTTGATTGGTGTTTCAGTCTCTGTAATTCTCTAGGGTCCTGGGTTGGTTGTTTCTGTTGGCCTTCATGTGGGGTTCTTGTCCCCTCTGGATTGCACTATTCCTCCTCCCTAACTTATAGATGTCTTCCAGAGCTCCATCTAATGTTCCACTGTATGTCTCAGCATCTGTTTTGGTCCATTGCTGGATCGAATTTCTCCTAGGATAGTTTTGCTAGGTTTTTGTCTCTTTGGGTCTGTGAGTTGTAGGATGATTATCTTGTACTATATAGCTAATATTCACTTATAAGTGAGTATATACCATATGTATCATCCTGGGTATGGGTTAGCTGACTCAGGATGAGCTCTTCTGGTTCCATGCATTTGGTTACAAATTGCATGATTTCCTTGTTTCTGATAGCTGAATATTCCATAGTGTAAATGTACCATGGTTTTTTTTTTTTTTTTTTTTTGGTGGTGGTGGTGTTTTGTTTTTGTTTTTGTTCACTCTTTGGTTGAAGGACATCTGGCTTGTTTCCAGTTTCTGGCTATTATGAATAAAGCTGCTATGAACATAGTGGAACAAATATCCTTGTGGTATAGTGGGGCATCTTTTGGGTATATTCCCAGGAGTAGAATAGCTGGGTCTTGAGGTAGAATTGTTCCTAATATTCTGAGATATCACCAGATTGATTTCCAGAGTGGCTGCACAAGTTTGCACTCCTAATGGTAATGGAGGTGTGTTCCCCTTGCTCTGCATCCTCACCAGCATGTGCTGTCACTTGAGTTTTTAATCTTCACCATTCTGACAGGTGTAAAATGGAAATCTCAGAGTCCTTTTAATTTGCATTTCCCTGATGACTAAGGATGTTGAGTGTTTCTTCAGGTGCCTCTCGACCATTAAGGATTTCTTTGTTGTGACTTCTTGATTTAGCTCTGCACCCCATTTTTTGATTGGGTTATTTATTTGGTTGGTGTTTAATTTCTTGAGTTCTTTATATGTTTTGGATATTAAGCCTCTGTTGGAATTTGGGTTTGGTGAAGATCTTTTCCCAATCCACAGGCTGCTTGCCTTACAGAAGCTTTTCAATTTCATGAGGTCCCATTTATTGATTGTTGGTCTTAGAGCCTGAGCTATTGGTGCTCTGTTTAAGAAGTTATCACCTGTGCCAGCATGTTCAAGTCTACTTCCCACTTTTTCTTCTATTAGATTCAGTGTATCTGGTTTTATGTTGAGGTCTTTGATCCACTTGGACTTGAGTATTGTGTAGGGTGGTAAAATAGGTTTATTTACATTCTTCTACTTGTTGACATCCAGTTCATGCATATAATGTTTTAGCCAAATCTGTTATTCAATGCCAACGTTGTAGTTTCTTCTCTCTGCCTCTCAATTTCGTGTTCTTTGTTTTTAAATCCCCCTGAGACCACTTAGTGTTGCTTACTTATGCATGTGTACAGTAGTGCATGGTAGCACCTCTGGGATCAGACCCTTGGGGAAAGTTGACTTATACTCCTCCAGCCAAAATCAATTGTCAATAGCTTCTCAGCTGGGGTTTTGGCTTCACAAGCCCATTCCCCATTCATGCTGGGATTTGGGCCAGTTTGATCTTGTGCAGATATTGTGCCTGGAGTCACTACCACTGTGAGCTCATGTATGCAAGAGCAATGTCCTATTCAGCAAATACCATTTTGCTATGCATGTCCATTACTTCTGGCTCTAACAGCCATTCCATCCTCTGTTTCTCTATGATCCTTGGGGGAGAGGATGTGGTGCAGATGTCTCATTTAGATGTGAGTACTCCACAGTGCCTTATTTACCAGAGAAGTTTCTCACTGCAGTACATGATGATTAATACAGAATCACAGTGTCTGTATTAATCACCACATGCAAAGATTTAGTTTCTCTATATTAATCACCATATATTGTAATGAGAAACTTCTCTGATGAAGATTGAGAAATGCTCTAGTCTATACAAAGGTAAGAACATAAGGACCAGTTCATTACTGTGTTCATTTAGCAGTCTAGTAGCATTAAAGTCTCCCCTGTGATAGCAAGCTGTAGGTTTTTGGCACAGTTAGTGGTTTCATTTTGTAGAACAAGACTTAAATCCAATTTTGAAACACAAAGGCTTAGCTGAGATGAGGAATGGTAGGGTAGGGTAGAGGAGAGAATTTTGAGAGTGTGGATAACTAATATTAATGACAATAGAAAAACCCATATGGAAACTTACTACTATAAAAGTTTCCTATGATAAGCACATATGTCTTATATAAAAGGGTTTATGTACATATATACATGAGCTTAAAGGGGACTCCCTTTTAACAGTGGAATAAAGTTCCCCCAGACACCATAGGCCTGGATTTCTTAAGTCCCAAGAGTCTCAGATTTTAAGCTAGAGGTGTATTCCTACTTGATTCTACTTTTTTTGTCTCATGAAGCAGCAGCTAGAGGGAGGTCCTGGAGGCTGTGAAGCTGAGGCAGAGTGAAAGTGTAGGAACACAATAGATCATAGCCAAGTACCTGTAAATAGGAGTGAAAACATTCTTCTAGACTGTCGCGTCCCCCCTTGTCCAGCAAGGAATGACGCAACTCACAAAAGCTCTTCTCCTGCAGTTTATTCAGGTCCCTTGAAAACAGTCTTCCGAAAAGGGTCGGGCAGACCCAACCCACAGGCTAAATACTAAATGAACAGCCAATCAAGTAAAGCCACGTAGTGCAATCTTAGAGGCCCACGTATGCGGAAGCAAGCCAGATCAGCGGTCTTAGCCAAATATGGACTTGTTTACCACCGAGAGCGCTCACCGTCGGGCTGGTGGAAGGCGGAGACCAGCGCCATTTTTAAGGCGCGGCACGTCGCAGCTCTCTACACTAGACGATTCTGAAAAGCAGAGAAATCACAGGAAATGCCCTTCAATTGATATTGACTTTTCCGGGACTAGGTTGCCTTACTCACTATCTGAGATGCAATGCTGGGCCTCTTGTTGCCCCAGTTTTCTCTGCTGGCAGAGGAAATGACATCACATTAGAAAATAACTAAAGTACTGTCTTCAGCATAGAGCAATGTGCATTGGGAGTCTCATTTGAAAGAACTACTTCTTTGGTAAGTGTGGGTTTCTTTGTTTATAGTTTCACGGCATGGATACAAACCATGCAAAAGAGGGATGTCTAGGATGGCCTGTGTTTATGTCTCCACATTTACCATGAGACATTATGCATGTGATTTTCAGTTATGCAGTCTTTGTCATTCAAATAACTTCCCAGATTGCACTTGGACAATGTTTGTAGTGAAGGTGTTTTAAGTGCCTCTGCTTGGAAGTTTCTTCTGCTTTGGGCTTCTGCCCTTAAGCCTTGTGTTTCCATTTTAGAAGGTAGAATTTGTCTGCTAGTATCTCTGAATGTATGTCTTTTACCCTCCTTGATAGTTCTAAAATTACTATTAAGTTAAGTCAGTGAGTGTTAGACAATTTCTGTCTGTTAGGCTCAAAAAGCCAAATTCTTGAGGTTTTCAAAGTGCATGTGATGTTATATGGCCCAAAATGTCCTTCAGCCAAAAGTCAAGAAGACCAGAGGTGGATTTTTGTCTGCCTGGAGATGTCATACTCATTTAGCAATCCATGTTCACTGAGGAATTCAATATGTCACAAGGAAGCATGAAGTGTGAAAAGCTCAGAGCTGGCCCTTCATCCCTCCTGCAGCAAAGAACTGTGAGCAGTAAAAGTTTCCTGGAGGAGGTGTGTCAAAGCTGAGACTGAAAAGAAGAATCAAAGTTAGAAAGTAAATTAATAAGAGAAAAGCTTTCTGCTTAGAGAACAAGGAGACATGAGCTGAAACCCAAATAGAATGGAAATAGACCAAATGTATCCAGGGATAAAGGGAAATCAGGTAAGGCCAGACCAGGAAAATATTATATTTCAAACAGAATAATATGCCCATGTTATATGCAAACAGTAGGTAAACTTACCATTCTATGTTGAATGAGAAGGTACATTTATTAGACATCCTGTAAAGGAAAATGACATCAGGTTAGAAAAGAACTGTCTTAAACACAGAGCAATGTGCTTTGGAGAGGAGGCATGTTAAGTTTATAGCAGTTATGCATGTGATTTCCATTCGTGTAGTCTTTGCCATTCAAGTAAGGGCCTTAAAAATGAGGGTCATGCAAATTAAAGTCTTGGTTGATTAAAATTCAGTCCTGGTCAAAGGTCAGGATCATAAGTTTCCTTGGCTGCAGTCACTCAAGGATAAGAGTATGTGGTACCTGAACCCTGCTTGTGAAAATATTCTAACAGGGACTTGCTTTATTGTCTACTTTCCTTTTTATAAACATTTATTTATTAATTCAAATTACATCTCAATCTCAGCCCCCTCCCACCCTCTTCCCCCTTTCCCTCCTATCATTGTCTTTATCTGAGGGCCATCCCTACATATCAACCCCCTCAGTTCCTCAGACTCACGAGGGCTAAGGGCTTTCTCTTCCTAGGCCCTGATATGGCAGCCCAGATAGAGTAAAGTGTCCCTCTCATAGGCAACAGAATCCATGACTGATATGTTCCCCCCTACTTGCTAAGGGATCTGTACAAAGATTAAGTTGTTCATAATTATACATGTATAGGGGTGCTAGTTTTAATGTAAGCTTTTTAATTTTTCTTTTGAATAGTGTTTCAGTCTCTAAGCTTCTAAGGGCCTACGTTGGTTGATTTTCGTGTGTTGACATTGTCCCCACCAGGATTCTCTATTCTTTCTCTCTCTCTTATATAGGACTCCCAGAGCTCCACCTAAAGTTGAGTGTATTGTCTACTTTCTTATTAATAGCTTTTCCTCCACAGTAACACCAATGGAGAAGTTATCCGAGAATGTTATACTATCTGTGTATATGTTCATATAGGGTTACATGTCAAAAGGCCATTCTTGTTGAAATTGAAGGGTACCTTGGAGTTTATGTGCCAGAGGAAGTTCAGGTGAGATTTGAATGCACACATTTGACAGAGGACAAGCAAAGGCTTATCGAAAGAAAGTATGTTGAGGAAGCAAGCCCAGAATAGCAGTGTATAACTTGATTCTCGACTGTACCTTTTTCATGTACTAAGTATACAGATTTCTAGCCCTATGATTCCTGCATCTTTCTACTATTAACTCCTTCTCCTGGGACATGCTTCTTTACAGACAGTTGATATCTCAAGAGGTATATATTTTAAGCTACTTGCATTAAAATATAATTAGCTTTCCAATAAGTACTGATTTTAGTTGATATAATTCCCACCAAAAGCAATTAAAGTTTGCTTTTTATTGAGGAAGAAAGTGATTCCCGTTAGCATTTTTGAAATATTGAGAAGAGTTCATGGACTGGCATTGCAACTTTTGGACTCTTCTTGCCAGGGAGTGAGAATAGAACTTAGGAATTCTCACTAGATGTGCTCAGCCACCAGGGTGACCTCTGCAGTGTTATAAGTTAAAGGAAAAACTCTTTTGCATGAGTTCTGTGAAAATTGTGATTTCCTAAAAATCAATTTTCTAGTGTGAAGATTAACACTCACTAAGTTAATATAGATTTCTCCTTAATATTAGATGCTAGACTTATGACATAGTGAAGTAGGAGATACTACCAGTTAACTTGTGAAAAACTGGAAGATTCAGAGAGGTTGAAAGATTTGTAGGAAAGGACCAGCCATTCCCCAAATTAGCCAGAACTTCTTCCTCTTATAACTTCCTTGGAAACCTGTGGGAGATTTTCTTCATTATATTAGTAGAGGTAGGAATACCTGTCTACTCTGGGTAGAACCATTCCATGGGCAAGGGTAATGGGGTACTGTTAAGGATTCTAAATGTTAATTGGTTCTGTTTGCTGTCTGTTACATTGTCTCTGATTGGTTAAATAAATGCTGAGGCCTGAGATTGGGCAAAAACAGAAAAAGGTGGGACTTCCTGACATTAGAACAGGAAGCCTGCACTTTAGACAGAGAATGAATTCATTCCAGCCAGGAGCAGGAAGAAGGAGGACACACACACACACACACACACACACACACACACACACACACAAATATATATATATGGGGTCATATTTGGGTAATAGAATTAAGAGCTAGCTTAGATGGGTCAAGATTGCTCAATTCAGACCAAGGCTTGTTAAAATCCAGGTGGTGTCTATGTGTATTCATTTATAATGGCTATATAAGGTTTAACAACCACCAAAACCAATTCACAATAACATAAATACTAGTAAATAATTTAATTAGTAATTTTTTTTTCTACACAAGGGAACATGTTCTGAATACGGAGCTGAGCACTAGCATGAATCATGCATTACCCTTTTCTTCTTACTATGGGCATACTGTCACTAGCTGCTTGCAGCTCCTGATGCCTTGATTCCCTTGTCAAGATACCTTGTATCTAGGAACTGTGAACTAAAATAAACCCATTCCCCTCAAGTTTCTTTTGTCAGGGTATTTTGTCACAAAGGTAAACTAAGACAGGACATGCTAGGGAAGCACTGTATAGTGAGCTACATCCTTGGAGTTTTGCAAAAGGACCTTGCTATATATAAGACTGTAAGCCAAGGATGGATATTACAGTCTATCTCTGTCTTCTCACTGATGAGATTCATGTGTGTGCCACCATGATACTTTGGGTATCTGCTGATTCAAAAGATTGTTTGAAATTATTATTTTTCCACATTGTAACACTCCCATTTAGAAGAGTATTCATTCCTTGGTTTAAAAAAAATAACAAGGAGTCAAATTGTTGTTCCCATAAAACCTTTATATCCATTCATAGGTGGAGGGACATCTGAGTTGTTTCCAGTTTCTCGCTATTACAGATAAAGCTGCTATGAACATAGATGAGGAGATGCCCTTGTGGTCTGGTGAGGAATCTTCTGGATGTATGCCCAGAAGTGGTATGGCTGGGTCTTGAGGTAGAGCTATTCTCAATTTTCTAAGATATCGTCAGACTGATTTCCATAGTGATTGTACAAGTTTGCATTCCCACCAGGAATAGACGAGTGCTCCTCTTTCTCCACAACCTTTCCAGTATGAACCATCATTTGAGTGTTTGAACTTAGTCATTCTAACAGGTGTGAGATGGAATCTCAGAGTCGTCTTGAGTTGCATTTCTCTTATGATTAAGGATGGTGAGCATTTGTGCAAGTGTCTCTCAGTCATTAGAGAATCCTCTTTTCTGAATTCTCGCTTTAGCTCTGTACTCCATTTTTTTTATTGAATTATTTGGTTTTTTGGTATTTAATCTCTTGATTTCTTTATAAATTTTGGATATTAGCCCTCTGTCAGATGTGGGGTTGGTGAAGATATTTTCCCAGTCTGTAGGCTGCTGTTTTGTCCTAATAACAGTGTCCTTTGACTTACAGAAGTTTTTCAGTTTCATAAAGTACCATTTATTTATCGTTGGTCTTAGAATCTGAGCTGTTGGTCTTCTGTTCAAGAAGTTATTGAAGAGGATATCTGTAAAAAAAAAAAACAATTAATTAAATTGCATTGGGTGTCATTTGTAGAAATTGTTTCACAGGTATTTATATTATATTCAATTGGTTCGGCGGCTAATCCTTATGCCGCCATTAAAAATGAGCACACAGAGACCACATGGATTTTAACAAGCCTTGGCCTGAATTGTGCAATACTAGCCCGTCTAAGCTAGCTCTTAATTCTATTATCCAAATATGACCCCATATATACATACGTCCCCTTGGACTGCCATTCTCCACGATATGCCGATGTTCCTGGCCATGTGGAATGAGGTTCTTTTCTCTAACCCATGGTGTGTGCCTCCTTCCTGCTGCTTCTGGCTGGAATGCCTTCTTCTTCCTGCTGCTGCCTGGAATGCTTTAATCCTCTGTCTAAAGCACAGGCTTCCTGTTCTAATCTCAGGAAGTCCCACCTTTCTCTGTCTTTGCCCAATCTCAGGCCTTGGCATTTTATTTAACCATCTGGAGTCAATGTAAGTAACAGACAGAAAACAGGACCAATTAATTAATATTTAGAATGCTTAACACTACCCCCATCAATTCCCTCCTTTTGTCTAATAAAAAGGCTAATTTTTTAAACTTATATAGTAAAAACAATAAGAACAAATATTAAACAATTAAAAAAACATATATAAAAGTTACACACATAGTGTTTAGCCTATTTGTATCAGGCAATCTTGAAGAAGAAAAAAAAATCATCTATCTTGTTGTGCTAAAGTTCTGAACCTAAATAATTTTTATCATATCCTATATGTATAAACCTAGATTTTATTTAGACTTGAAAATATCCTTTTAAATCCTAAACAACTCAAGTTCAATTGAAATTTTATAACTACTATGCCTTCCACCCCATCAAAGACATAAGAAGATATAAAGTTATTATTTGAGTGAGTAGGAAGCATAGGAGAGCAAAAAGAAATATGACAGTTTGTTGCCTAGACAGTCCCAAATATCTCTCAATATCATTAGAGCATCATCTTCAGCCTTCTGGCCAAGCATTTTTCACAGATTAAATTGTGCAGCAGGAAATAATAAGGATTTTCTCATTCTGTCTCTGCAGAATCAGGACATCAACTTACCTGCATTTAAGCTCTGGTCCATCTTTGGACTATATATAGTCTGTTGAGAGAGCAGAGGCATTTTTGCCCAATAGGAATCATCTCCTGATGGGAGATTTCTTTTTGATGCTCATTATCTTCTTCCAAGTCAAATGGGAACTGTCAGGAGCTGACTGTCTTAAGTCAAACAAATTCTTAAAATAATAAAAACATCTTTAAATGCCATTTTCTGTCTGCCTCTGAGGGTTTTGAAGACATTTATTGATTTGTTTATAAATCTATCTATCTTTGAAAAAGCAAACTGTATATTTTTACCCATTTAGTATCTGTTTAACCTATTAAGCCTCTTTTGTGATAAATTAAGACTAGTATTTGACATAACCAGAAGCTCAACTGGCCAGTCAACTTGCATTATCCAGACTCCTAAATAGATTGCAGTAGCAACCTATAAAAGGATCGGAAGTAAACCTGTACTTTTAAATGATTTATATAGGCACAATACCTTATAAGAGTTGAAATATACATATTATGTGTCAAAATATAAAATTCTATACCAATGAATTAAAATTTAACCTTATTTTTGTATCAATATACAAAATTCAATACCAATGTATCAAAAGATAACCTTATTTAAAGAATAACAAGTTTTGAGTTTCAGAGAAGATTCAATAATCTATCCTTATATCTTATCATTTCTATATTATATACATATATCCCCCTCTTTTTCTTTTCAAGTCTTTTCCCCCTATATAAGAGAGAAAGAAGAATAGCGAAAAGAAAAAGAAATAGAAAAGTTCTTGAATCTAATCTCCTATATCTGCTTAACAAGACCATTTAACAATTTGTAACAATTCCCACTAAGCAAAATCTATCATCCACCCCACTTTTGGGAATGGGAAGTCACTCTCTTAAAACTGCTTCCTGCTGAATTGGGACGCAGAAAACCTGTTTGGGGCCCAAATATAATGGAAAAAAATGGTTAATCAATTTAATAGTAACATTTGTTGTCCAGTCTCTATGTGCTCAGCAATTTGAATGTCCTGAGCAGTTTGTAGTCTGAAGATGGATTTTGGTTAGGAAAATTCAGGGCTTTATTGAAGTCATGTCTGGAACAGCCTTAAGGCTGGGCCATCTCAGCAAGCTGTTTGAAGTTGTTCTGGATGCAGATTTTGGAGGAAACAGTTATTGAGGCAGTCTATGAGGCTGGATCATTTGGGTTACTTGTCTTGTCTTCTTTGGAATCTAGTCCCGTTCTGAAAATATATTATTTCTCACAAGTAACATACAGTTCTGCAATTAACAAAATGCCTTGGATGTGCAGGATGCACAAATCAATTGAGGAATATTTTCTGTTCTTTGAACAGCAGAAAGACATTTGTAAGTCTCCATTCAAGACATATAAAAGGATGGCATGTAATAGTATTACATATACATGCTATATATAATCTATTTTAAATTGAAAATAGATCATAAGATTGTGTGGAGTTTAAGTATTCTCCTCTACAGTTGACATAAATTTATTAGTTGATTAAAACAGGTTTATTCTGTGTTGTTCTGGCTTTCTGTAGATTATGGTGGCCTCAAACTCAAAAGGAACCAACCTGTCTCTGTCTTTGGCTCTCATGATTTGGGAACAAACGTATGCATTTGTATATTTCTTCTTTCCTTTGCTCCTTTCTTTGGAGATTTAATTTCTGTGTGGATAAATCTATCCTTATTGAGACAGGGTTTCTCTTTGTAGCTTGGGCTGTCTTGATTTGCTCTGTAGAGCTCTGTAGATTAGATTGGCCTCGAACACACAAGTGTAGGGGTTAGATAAATTAGATTTAGAAAATATATAGGAGTTTCTGATACTGTCTCTTAATTCAGGGCCTGAAGAGCATTATCAGCATGAAGTCAGGAAAAACAGGAAAGACTCAATAGACTGAAAAACAAGGTTGAAGTCAGGAAAACAGGAAAAACTTAATGGACTTGAAGAAACAAAGTATCTGGCCTGACATTGTTTTCAGCTGCTAAGTGGGCGGAGCCCAAATTAAGCTGAAACAGAGTTCCTCCTATTTAAGGACAGTTCATGGAGCCCAGAAGGAGAAGAGGACCCTGATGCTAGAGAGCTCCAAGAGTCCTGCTGAAAAAAAGTGCTGGCCATCATTTGATGGCCAGATTTCCCTGAAGCAGAAAGAAGCTGGCGAGCAAAGAAAGCCTGAGCAAGACACCAAAAGGCCAAGGACTAAACCCTGTGGCTCAGCTTTTGCCTGGAGGGGTTTGATCTGTCCGATCAGTGGCCTAGGGGAAACTGTGCCTGGCTTTAAGGACTGAGGCAGAGCAGCTGAGTTCCTGATTCAAAAGAAGTAAGTTGGCCTGCAGACGGCTGGGGTCTCCCACAGAGAAGAAAGCATGAAGCCTTATTTAAGGTGAGACTGCAATAACCAACTTACCCTGACGAACCTGCATCTGAGAGATCCAGAGAAAGGACTACTAAGTGCGTTAAAGAGTCTACAACAAAGACTGTGTTCCTGACGACTGAGGACCTGCCCCAGAGACTGTATCATTCTAAAAGTTTAGAAATATAATTATCAATAGGTTTAGTGGATAGGTTAAAGGGGTTGTAGGAATTTATAGGATTAATAGTTAAGAAATTGTTGGTGTTTGTTATAAGTGAATTTAGTAATAAATAAATAAGTGTTAAATAATAATTTAAAAGTTCGGTAACAGGTGGCACCCAAGGAACTTGTTTTTTTCTTGTCTCCAAAGTTTTGAGATCAAGGTATGAATTTAAATATTAGAATTACCCTTACTAAACAATAACATTACTTAAAACCATTTTGTATGAGTTTGAGTTCCAATTCTCCCATGGAAACTCCATTCTTAAGGAGATTAGTGTTAAAAAGCATGATGTGCTATTTTATGTTGTTTCTTTTTTAAATGTTTTGTTATATATATTTTTTAATAATTTATTTTTTATATCTTCAAGTTACATCTCAATTACAACCTCCTCCCTACTCCCCCCTCCAGTCCCATACTTCTACCCTCCCCCCCCCCACCCCCCCCCCCCCCCCTTTTTTTTTTTTTAGTTTAAGATATTTCTTTTCCCCCCCAACATCTCTCCCTTTCAGTCCAACAAATGGTTCTTTCTCCTGTAACTATAAATAAAATACAAAACAACAGAAATAAATAGGCCACAATTATGAGAGTTATATGGCTTAGCATACATTCCCAATGCCCAGACCCTATGTATTTGGCACCTGACTTTAACATTCTACTATCTAACCATCTGCAAGAGTTTAAAGTTCTATATCTAACTCAGCTTTCATACTAACTTGCCTCACAATTTTAAAAACATATCTTCTTAGATCCTGAACACCCTCTTGATTTCTAAACAACTCAAAATTTAACTATGAGACTCTAGCTATCTATTCTTCAACCACATCAGAGATCTGAAAGGGATAAATGTATCTGATTATATAGGAAGTGCATGGCCTGCAGCTTCCAAAACTAAGAAATGACATACCAGTGACTGCCTGGACAGTTCCCATTTTCTCTCCATACATTACAGCATCAATATTCAGCCGTTTGGCCCCGTTTCTCTGACAGACATTGAATTAATCCTCTGTCTAAAGTGCAGGCTTCCTCTTCTAATCTCAGAAAGTCCCACCTTTCTCTGTCTTTGCCCAGTCTCAGGCCTCAGCATTTATTTAACCAATCAGAGACAATGTAACTGATAGCAAACAGGACCAATTAACATTTAGAATGCTTAATACCACCCCATCATCTATCCAAAGTTTCTTGATAGCGTTTTGCATATGTGTGTAACTTTTATATATGGTTTTCTTAATTGTTTCATATTTGTTCTTATTGGATAGTTAGGATCAATATAATAAAAATGGCCATCCTACAAAAAGCAATATACAGATTCAATGCAATTACCATCAAAGTGCCAACACAATTTTTTACAGACCTTGAAAGTACAATTCTCAAATTCATATGGAAAAACAAAAAACCTAGAATAGCTAAATCAATCCTGAATAATAATAATAATAATAATAACAACAACAACAACAACAATAATAATAATAATAATAATAATAATAATAATAAAAACATCTGGAGGTATTACCATCCCTGACTTCAAACTATACTATAGAGCAATAGTAATAAAAACAGTTTGGTAATGGTATAGAAACAGACAAGCTGATCAATGGAATCAAATTGAAGACCCAGAAATGAACCCACATACCTATGGTCATTTAATTTTTGACAAAGAAGCCAAAACTGTACAATGGAAAAAAGACAGCATCTTCAACAAATGGTGCTGGTCCATCTGGATGTCAACATGTAAAGGAATGAAATTAGACCCATAATTATCACCTTGCACAAAATTTAAGTCCAAGTGAATCAAAGACCTTAACATAAAACAAGACACACTAAATCTAATATAAAAAAAGTGGGGAAAAGCCTCCAACTCATTGGCACAGGTTCTACACTATTCTAAAGTGATTATGAACATAATAGATTCTAAGCTGGAATGCTAAGGTAAACTTTATAAGTTTGGGCTGGAAACCATATGTGTAGATTAGTTAGTAGATTTCACATGAACCCAATTGTATATGAAAAAGGACCAATTCTGACAAGATAACACATAGCTCTGAAAATGCAAAAAAAAAAAAATAGCATTCTTCATCCAATGTCTGTTGCACAGATTGTTCCAGGAACTATACTAAGAACTGGAAATGTAGCAAGATCAAAGCTTACAACCTATCCTTGATTTCCTATGAAAGGATGAGACACCATGATAGAGGAATAGAATCATCTCTATATTATAAGCAAGGAGATGTGTGTGTGTGTGTGTGTGTGTGTGTGTGTGTGTAAGTTAGAAGGTTAGTAGCAAGAAAGAGTGAGAACAATGTTGTGAGATTTTATATATATATTTAGTGATGGAGATTGAACCAAGGACTTCTACAGTGAGAAACATCTGTATCCCATTGTTGTTGCTGAATGCAATGAATAATATTAGCCTTGGGTCTGGATCAGTGGGTGAGGTAGAGAGGAGTTGAGGGAAGGGAAACCCTGATTAGGATATATTACATGAAAAAATAAGTTTGCTTATAGGCTGTGGATCTGTTGTATAGAGTTTTTTTCTGACACTAACTGCCTTGTGGGCTAAGTATGTGGCAGGCACAACACATGTCCCCTTTCCCACCACTCCCTTCTCTATGTATATCCTTTCTAACATGGTCATTCTAAGCCTAAATAGAGTGCAGAGGAGGGGGTAGAATGCAGCAGCTCACTTCAAACCCACATGTTGGCCTCTCTCACAACGGAGCTCACTCAGAGTTTACTTGATACTGTAATGCATGGGAGATAGCAGCACAGTGCTGTGGTGAATGTGTAGAACCCAGATAAACAAACTAACCACAAAGAGCAGTGGGCATCCTTCCATCTGTATCAACAGAGTCCAGTCTTTTAGAACATCCATCTCCACTGTTACCTGCCCCTGCCCTTACTCATCAATTTATGTTGTGGATCAAATGAGAAGCAAAAGAAATTATTAGCAAAAATGTAATATAGACTCATAACAGCATATATTATATCCATGAGAGACTTAAACCCAAGAAGGAAGTCTCAGTGTTTGAGGTCAAAGTTCTCAAATTACTGTGCAACAATTTTATTTTATAAATAAAATCAAGTCATGCATGATAAGATTTAAAACTAAATATTCATGCTAAGAGTGTGAAGCAAAACTCAATAAATGAAGTTACAGAAATGTTATTCCATGCCCCCTCCACTATCCTCACCTGGGGAAGCATTATTTTTATGACTATTCCTAACCTGTCCCAGTTGTATAACAGCCAGAACAAGCTGAAGAATGCTAATCTAAAATCTTAATCTTCTATAGAGAATCTTTCCATGGTTTCCTGTTACCTTCAAAATAATTTTTGCTTCTGAGGATCAAGACTCCACCAACATCTTCAGGCTCATTTCTTCTCATTCCTCATTTTATCCCAAGCTTCAGAGTAACCACTTGGCAATCTTAGGCCCTTCAAGGTTTCCTCAGATTCATGATACTCACTCTTCCTCTCATGTTCTGTATTTCTCCATGTCATTGTTTGTGCCTACAGCCTATCCAGCTTCCACATCCAGGTGTTGCCCATCTTCTGAGATGCAGTAAAACCATAATTTTTTCATCTAAATATGTCACTCTGCCTTACGATCATCTGTGGTCATTGTCACCAGCCAGATCCTAAGCTCTCTGAGATGGGTTCATGCTGTCTTCTTTACTTTTTAGGGCCTCCAACATACCATGGATTATGTTATAGAGAAGGCAATTATAATACTAGAAAAATAACTACTATTTATGAGTTCTTATATAACAGATACCAAGATTATCACTTGCCATTTAATTATCTTTCAATAATGACAATGATTTTTTTTTGTGTGTGTGTGTGACAAGACTCTTTAGTGAGGACGTTGATTATCTAGTAGCCTCATTTGTCTGGAGGTCAACACATCCCAGAAAAGGAAAACTTAGAGTCCAAGCATGTGTATCTTGTATGTGTTGTGTGTGGGTGTACAGCTGGTATCTACTACATGAAATGGAGTATTTAGCAATATATTTTAGCTACCATAACTAAAATGTGGTGTAGCCTTGAAATTGATTGTCTAAATGTGGACTTACATAATTTAAAATAATTAATAATAATAAGCAACTAAATTAATGGTTCAGATTCAGCCAATCAGAAATCTTGTTGTACAACAAAAATTTTGCTTTAACTTCCTTATGAAAACAAAAATTGCTGAGAACCTTTTTTCTGTTTCTTTCAGCTTTGGGACAGAGTAAGAGTTTCAATTTCTAGCAAGTTCCTAGGTAATTCTACAAAAGGAACACACACACACACACACACACACACACACAGAGAGAGAGAGAGAGAGAGAGAGAGAGAGAGAGAGAGAGAGCAAGAGAGAACCACCTACAGCATGGAGAAGAAACAAAATAACTTAATTTCTATGTACCTTACCCTTTTGCTCTCCTTATTGTAATTTTTCTAGTTATAAACTGACCATTATAATGTACTTCCTTTGATAGACATTGATGTGTTTCAATAGTTCTCAAATTTTACTTCCTAATAAAATTGTTCCAGGAAATTGAAATATGTAATATCTAGAAGAAACAAGCAAAAACCTCAAGCTTCTGTGGGCAGATGACATCATTAGGTTAAAGGCACTGAGAAGGTCTGCATAAACATATTTGCATAATTGAAAATTCAATTTTATTGAATCTTTTAAATGTTTCATCCCCCATGCCCCAGAGCACTCTCATTATAATTTCATGGGAATAGATTTCTCTGGCACACAGTTTGGGAAATGATTGCAGAGATGAAAGGACTTTGGAAATGTAAATAGCTGTTTAGCCCACAAAACCCACTAACATTTGAATAACAGTCCTGTAATTTGTAATATATTTTAAGATGCACAATATAATTTGATTATTTCACAAATGTAGGAACTTGACTGAGATGTCAGTTATGGCTGTGAAATCCAAGGCTCAGAGAAGTTATCTAACGCCATCCAGAGGTTTCAAAGATGAGTTTCCAATATCCAGCCTGCACTCAGTCCTGTACACCCAAGAGGGAAAAACAGCCGCACCACAGGAGCAAAGGTAAGTGAGTTTTTTTTCCGGAGTTTCCAACATGGCGGCATAGTGTGCACTGTAGCGGAGAGGTAGAGACCTAACCCAGTCACAGCAAAGCAGTTAGGAGCCAAGACTGACTGCAAACAGAGACCGCAACTGTGTGTTCTCCACAAATACTGGTGCGGGTGGGTCACTCACCCTAACACCCAAGCACCTGAGGCAGTCAGCAAAAGGCACACTGAGGCCAGCACCCGTTGTGGGTGGAGCTCCCTGCCTGCATAGTTAGCCTAGCTGGGGAGTCAGAACAACTGGGTCAGTGAGAGGAGAACACAGACCCAACCACAGCTCTACCTGCCTTTCTGAGGAGACTTGCCAGCTCCCAGGTCCTCAGAGGCTAGCCCTCTCTCCACTCCAATCCCCTCTATATTGGTCCAATTGGGTCACAAGCAGTTGAGGAGAGCGGCAGCCACCCTCCTCTCCGAGAGCCAGTCAGTCTCCTACAGGAACCTGCCCGCCATCTGGAGGTAAAAACCAGGATCTCAGGATCAGCCAACCCCCAGGGCAGGGAGTTTTCCTGAGCACCAAGGTCAGCTGACAAAAGAAACAAACAGACAACACCTGGGTCAATCAGATGACAAAAGGTCAGCGCAAGAACATGGTAAAAAAAAAAAAAAAAAAAAACCAAAACAATAGGATGTCTCCAGATCCTAGCAATAATGCTACAGACAACTCTGGACAGCCGAACACGATTGAAACAAAGGAAAATGACCTTAATCCTATGCTTATATTAATAATAGAAGGCCTAAGGGAGGAAATCAAATACCTCAGAGAGCAACAACAAGGTACTGCAAAGGAGGTGATGGAAATGAATAAAGCGCTTAAAGGAATGGAAGACCTGAAAAGGGAAGTTGAATGAAGAAAATCCAATCCAAGACATCCATAGAACTGGAAAACTTTAAGAAAAGAATCAGAACTACAGACACTAGCATCACCAACAGAATACAAGAGATGGAAGAAAGAATTTCAGGCTCAGAGGATAAAATTGAAGAAATGGATACATCTGTCAAAGAAAATGTCAAATCTAAAAAAGTCCTGACACAAAACCTTCAGGAAATCAAGGACACAATGAAAAGAAGAAATCTCAGAATAATAGGAATAGAAGAAAGAGAAGAGTCCCACCTCCATGGACCAGAAAATATCTTCAACAAAATCATTGAAGAGAATTTCCCAAATCTAAAAAAAGAGATGCCTATAACTGTACAAGAAGCTTATAGAACTCCAAATAGATTAGACCAGAAAAGAAAATCTTCCCGCCACATAATAATCAAAACACTAAATGTACAGAACAAAGAAAGAATTTTAAAAGCTGCTAGGGAAAAGGGTCAAGTGAAATATAATGGCAAACCTATCAGAATCACACCTGACTTTTCTTCAGAGACCCTAAAAAACCACAAATGCCAGGCCAGACTACTATTCCCTGCAAAATTGTCAATCAACATAGATGGAGAAAACAAGATATTCCATGACAAAGCTAAATTCAAACAATATCTATACACAAATCCAGCTCTACAGAAGATGTTGGAAGGAAAACTTCAACCCAAAGAGGTTAACTACACAGAAGAAAGCACAGGAAGCAAATAGCATGCCTGCAGCAAAACCAAAAGAAGAGAAGCTCACTCACACACTATTTCCACCAATATCAAGAGAGCAGGAAGTAACAATCACTGGTCATTAATATCTCTCAACATCAATGGACTCAATTCCCCAATAAAAAGGCACAGGCTAGCAGAATGGATGTGAAAACAGAATCCCACATTCTGCTGCTTACAAGAAACACACCTCAGCAAAACAAGATAGACCATATCTCTAAGTAAAGGGCTGGAAAAAGATATACCAAGCAAATGGACCCAAGAAAAAAGCTGGAGTAGCAATTCTAGTATGCAACAAATTGGACTTTCAACCAACATTAATCAAAAGAGATGTGGAAGGACACTCATCAAAGGAAAAATCCACCAAGATGAAATTTCAATACTAAACATCTATGCCCCATATTTAAGACCACCCACATTCACTAAAGAAGCACTACTGAAACTCAAATCCCACATTGAACCTCACACATTAAGGAGACTTCAACACACCACTCTCACCACTGGTCAGATCAACGACGCAGAAACCAAACAGAGAAATAATGAACCTCACAGGTGTCATGAATCAAATGGACCTAATTGATATCGACAGAACATTTCACCCCAAAACACAAGAATACACTTTCTTCTTGGCACCTCACGGAACCTTTTCCAAAATCGTCCATATAGTTGGTCACAAAGCAAGCCTCAACAAATACAGGAAAATTGAAATTACTCCTTGTGACTTATCAGACCATCATGGAATAAAGCTAGGCTTCAACAATAACAAAAACAACAGAGAGCCTGCAAAAACATGGAAACTGAACAACTCTCTCCTCAATGACCTTTTTTTTTTCTTTTCTAAAAAAAGAAATTAAAGTCTTCTTAGAACTCAATGAAAATGAAGGCACAACAAACCCAAACTTATGGGACACATTGAAAGCAGTGCTAAGAGGAAAGTTTATAGCACTAAGTGCCTTCAAAAAGAAACTGGAGAGTTCCTACACTAGCCACCTAAAAACACACCCGAAAGTGGTAGAACAAAAAGAAACAAACATTCCCAAGAGGAGCAGATGAGAGGAAATTATCAAACTCAGGCCTGAAATCGAAACTTAGAAACAAAAAGAACAATACAAAGAATCGACAAAACCAAGAGCTGGTTCATTGAGAAAATCAACAAAATAGACAAGCCCTTAGCTAAACTAACTAAAAGGCAGAGGGAAAATACCCAAATCAACAAAATCAGAAATGAAAACGGGGAAATAACAACAGACATTGAGGAAATCCAAAGAATCGTTAGGTCATACTTCAAAAACTTGTACTCCACAAAATTGGAAAATCTAAATGAAATGGATGATTTTCTTGATAGATTCCACCTACCAAGATTAAATCAAGAACAGGTAAACAAATTAAACAGTCCTATAACCCTTAAGGAAATAGAAGAAGTCATTAGAAGTCTTCCAACCAAAAAAATCCTAGGCCCAGATGGTTTCAGCACAGAATTCTACCAGACATTCAAAGAAGAGATAACACCAATATTCTTCAAACTCTTCCACAACATAGAAACAGAAGGAATACTGCCCAACATATTCTTTGAGGCCAGTTACCCTGATACCTAAACCTCACAAAGACCCAATGGAGAAAGAAAATTTCAGACCAATTCCCTTATGAACATGGATGCAAAGATATTTAATAAAATACTTGCACACCAGATCCAAGATCACATCAAAAGTATCATACACCATGATCAAGTAGGCTTCATCCCAGGGATGCAGGGGTGTTTCAACATTAGAAAATCCATCAATGTAATCCACCACATAAACAAGCTGAAAGAAAAGAAACACATGATCATCTTATTGGATGCTGAAAAACCTTTTGACAAAATACAGCACCCTTTCATGTTAAAAGTCTTAGAGAGATCTGGCATACAAGGACCATATTTAAACACAATAAAGGCAATTTACAGCAAGCCAATAGCCAACATCAAACTAAATGGAGAGAAACTTAAAGCATTTCCTCTAAAATCAGGGACAAGGCAAGGCTGCCCACTCTCTCCATATCTCTTCAACATAGTACTTGAAGTTTTAGATAGAGCAATAAGACAACTAAAAGTGATTAAGGGGATACAAATTGGAAAGGAAGAAGTCAAAGCATCCCTATTTGCAGATGATATGATAGTATACATAAGTGACCCCAAAAATTCCACCAGAGAACTTCTACAGTTGATAAACTCCTTCAGCAAGGTGCCCGGATACAAAATCAATTCAAAAAAATCAGTAGCCCTTCTTTACACAAAAGATAAATGGGCTGAGAAAGAAATAAGGGAATCAACACCCTTCACAATAGCCACAAATAATGTAAAATACCTGGGGGTAACTCTAACCAAGTAAGTGAAAAACGTGTATGATAAGAACTTCAAGTCCCTGAAGAAAGAAATTGAAGAAGATATCAGAAGATGGAAAGATCTCCCTTGTTCATGGATAGGTAGGATCAACATAATAAAAATGACAGTCTTACCAAAAGCAATATCCAGATTCAATGCGATTCCTATCCAAATACCAACTCAATTTTTTACAGATCTGGAAAAAACAATTCTCAAATTCATATGGAATAACAAAAGACCCAGAATAGCTAAATCAATCATATACAATAACAGAACATCTGGAAGTATCACCATCCCAGATTTCAAGCTGTACTACAGGGCAATAGTTATAAAAACAACATGGTACTGGAATAGAAACAGACCAGTTGACTGATGGAATCAAATTGAAGACCCAGAAATAAACCCACACACCTACAGTCACTTAATTTTTGATAAAGAAGCCAAAAACATACAATGGAAAAAGGAAAGCATCTTCAATAAATGGTGCTGGTCTAACTGGATGTCAACATGTAGAAGAATGCAAATAGATCCATATTTATCACCCTGTACAAAATTTAAGTCTAACTGGATCAAGGACCTCAACATAAATCCAGACACACTAACATTAATAGAAGAGAAATTGGGGAAAAGCCTTGAACTCATTGGAACTGGTAGCAATTTCCTGAATAGAACACCAATAGCTCTGTCACTAAAACAACAATCAATAATTGGTACCTTATAAAATTGAAAAGCTTCTGTAAGGCACAGGACACTGTCCTTAGAACAAATCGGCAGCCTACAGACTGGGAAAGGATCTTCACCAACCCGACATCTGACAGAGGGCTAATAGCCAAAATATATAAAGAACTGAAGAAATTAAACACCAAAAAATCAAATAACCCCATCAATAAATGGGGTACAGACCTAAACCGAGAATTCACAGAAGAGGAATCTCTAAAGGCCAAGAGGCATTTGAGGAAATGTTCAACATCTTTGGTCATCAGGGAAATGCAACTTAAAACAACTCTGAGATTCCATCTCACACCTGTCATAATGGCTAAGATCAAAAACTGAAATGATAGCACATGCTGGTGAGGATGTGGAGAAAGGGCAACACTCCCCCATTGCTGGTGGGACTGCAAACTTGTGCAACCACTTTGGAAATCAATCTGGAAATATCTTAGAAAATTGGGAATAAATTTACCTCAAGACCCAGCCATACCCCTCTTGGGCATATATCCAAAAGATTCGAAACGAAACCACAAGGATATTGCCTCAACAATGTTCATAGCAGCTTCATTTGTATTTGCCAGAAACTGGAAAAAATCCAGATGTTCTTCAACTGAAGAATGGATAAAAAACCGTGGTACATTTACACAATGGAATACTACACAGCTATCAGAAATGAGGAAATCATGCAATTCGAAACCAAATAGATAGAACTAGAAAAGCTCATCCTAAGTGAGCTGAAGCAATTCCAGAAAGATAAACATGGTCTGTATTCCCTTATAAATGGATATTAACCATACATCACAGGATAACTATCCTACAACCCACACACCCAAATAGATAGGAACCTAGCATATCTATCCTAGGAAAAATTCTACCCACCAGTGAGTCATGGAATCTGCTGCAGGTTAGTGGAACACCACACCCTAGATGGTGTGCCTTATCAAGCTCCAGTACAAGTGGAAGCTCTTGGCCCTCACATGATGCAAGATCTGAGGGAGTATGATATGTGAGGGCCCACCTCACCTGAGGAGAAGGAGAGTACCAAGTAGAGGATCAAGGAGGGAGGGAGGGAGAGAGTGAGGGAGGGAAGGAGAAAGGGAGGGAGGGAAGGAGAGAGGAAGGGAAGGAGAGAGGAAGGGAGGGGCCAGGAGGGGAGGAGGGAGGAAACTATGTTCTAGAAACAAATAATACTTTTTTAAGAAAAGAGTTAATAAGCTTTAAAAATATAATATAAAAATTTCAAACTATAATTTACCAAAGGTATACTTGCCTTACTGGCATCAAAGGAAAATGGCCTTAATTTTAGATTAGAATGTTAGACTGCAGGTGGCCACATAGATTACACATACTTGATAGCAGCTTAAAAGTTCTTTTTTTTTTTTTCAATAGAGGTATAGGATATTTCTATGGTTTGGCATTAAAAAGCAGGTAACAGGTTTAAAACACAGTAAATAAATTAAAAGTTACAGCTGTTCAACCTGATTTTACAAACCTCTAAGAGTTGAAAAAACTTAGAGCTAAGATAAAATACATGAAATGGGTGGTGTTAGTCCATGCCTTTACCTCCAGCAGAGACAAGAGAATCACTATAGAGTTAGTTGTCTTACAAATTTTAGAGTTACAAGGAAGGAAAAGGGTGGTGATGGTGCACACCCTTAATCCCAACACTCTAGAAACAGAAACAGGCAGGTCTCAGAGCTCAAGGTCAGCCTGATACAAAACAAGCTCTAAATAGAGAAAAACTTCAATCCAGGTGTGGTGGAGCACATCTTTAATCCCATCAGTTGAGAACCACATGTCTTTGATCCCAGTACTTAGAATATAGAGACAGGCACATATGATTTGGAAGGATTTAAGTTTAAAAGCTACTTACAAAAGGCATCCTGCAATTCAAACAAATTGTCCTTTGAGATCTCAAAATATATACACTAAAGGTTTGTTTAGCTCCAAAATATCACAATAATTTCTTCTTTAATCGGGTTGAAAGGTAATACTTTATATATAGTCAAAAAACCAAATTTGCTCCAGGAAAAATATTACCTGACAACCCCCCCCCCCCCCCC
>CAJQZJ010000275.1:882864-906332 GCA_907164525.1 Lophiomys imhausi | reverse complement strand
GAGGGGGAGGAGGATGGAAGGGTGGGAGTGGAGGGGGGATTAGGGAGGGTATTGTGATTGAGATGTAACTTGAAGAAATAAAAAATAAGTTATTAAAACAAAGATGAATTTCCTTGTCAGAAACATAAATAAGCAAGAAGTTTGAGGCTGTGAGATGTAACAGCAGCACAGTGTAAATACGTATGTAAATGTAGGATAAAAGAGCATCAGGAGGAAACAGGCCTCAACCACAGCATGCTAATGCCAATACAAGTTCCAAGATGCTCATCCAATATTAACTGGGTAATGAAAAGACTCAAAAGATAACTGAACCCATCAGAGTCCTGTGAGGGCCAGCAGCAGGTTCTGGCTGGATGATATTTGAATGTTGTTTTGTAATTAGTTGGCAAATCGACACTGATATTTTCTTTAATTGCCTGGAACACAGCCCCAGCATTGTGCTTCCATCTGCCTGAGCCAAAATTAGAGTCCCAGAAACTTTCTCAACTTTGGGTCTTTTACTGTCCTGTACATCACTTCTGATCTTAGCATGTGGACATTTGATTGCACCAATGGGGACCCAAGTAGTCACAGAAATCCCAACAAGTCATTCTGTGATTGCTAGGGAAAGAGAAAAGAGAATATTACCAAAAATATCAGGTAATCACATGAGGACTTTCATAGTTTGGGCCTCCAAATTTTACTCCATCAGTCCTGCATTAGATAAGGGAAACTGAGGCACAAAATGGAAAATACCTCGACAAGAGGCCTACCAGATGTTGACTAGATGGAAATCATCCCACTCTCTTCTTTTGACTGTTTACATCTAACTTTTTGATATTTTTAATTTTTTCAGTATTTTTTCAACAAAAAGTGAAAATTCCATATTTATATACAGTGCATTGAGATCGCTTTCACTCCCCGTAATGCTCCAGTGTCAACCTCACTAACTGTCTTCTTCCCAACTATCTCTCATTTATCCTTCTCTCTCTCCTTTCCTTCCTTCTTCCCTCCCTCCCTCTTTTCATTCCTTCCTTAAATCTTTTCTGTAGCTAACATTTTTCTTTGAAAAATTCTAAATATTCTATTTTTTTCTGATTTTCTTTTTTAATATATTTTTTATTTCTTCAAATTACATCTCAATCACAATCCCCTTCCTGCTCCCCCCATCCAGTCCTACCCTCCCACCGTCTTCCTCCTCAACCCCCATCCTCTTCCCTTTTTTTTTAAGTTTAAGGTATATCTTTTACTCCCCAACAGCTCCCCCTTTCAGTCTAACAAATGGTTCTTTCTCTTATAACAATAAATACAATACAAAACAACAGAAATAAATAGGCCACAATTATGGGAGTCATAGGGCTTAGCATACATTCCCAATGTCCAGTTCATATTTATTTGGCACCTGACTTTAACATTGTACTATCTAACCATCTCCATGAGTTTAAAGTTCTATGTCTAAATCAGCTTTCATAATAACTTGCATCACAGTTTTAAAAACATCTTCTTAGATCCAGAACACCCTCTCGATTCCTAAACAACTAAAAATTTAAATATGAGACTCTAGCTATCTATTCTTCAACCACCTCAGAGACCTGAGAGGGATAAATATATCTTATTATATAGGAAGTGCAGGGCCCCCAGCTTCCAAAACTAAGAAATGACATACCAGTGACTGCCTGGACAGTTCCCATTTTCTCTCCATACATTACAGCATCAATCTTCAGCCATTTGGCCCCATTTCTCTGACAGACATTGATTGTAGAGCAGGAATTATGAAGGACTTGCCTACCCTGTCTTGGCAGAGCTAGGCTGTTGATTTACCTGCTTCCAAGTTTTGCCCTTTTTGGACAGCATTATGTTTACAGTTGAAGCAAGGGGTTTTTCTTGCCAAGAGATAGGCTTGCCACTAATTCAACCCTCTCCTACTGGAGATTCTTTGATGCTCATCTTCTACTTGGAGTAGAATAGGGGGTGCTGTCAGGAGCTGACATGTCTCAATATCAGAAAATCTTCAGTGAAGAAAACATCTTTGAATGCCATATTCTGAAGATTTCCTGAGGTTTTTGAAGATGCCCTATCTATCCCTTATATTTAAATAAGCAAATCTTGCTTGTCTCTTAGCAAGTTGATTTCTGATTAGCTTAGAAAATAACTGTGATAGACTGTCATAGTACCCAACAAAATGACAAGCTTGAATGACTATTAATTTGCATTTCTTAATTATCCTAAATAGTTTACGACAGTTGGTAGAAAAAGGCCGAAACTTCACATTTCATTTTTAAGCATTACTAGGTACAATACCTTTAAAAAGCATTATCCTTAATTTTGTATCAATATACAAAGATCAATACCAATGTGTCCAAATATAACCTGAATTTTGTATCAATATACAAAGATCAAATGTTTATTTATTAATTCAGGTTACATCTCCATCACAGTGCTCTCGTTCCACCCCTCCCAGTCCCACTCTCCAAATGTGTGTGTTTATCTGTGTCTCTGTGTGTGTGCACAATTGTCCCTAAAGGCAAGAACCTGGCTTTGTCAAGTTCCAAAGCTTGAGTGAAGTCTGTTTGGGAGTTGGTTGGGTGTAGGAACCACAGTTGGGTCCTCTCCAGGACCAGCAAGTACTCTTTACCACTGAACCACCTCTACAGCCATCATCAAACAAATTATATTTATTTCCTCTGTGTGTATGTGTGAATGAACTTATGTGCTTTTATGTGTGTCTGTGATTGTGTGACTGTGTGTGTGTGTGTGTTTGTGTGTGTGGTGTGCCATAACATAAATCTGGAGGTTAAATGACAACTTTAGGGAGTCCATTCTGTCTTTCTGTCTTTCCGTAATATCAGTTCTCGGAATTATACATAGATCACCTTGGTATCTCATTTACTTTCTTCCTAATTGTATTTTTTTTCAGTGGCTTAAGATTTAAATAAAAGCCAAAAGTAGTGTTGGGTAGGAGAGAGAAAAAAAAGAGTTGAGAGAGTATAAGAAGGGACAGAGTGGGTGGGATGGGGTTCTTTAGTTCTAATTTTATCTCCTGTACCACCACCACACATGTCTCAACCAAAAATTGCTCCTATTTTGTGCAGTGTGTTCTAAAGTGTTTCAAGTTCTAGGGATTGAACCCAGGACTCATCACATAACAGGTAAGTGCATTCCCACTGAACTGTGTTTCCAGCTCTTGTGCATCGTGTCCCTTTTACAATTTAGCTTTATTTTAAAAGTTTTGATATTATAATTTAATTACAACATTTCTCTATTCCCTTTTTCCCTCCAAATCCCTACATATGCCTCTCCTTGCTCTTCTTCAAATTCATGGCCCCTTTTCTCAATCATTGCTATTGCATGCATACAAGTATATATATAATCTATTTAATCTGTAAAATGTGGCCTCTACATATGTTTTCAGAGGTGACCATTTGTCAATGGACAACAGATTGTTTTGCATTTTCTGTTGTCTAGTTCCCAGCATTCCTCAGTTGCCTAAAATTCTTTTTGTAGGGTTCAGACCTCAAGGACTTTTATTCTACCCATGTCTTTTCTCTGAACATGTCTTTTGGCATATTCATTAATGTCATCCTTGTTTGGCTCATGTTTGTTTCCTGGGCCTAAGTTTCTTGAGTGTTTTACTGTGTACTATTGATAACCTTCCATTTATACAGCATATTCTGTTCTCCAAAGAAAACCTGAAAACAGTTCCTCAAGAGAAACTCAAAACTCATACATGTTTTTGTTTTCTTGTATGAATGGTATAGCAGTGTATTCACCATGGCCATGGATAGATATTGACCTAGTATTTCAGGATAGTCATTGAGATTGTAGGATATTTTACTTGTACACCCAATAGATCTGAGATAAGGCAAGGGTCATACAGAGTGGGGAAACAGACAGCTCAGCCAACAATGAATACAATCTATAGGTAATAAAGTTTTCCCAGGAAAAACATCATTTCTAAGGAAGGTCTGAAGACAAAGCAGTCTGCTCCACTTCTCACCTCTGGAAAGCTTAAGCAGAATATCTGAGGTTGAGGTAGAAATCATGCTACATATATGCCAAAAGAGAAGTTCTTGGTCATGTCACTGAGAAATATAAAACCCAGCCATCTACTCTCATCAGAGAAATTATGGCTGATACTGGAAGCTAAGATAATTTCTGGCATATATATTTATTTAATTGACTAATATTGAGATAATACTGTTGATGATGATAACAGTTAATAATTTACATTAACCAGAGAAAGAGAATGAAAATCTATTTACCATTTGATTGTCTATCTATATGTCTATCACCTATCTATTCCATCCATCCATCAGTCCATCCATCCATCCATCCATCCATCCATCCATCCATCCATCCATCCACCATCTAGTCCTTAGTGAATGTATCTAAATCAAGATCTTTATAGATCTCTGGTTAAGCATCCATATACACATCTGTCATCTATTTATCTGCCTCATATACCTATTATGTCTAAATCTGTCTGTCTGTCCATCTATCATAGAGATAACCAGGGATCAGATCACGAAAATGAATATAACAAGCTTGGAGTGCACACCCCTGGGACTGAGAGGTGATTGGAAATGAGGCTTGTCTGAATTTCCTTTTGTTGCAAACATGACTTATGATATTTCAGCATTACAGTGAACATAATATTCCCTCACACCTCCACACTGCCCTTTATGCAAGCAATACACCCTGACAGGTGCATACCTGCATCAAAGCACTCATCACCAATCCTCTTAGCTTATCATTACCTCCACCCACACACAGGCAGCAAAAGATCACAGCTTAAGCCTTTGTGGCTCAGTCATCATGGCCCAATAGAGCAACCCCCTCCTTTTACAGGTGAGAGCCCAGAGAAATTCAGGAACCTAACTATAAACACTGAGTAAGATAATGTCAAAGCCAGGGCAGAACCTGAATGATTCATGATAGAGATTTTTATTCTTTTCTTTTCTTTTCTTTTTTCTTTTTTTGGTTTTTCCAGACAGGGTTTCTCTGTGTAACAGCCTTGGTTTTCCTGGACTCAATGGGATTAAAGGAGTGCACCACCACGCCCGGGCAGGATTTTTATTCTTGTCCCTGGAGATATTGACAATGTTTGGAGGTACTTTCACTTGTCACAGTAGGAGACGAGCTACTGACATCTAAAAGGCCAAAGTTTAAGATACTGTGAAGGTTCATTCAAGGCACAGGTCAGGTTCTGACAATAGAGGACCCCCATCTGCAAGGATTCTGGTGTTGGGGAACCTTGCTTCATGTTGTTGTAAAATCAAACTCTTAGTGGATCTTGAAAATCATCTGGCTTCCTTATGCTGATTAAATGAAGTCAGCTAATATAGCAAAATTTTCCAAAGCCACACAGGAGAATAAGGCTGTTGTCTTGAATCCACTGACATTCAGTTAAACACTAACATTGATTCCACGCCAATAGTTTCAGGATAAATTAGTTGTATAGACAATATCTGATGAAGCATGAAAAGATGCCACTCCACAATTGTCAGAGGAAGTGATCCTGACCTGTTACATGCAGTCACCAGTTCATCTGATGGGACAGCTGGGCCTTGGAGGAAGCACCTTGAACATCACAAATGAACTGCATAGATACCTGAGGATAAATATTTCTGTTCATGTACCAATATCTGAGGGTTCAGTAACTAAGGTATCATCCTGCTTTGTTACCACATACATAAGAGGAAACACATCTTGATGTTCCAAATGATTTAGTGCTTGAGACTTTTGGCTCTATACTCAAGTGAACATATTTCATGTAACTTTTCACCATGTCCCTTCTACTAGAGCATAAGCCAGTAATCTCTCTGTACATTTCAGTTGTTTCTTTCCACAAATTGGGCAGATAACAATGCCTTCCACATAAAATTGTGCTGAGGATTGAATGAGAAAACTAATTTAAAACATTTAGCATGATAGTGGGAAAAACAAGTAGAGACAAGTACAGTACCAGTTCTAGTAGAATTATGGTAGGGAAGAGTTCTGGATCTATGTTTTGCTTTATTTTACTCACAAGTTACTCTACATTTCTAGTTCTTGGCTACATGAAGATTGTAGGCTATCTTCTGATGAGCTATAAACCAAATCCTATAACATCCCAAGAGACTTAGGGCTTATCACAATATTTTTTCTTCTGAAACTTTGGTACTGCAATGGCTGTGCTAATGCAACTCAGATCCTCATGTTCCTAGATCCCAACCAAAGTGAACATGGCTATACCCCCATGTTTTAGCTGAACAAAGGTGGTAATGATGCTACAATGGGCCAGGTTTGTGGACTCCCCACCAGTTGTCCCTGGCTGCCTGGGACTTGTATCAGTGCCAGCCTGCAGTGATCATGAACAAAGAGAGAAGATGGTAGTGTTTTTATTTTTAACAAGGTGACTCATCCTCTGGCTGTGAGCTGTGGAAAGCACAGGAAACCAGCAGGGAATGGTAGAAATACAAGTTCAGGATATTTTCACCTCATTGGGAACCAATTGCAGAAGATGCCATCCAATCTCATTCAGTTTATTCTGCCCTGGAAAAGGTATTTAACTCAAAGAGATTGGCTTTAAAGGAAAAGAAGGTCACCATAGTCAGCCAATGCCAATGATAATTAGAACCCTGGAAAGGGGCAGGAGAAAGTGTTAATCAATGTAATGTGTGATTAGGGCAAGAACAGCCTGAATATGGTTTCCAAATGTTGGCTTTTATCAGAAGCTTTTATACCAGGTTTAGCAGAACCCTGGAACCCTCTGTGTACTTGTAGCTGTCTTGCTTACTTATACCAGAGTGCTTCTTCTTCAATATACTTCACTGGTTAAGATCTTAAGAGTTAGTGTAATTATTGGGGCTTTATAATGTGCCAGGAATTGCACTAAACACTCAATAAGTGTGAAGTCATTGAGCTCTACAGAAACCTAATGAAATATTTAGAGTGACTATTCCCATTTTACATTTTAGGAAACAGAGGCTTAAAGCCAAGGTAAATCATTTGCCCCAAGTCAAAAGGCTAATAAACAGTTTTGTCAGGGCTGGAAATTAGGCCTATCTCTTTGCTGAGCCCATTTCCCTAACCACAATGCTCCACAGCTCTTCATGCTGGGTTTCCAAGTAAACTTTCATTTCCCCAAATTGTTCCATGGTTATTTTCAAAGAAATAAAATAGATTTGAAAGTGACAGATTAGATGTTCTAAGATCCCTCATAGCTCTAAATGCCCAACTTTCATGATTTTCAGAAGGGAAAACATAGAGGTTGTGTAACTGGGGCTTATGGTGACAGCAATGGGCAGGCTCTGGGATAATAATAGTAGCTAATAAGAGAGCTTAGTAAGCTATGCCATGCTCTAAATCTTTTACTCGAATTAGCTCCTTTAATCCTTGGACCAACCTTCTTCCCTTCTTCGAAAAGTGCTATTATTGTTCCCATTTCCAGATAAGGAAACAGTATGATGAGATCATCACACGTTCGAGGTCATGCAAATATAAGGTAAAAGACCAGCATGCATCTTTGTGGCTGTATTATGCTGAGATACCTTAATCTAGTAGAAAACAACTTTGTTAATATCAGCATTTATATTTCAACACCAGGCCAATGCAAATTTATGTAAATAGACGTGCAGATCAGCTGCTATCCTGTCATTGGTGCCAACTTCCCCTCAGGGATGTCAGTGTAACAAAATTTGGCCATTGTCACTGCTTTGAACTCCCACATTTAGTAGACATTTCTTTAATTCCCTCCACTTCTTAGAATTGGAAGCAATAAATATATTCACAGAGTTTGTGCCTATACATGTTTAATTTTCTATCTTCTTTCTTAGGTTTTCAACTATGGGTAGTTGATACTCATTTAGAATAAGACCTTGATACCTTGATTCTATCTAATTCTTCCTTTTCACATTTTTGGAAGGCCAAGCAAATGTCATTATGCCCTCCTACCTTGAGAATGAAAGAGTTTGCTCAGGCTCTCATCAAAATTTTTCTAGTGCCCTCTGTAGCCTTGTTAGCACTGACTTTCCCTAATGGTGCTGTATTTTTTTCTTTACTAGATGACAGGGAAGCTAGCAACCAGTTTGACTAAAAGAAAGAAAGTGGAATAAAGTGGCACAGCTATCTTTTAATTTTTTCCTTTATTTTTATTTTATATGTATGAATGCTTTCCATAAATGTATGTCTGTGTGCCACATCTGTGCCTGGTGCCTCTGAAGTTCAGAAGAAAGTATCAGATCCACTGGGATAGGAATGACAGACAGTTATGAGCTGCCATGTGGGTGCTTGGAATGGAACCTGTGTCCTCTGGAAACCCAGCCAGTTCTCTTAACCACTGAGTCATCTATCCATCTTCACACCTGTTCTTTTGAAAAGTAGACACTGTAGCTGGGGATGTACCTTAATTTGTAGCATGAGCTGAGTATGCATTGCACATGGACTTCATCTCCAGCATAGCACACATCAGATGCATTGCTTGTCATCCTATTGTACTGAAGGTAGAGGTAGGAGGATCATACATTCCAAGGTCATCTTTGGCTACAAAGAGAGTTCTAGGCTACCGTGAGCTACCGGAGAGAGGGGATGCTAGGACAAATAGACATAACCATAGAAAGACTGGGACGATAATAAAGGAAAGAAAAACTCAGATCCATGGATTGACCATTATGTCAGGCATGGGTGTCCTATGCTTTGGACAACCTTACTATATAATTTGTCACCTGTCTGAGACCATTTGAGAAAAGTTGTTGTTAATAATTACATTAGGATATCCAGTATAAGCTTAACAATCTTGAAGAAAGCTGGAGGTATGATCACCCTGGCTAAAAACCAAACCCCCTTTTATGCAACATAGCAGTATACTATAGGTAACTTTCTCTTTGTTCTGATTTCTAAAAAGGTAAAGCATATCCGTGCTCACATCACAGATACATGAAAGAGCTCTCTGTCTGATACCAAAAGCTTGGATTGTGGCAGATATCACAGGTGGGGACTCTTGACATTCTAGCTGCACAAGAACTGACCCTAGAAGTTGCTTAGCTGTCAAACCTTTCTGCTCCCCTTTACTCTGTCAGCCATTGTCCTTGGCCATGGGAATTCAGGTGGCATGTGATTACTGTGCTGTCCCAGCAGAGGGCAGTGTTGCCATGTCAGCCAAGGCAAGAGGCTACAGGAAACAGGAAGGAGGCCTGGATTGAGCAGGCCTAGTGGCCTTGGCTCAGCATCCCTGGAACAGCCAGCCACACAAAGCCGCCTCAAAACCAGCTGCTTCCCTGGCACCCATCCACTGAAATGTCACCGTGGATAAAATTGCTGTCCCCATCTCCTGTCTTTTGGCTCCCATGATACAACACCTGAACAAATTCGAGAACTCTGTGCCACCTGGGGTACAAAGAGGCCCAGGGAGGGTTTCCAGATTGAAAAAAGGAACTGTTGACATTTTCTTATTTGCTCAGAATTATTCTAGAGCTGGGAGAGCTGTTGACATACTTGTTACCACTTAATCTTTAATAAGGAATCATTTTCATGGGGGAGCTAAATTCTGGAACCATGCCAGTTTAGATAATTATATTCCCAGAAGACTGAAGCTGCTAAGGCAGAAATCTTCTTTCCATGGAGAGTGAGAAGTCTCAAAAATGGAGGTTAGGTATAAAATAGAGAGTGGGGGTGGCTATCAAAATGGTCTGTGAGAAAGAGAGACCATGGGTTGATGAGGTCAAACAAGCTTCAAGGTGTCACCATTTAGCAGATATTTTGTTGTTTTTGAATCTTTTGGGCTTGTGCAGAGTGAAACTCATTTGTAGTTTTTGTCTGTAAGTAGGAATTCAATTTGTGCTTTAAAAAAAAAGGCACCTGATTTACAGAGGGCGTGAAATGAAGCAAAAAAAAAAAAATGATAAGAGGAGGGGAGAAAAACAATTCAAATGAAAAGAAAAATGCACACAGAAAATAATCTTTTTAACAGTTTCTCATCTAAAGTGGTTAGGACAGCATTTTTATGTTAGGTTCAGCATTTTTTCAGAAGGGGCTGAAAATGCCCTGTGATCCTCCGCTAAGAATTACTGGTGATTTTATATCTTCCTGCTGGCATAGATTGTAATCAACCAGAAAACCTCAAAATGACAAACAAACAAAAGACAGCTTTGTTCTTTGAAGTTCATTAGCTCAGGCCAAGGCTGAGAAGCATCAGAAAATGAGGTGCTAGAAACAGACAACTTCAGAAGTCACTTTGGAATATTTCCACTCTCCCTGGTGCCCCTCTTAGCTTGCCAGAGGCTTGGTTTCTACAAGGAAGTGAGAGAAATTGAGGCTAAGATTGGACTCAAGGCTCCATAGGAAGAAGAAGCTCATGTGTTGGCTTATGTGGAGCCACCTCTGCTTTCAAGGACACCAGACATCAGATAAAACTTCATGTTCTCTTCCCAGCTCAGTACCTCCTCGTTGCATCCTCATTATGTCCAAATGGCATCTCATTCACAGATATGTAAAATTAGAAATCTCATAGGAGTAAGTTTGTCTTCTCGCCTAGTCATTGTTTAATCCAATCTCCTCCCCTTTCTGTTCCCCCATCTTCTTCCTCCTCCCCTTCCTCTTCCTCTGTCCCTTCTCTCTTCACAGCAGTTCTCCCTGAGTCTCTTAGTTATGACTAAATAAAATCCTTAAGCTTATTATTGTTATTACTTATTTTATTTTATGTGTGTTTGTGTTTTGACTATATCTATGTATGTATACCACATGTGTGGCTGGTGCCTATGGAGATCAGATGATGGCATATAATTTCCTGGGAGTAAAGTGACAAACGGTTGTGTGCTATCATGTAGAAGCTGGAAGTTGAACCTAGGTCTTTTGTATGGCAGAAACTAACTCCTTTTAAGCACTGAACTTTCAAGGTCCTCCTTCAGCTCATTTTGATAGAACAATTTCCTTTCAAGCTTGTTTGTTCCTACATGACTAGCTTGAAGTCCCTTAATTTGCTGTCAAAGGTCCTTCATGAAAAGGCTTCCATCTCCCTTACAAACTTCTGTTAGCCTCTCTTAATCTCTGTTTTCCAATCATGAAATAACTCAGTTATCACTCAACATACTCTCCTATATGTCGTTATGTTTTCTTACCTCTCTGTACATATTCTTTGTCTTAGTTAGGGTTTCTATTAGTGTGATGAAAAGCCATTAGCAAAAGTAACTTGGGGAAAAATGAGGAGCTTATTCCATAGTGTATCTCCAGATAACAATCCCTCACTGAAGGAAGATGGGAAAGGAATCCAACAGGACAAGATGGAGGCAAGAAGTGATGCAGAGGCTACAAAGAGTGTTTGCTCCCATGGCTTGCTCAGTTTGTTTTCCTAGAACACCCAGGATCACCTTTCCAGGGGTGGCACCTCCCACATTAAGTTAGGCCCTCACATATCAATCATCAATCAGAAAATGAAGCACAGGCTTGCCCAAAAGCCAATATGGTGGCTGGCGACATTTTATCAATTGAGCTTCCTCCAAAGCAACTCTAACTTGTGTCAAGTTGACATAAAATTTGCCAGCACACTCCCTGTTCCCAACTTCTATCTACTTACTATGCTTCAATTTGCCATGTTCTTTTTTTTTTTTTTTTTATTGCTTCAGGTTACATATCCATCACAGTGCCCTCTTTCGACCCTTCCCAGTCCTGCTCTCCCACCCTCTACCCCCAACCTTCCATCCCACTCCTCTGGAGTGGAGTGTCCCTACTTAACAGTCCTCCGTCCCAGTTCAGCAGTCGTATGAGGGCCAAGAGCCTCCTCATACACTGGGGGCCTACAAGGCAGCACCACTAGGGCAAAGTGTCTCATTGACAGGATGAAAAAGTCTATGTCTATGTTCTCTTTGGTGCGTTGGTTGTAGTATAGTTATCCTGTACTATATGGCTAAAATCTGACTATAAGTGAATAGATGCCATGTGCATCCACTGGGGGCCTACAAGGCAGCACCACTAGGGCAAAGTGTCTCATTGACAGGATGAAAAAGTCTATGTCCATGTTCCCTTTGGTGCGTTGGTTGTAGTATAGTTATCCTGTACTATATGGCTAAAATCTGACTATAAGTGAATAGATGCCATGTGCATCCTTCTGAGTCTGGGTTAGCTCACTCAGAATGAGCTTTTCTAGCTCCATCCGTTTGGCTGCAAATTGCATAATTTCCTTGTTTCTGATAGCTGCGGCCATGTACTTTTGAGTGATTTATTTCACAAACATGCTTCAAATGGACATAAACCTTCTGTGCTTGTGAATTTCTCCCCAAACTTTACATGCAGTACATATTTTGTATTGGTATACTACTTAGCATTTTAAAAGTCATGTTTTATCTTTCCTTCCTTCCTTCCTGTGTGTGCAGTCTGCTAGTAGGGAGAATAATATTCATTCTACACACAGATTAATCCAATGCTTTTTGTATGGTAAGTTTTAAAAGGCAATTTTCTGCACAGATTAATGAGTACTTTTAAGAATCTATGATTGAGGGAGTGAATCAAAGTTTCATGGATGCATGAATAAATAACTTTGTGCATGGATGAATAAATGAATTCCTGTACTTATGCATCCAAATAGATCTTGGGAGGCCACTATTCAAATTAACCTAAGAATAGATGAATGCTTGTATGCATAAATGAGTAAAAACGTACATACATGAATCTGTGGATGAATGACCAAATACCTGATTTTCTGATGCTTGAGGACATTTCTTTGTGAAAAGCTGACTGAGGTATTGCTGTATACTGCTAGTGGTCTATACTTCCAACAAAATTTCTCTATTATTTTATGGTTTTACTACTTAAGAACATTGAATATGGTGCTGGAGAGAGGGCTCAGTGGTTAAGAGCACTGGCTGCCCTTCCAGAGGACCTGGATTTAATTCTCAGCACCTACACAACAACTCACAACTGTTTATAATGCCAGTTCCATGGGTCTCAATGCCATCTCCTTGCCTCTGTATGCATGTGATGAAGACATAAATGCAGGCAAAATACTTTCAAACGTAAAATAAAAGTAATACAAAATTTAGCATTGAATACATTCTCCTGTATTGGCCCTTTAGGTGAGGCTGATCTATTTCTGCATTAAAGCAATAAAACTGGGCACTAACTACATAAATAATGGTATGTGACTTCTCAAGACTTCTTCTTTTTTTGTATTCTTACTACCTTTTCAGTAATTTTGGTATCAAACACGATGTACTGAGGACTGTCTTTTCAATCTCAAATCAAGGCTTTGCATTATGTTTGTACAATTCCAGTTGCCATTTCATTGGGTAACAAGTGAATGAGAAATTGTTATTGGCATTTTCCTATCTTTATCACAGAGTGACCAAAGTCTGTGGGTTTTACTTTAATCCACAATAAAATTATCTGCACTCTAAGTCCTTTTTAAAGGATTTGATTATGAATTGAGTGAAAGCCAGCACTTCTCAGAGGCTCAGTCAGTATCTGGTGTTTGATAGAGTCTAACAGACATGTTAACTAGCCATCCATCTCCCATCTCTGCTATAAAGAGAATACTTGAATTACAGTTTCTTAGTCCATGGCATAAACAATTTCTTTGAGTGACAAGTTTCTACTTTGCTCCTTGCCTTTTAAGGGGGTTAATAGGAAAACAGCATTTTTTTTTTAAGAAAACTTTTCTTTCTGAAAAGGTGAAAGCAAATTTGGATCTCCTATTGAACTCAATGGTCCTTAGATTCTCTATTCATGTGATAGAAGCCCTTAAGTTAACTAATAGGCCATATTAAGACTCTAAAGAGTTTATGATTCACTTTCTACATCGATGTCCATGTCTAAATGTAAAAATATGGTAGGGTCTTCTGATTTTTTGAATTAATTTTTTATCTAGACAGCAAATGCTGGCGAGGTTGTGGAGAAAGGGAAACACTCTTCCATTGCTGGTGGGAGTGCAAGCTTGTACAACCACTATGGAAATCAGTCTGATGATATCTTAGAAAACTTGGAATAACTCTATCTCAAGACTCAGCCATACCACTTCTGGGTATACATCCAAATGATTCCTCACCAAACCACAAGGAAGTTTCCACATCTATGTTCATAGCAGCCTTATTTGTAATAGCTAGAAATTGGAAACAGGGTTGGAGAGATATCTCAGCAGTTAAGAGCACTGTCTGCTCTTCCAGAGGACCTGAGTTCAATATCCCATCCACATGGCAGCTCCCAACTGTCTACAATTCATGTTCCAGGGGATCTGACACCCTCATATAGACATACATGGAGTTAAAACACCAATGTACATACAAATAAAAAATAAATTAACTTTTAAAAAACTCTTCAAAAAAGAAAGAAAGAAAGAAAGAAAGAAAGGAAGAAAGAAAGAAAGAAAGAAAGGAACTGGAAACAACTCAGATGTCCCTCAACGGAGGAATGGATTAAAAAAAAAACTGTGGTACATCTATACAATGGAATATTACTCAGCCATTAGAAACAACAAAATCATGCAATTCTCAGCCAAATGGATGGAACTAGAGAAGCTCATCCTGAGTGAGCTAACCCAGACTCAGAAGGATGCACATGGCATCTAGTCACTTATAACCAGATTTTAGTCATATAGTATAGAATAACTATAACACCACTAGTGCACCAAAGGGAACATGAACATAGATTTTGTTTCCTATCAATGAGACACTTTCCCCTAGTGGTGCTGCCTTGTAGGTCCCAGTGTATGAAGAACCTTTTGGCCCTCATATGACTGCTGAGCTGGGGCAGGGGACTGATATGTAGGGACACTCCACTCCAGACGAGTGGAATGGAAGGGATAGTAGGTAGAGGGTGAGAGGGCAGGACTGGGTGGGAGGGGTGGAAAGAAGGCACTGTGATGAAGATGTAACCTGAAGTAATAAATAAACATAAAAAGTTATATTTTAATAAAAGTTAGTTCTCAAATTAAAAAAATATGCTAGGGTCAATGATTTGTATGGGGCATTTCTGATGAATGGACTATAAGTGTGAGACTGAAGATCTTGAATCAGGCCTAGAAAACAACCTATTTATTGGACAAAATGAGAACTGAGAGGTCACCAATGTTCATATGTCCTTTTCTGACATGCATTACCCCTCCAAAAGCTTCCAGAGACCAGTCTAGGATATAATGAGCTGACTACTTGTATTATAAATAACAAAATAGTACACAATAGGGACACAGCAAAATCTATTCATTAATGTGTTATGCATGGTGCTTCCCCAATGTAATCCTAAAGTTGAGTAAATGGTGCAATGGTGCAATGTGGCCTACAAAGCCTCAAAAATTTTTTTTGTTATTAGGTTTTTTTTGAGACAAGATCTCTTGCACTCAAGACTGACCTTGAACTTATTATGAAGTATAGGATAGCCTTGAACTTCTGAGATTTCTTCTTCTATCTACTAGAAGCAGAGATGGTAGGTACACTTCATCAAGCATGGTTTTATGCTATGTTGAGGACTGACTCCAGAACTTCGTACATGGTAGGCAATCACTCTACAAACTAAGCTATATCCCCAGGCCTTCTTCTCAAATATTTATTATATAGCCCTTTAAATGTAAGTTTATCAACTCCATTTTGTAAAGAAAAAAGGTATTGAGCCACAGTAAAAGGAATTGGGTTTTAATTTAAAGTTTGTTCATTTAAAAAAATGAATGTACCATTTGAAACTCATAAATCATTTGTAATATTGAATTATTCATGGTTATTGTAGGTTTTCAGAAGCTTGAGTGAGAAATGTAGGAGTAACTGGCCTGGTGCCACAAAGAATAATCATTACCCACCATGGAAGTTCTAAGAGAGACTTAGAGCCAAGGGTAGTGAAATTTACTCTGGTCTAGACACATATGAACTCTCCCTAACCAAAGTCTCTGTGTATACATTTCTGAATAAGAGAGCAGTCTTCAGAAGATTTTTCTCTAAAATCCATGACATGAGGAAGACCACTTACCTGCCAGAAAGAAAAAGGTGGGGGGGGGCAGGGGTTGAGCTTTCTCTGTCAGCCTTCTAACTATATAAGAAGAAGAGATAATCTCAGGCAGTAAAGGCTCCATGTGCTTCTTCTAGTGACTCATATGTCAGGTATGATTTTAATTTCAGATAATGTCCAAGCTTGATAAGAATCCAGTAACAAATGTGAGCAGATCTCTTGTTTGCTCGTGGCTGGCATTCTCTTTCCTACCCCCACCCTATATTTGTGAGATGGGGAGACACTACAGTTGTCAACTCTCATTCCTCTATACTTTATATTCCTTAATGGAGACCACATCTTTGAGAACCATATGTGGTCCAGTCACTTAGTTGGGCTGCTGCTAATGGCCTTTTTCATCAGGATCAAACTATGGGGAGTTTGCTGGTATATCCCAGGGTCTAGTTGCCCAACCCTCTAGATTGTTCAAATAGTTTTGGTCCACACATCAATAAATACCAGAGACAGAACTTCAGTGTCTCACAAAATGAAGATACAAAACAGCTTCACTTAAATAGAGTCAAATGAAATTTTATTTAGTCTGGATGATGATGGTGATGGTGATGAGAGAGGTGACAGTGAAGCAACAATGATGGTGCTGGTGGGAGGACAGTTGCCACAATTAAGATGATTAAATATAGCTTGCCACTACCTGATCCCACAATCTGCTCAAATTCAACCTACATGATTGTGTACATAAGAAAAGGGAGAAATAGGAAATAAGAGAAATAAGAAATTGAGGAAATTCAGAAAATCTTTAGGTCCTACTTTAAAAACCTGTACCCCACCAAGTTTGAAAACCTAAGTGAAATGGACAACTTTCTTGATAGATTCCAACTACCAAAGTTAAATCAAGATCAGGTTAACAGATTAAACAGTCCTATAACCCCTAAAGAAATAGAAACAGTCATTTAATGTCTCCCAACCAAAAAAGCCACACAGGTACAGATGGATTCAGCACAGAATTCTACCAGATCTTCAAAGAAGAGCTAATACAAATACTCTGCTAACTCACAAAATAGAAAGAGAAGGAACACTGTCAAACTCATTCTATGAGGTCACAGTCATGCTGATCCCAAAACCGCACAAAGGAACAACAAAGAAAGAGAACTAAAGACCAATTTCCTTCATGAATGTAGATGCAAAAATACTTCACAAAATACTGGCAATCCAAATCCAAGAACACATCAAAAGTATACACCATGATCAAGTAGGCTTCAGCCCAGGAATGCAGGGATGGTTCAACATATGAAAATCCATCAACATAATTCACCATATAAACAAGGTGAAAGACAAAAAACACATGATCATCTCAGTAGATGCTGAAAAATCATTTGACAAAAACCACCACCCCTTCATGCTAAAAGTCCTGGAGAGAGTTGGCATACAAGGACCATACCTAGAAATAATAAAGGTGATATACAGCAAGCCAGTAGTTAACATCAAATTAAATGGAGAGAAACTTGAAGCATTTCCTCTAAACTCAGGGATAAGGCAAGGATGCCCACTTTTGCCATATCTCTTCAACATAGTACTTGAAGTGCTTGCTAGAGCAACAAGACAACTAAAGGAGATCAAGGGGATACAAATTGGAAACAAAGAAGTCGAATTATCCCTATTTTCAGACAATATAATAGTATACATAAGTTACCCCAAAAATTCCACTAGAGAACTCCTACAACTGATAAATACCTTCAGCAAGGTGTCTGGATACAAAATTAATTCAGAAAAATCAGAAGCCCTTCTTTATACAGAAGATAAATGGGTTGAGAAAGAAATTAGGGAAACAACACCCTTCACAATAGCCACAAAAAATATAAAATACCTGGGGGTAACACTAACCAAGCAAGTGAAAGACCTGTATGACAAGAATTTCAAGTCCTTGGGGCTGGAGAGTTGGCTCAGAGGTTAAGAGCACTGGCTGTTCTTCCCAAGGTCCTGAGTTCAATTCCCAGCAACCACATGGTGGCTCACAGCCATCTACATTGAGATCTGCCCGGGCATATATGTAGAGCAAATACTGTATACATAATAAATAAATAAATAAATGTTTAAAAAAAAAAAAGAATTTCAAGTCCTTAAAGAAAGAAATTGAAGAGGACATCAGAAAATGGAAAGATTTCCCATGCTCATGGATAGGTAGGATCAACATAATAAAAATGGTTATCTTGCCAAAAGCAATATACAGATTCATTGCAATTCCTATCAAAATACCAACACAATTCTTTATAGACCTGGAAAAACAATTCTCAATTTCATATTGAATAACAACAAACCCAGAATAGCTAAGTCGGTCCTGTACAATAAAAAACATCTGGAGGTATCACCATCCCTTACTACAAATTATACTATACAGCAATATTAATAAAAAAACAGTTTGGTACTGGTGTAGAAACAGACCAGTTGATCAATGGAATAGAATTGAAGAACCAGAAATGAACCCACAAACCTGTGGTCACTTACTTTTGACAAAGAAGCCAAAATTGTACAATGGAAAAAGGACAGCATCTTTAACAAATGGTGCTGGTCTAACTGGATGTCAACATGTAAAAGAAGGAAATTAGACCCATACTTATCACCTTGCACAAAACTTAAGTCCAAGTGGATCAAAGACCATAACATAAAGCCCTACGACTAAATCTACTAGAAGAGAAAGTGGGGAAAATCCTGGAACTCATTGGCACAGGTGACAACTTCCTGAACAGAACACCAATACCTCAGGCTTTAAGACCAACAATCAACAAATGGGACCTCATGAAACTGAGAAACTTCTATAAGGCAAAGGACACTCTCATTAGAACAAAATGGCAACCTACAGATTAGGAAAAGATCTTTACCAACCCACATCTGACAGAGGGCTAATATCCATAATATATAAAGATCTCAAGAAATTAAACACCAAGAATCCAAATAATCCAATCAAAAAATGGGAAAGAGAGCTAAACTGAGAATTCACAAAGGAGGAATCTCTAATTGCAGTGAGACATTTGAAGCAGTGCTCAACATCCTTAATCATCAGAGAAATGCACCTCAAGACAACTCTGAGATTCCACCTCACACCTATCAGAATAGCTAAGATAAAAACTCAAATGACAGATCATGCTGGTGAGGTTGTGGAGAAAGGGGAACACTCCTCTATTGCTGGTTGTAGTGCAAACTTGTACAAGCACTTTGGAAATCAGTCTGGAGATATCTTAGAAAAGTTGGAATAGCCCTACCTTAAGACTCAGCCATACCACTCCTGGGTATCCATCCAAAGGATTCTTCACCAAACACAAGGACATATCCTCATCTATGTTCTTAGCAGCCTTATTTGTAATAGCTAGAACCTGGAAACAAACCGGATGTACTTCAACTGATGAATGGATAAAAATGTTGTGCTACGTTTACACAATGGAATGCTACTCAGCTATCAGAAACAAGGAAATCATGCAATTCACATTCAAATGAGTGAAACTAGAGAAGCTCATCCTGAGTGAGCTAACCCAGACTCAGAAAGATGCACATGGCATCTACTCACTTATAATTGGATTTTATCCATATAGTACAGGACAACTCTCCTACAACCAACACACCAAAGGGATCAGGAACATAGACTTTGTGACCTGTTAGTGGGACAATTTGCCCTGCGGGTGCTACCAATTAGGCCCCAGTGCAAGAGGAATATCTTAGCTCTCATATGACTCTTGAAATGAGAGGGGCTGATATGTAGGGTCATTCCACATTGGAGGAGTGGGGTGGGTGGGAGAGGGTGGGAGGGTGGAACCAGGAGAGGTGGAAAGAGGGTAATATGATGGAGATGTAACTTGAAGTAATAAATAAACAAACATTAAAATAATGTATTATGTATTATTCTGTTTAATCTTCATGTAATGCTACCAGCTGCACTACTCTTACTTGGCCCTTTGAGGTTAGACCTTTCTCCATTTTACTTTTGCTATTCATAATGTGTTTCATGGACCAACTGTGCAACAGTTGTGCCTGGAATTCTGCAAGAATCTAAAAAGAAAATGTATTTTAGGCCAACTCCAGACCAGAATGAGAATCTGCATTTTAACAATATTTCATGGTACTCATGTAGCACTGACATTAGAAAAAACTTTATGCATGCTACCTTGTATCTCCCCCGCTCCCCACTGCCTCATTCTCTTTTCCCAGAAACCAGGATCACACAGTGTGGCCACAGCAAAGACAGAAATTTCCTGCCTGCCAACTCAACTGAAAGCATACTCAACTACAGTAAACTGCACCCAATACCCTGTGTTCCAGTTCCCCTAAGATGTGTCACATTTCCCTGAGGCCTGCCAGATACAGGGACACCAGGCAAGTCCCTTCCCACTCCAAACCCTGCCTGCCAACCTCCCCAAAAGGAGCAAACTGTATCCCATAACCTGTACCCTATTTCTCACCCCACAACTCTGTCTGCTTTCCTGGAGGCCTGGTAGTAAGCCCCTCCATGCTGAAACCACTGCTGGACAACTATTCTAAAAGCAAACCCAACAGCATTAAACTTAACCCCATACACTTCACCCCATTTCCTGGCCCAGTTCTTCCTGCAATCCTGGGGGCCTACAGGCACCACGGAACATCAGACAAGACCCTGCCCAAAATCCTAGCCAGTCATATTCCCATAAATTCAACCTTCATCCTTGAAACTCTACCCCACACAACCCACTGGACTCCACTTTTAAGCCCACAACTTGGCCTACTTTCTTGGAGGACTTTCAGGACCAGAGACCCAAGGCCACACTTTTACTAGGGACCACAGAGATAAGGATAACACCCAACACCACAGAAATCACCCAGGCCACAAAAATCCTATGAGAGACACCTTACTGTAGTGGAAGACTAGCTAACCACCAAACCTCCAGGCCACTCAGAGCAGTAGACAGAGAGAAAACAGAAACCAAGGGGAAAACATCCAAAAACCACCAATCCACCAATCCAATAAAGATAAAATCAGAAATCAGCATCTAAACCTATAATAACTGTAAAACCCAGATGACTAAAGACCAGTGTAAAAACACAGTCAACAATAGCCAGGGCAATATAGTACCACTTGAGTCAAGCTATTCTACTATATTATGCCCTGGATATCATAATACAGCAGAAGCTCAACCTTAAATTCAATCTTATGAAGATGTTAGAGACCTTTAAAGAGAAAATAAATAAATCCCTTGAAAAAATATAGAAAAATACAATTAAACAAGTAAAATGAGTAAAATTGCTTAAGACATGAAAATGGAAATAGAAGGAATAAGGAAAGCACAAACTGAGAGAATTCTGAGGATAGAAAACCTAGGTAAGACAAGAAGAACTACAGAATAAAGTATCATTAACAGAATACAAGAGATGGAAGAGAAAATCTCAGGTGTAGAAGATATAATAGAAGAAATCAATATTGAGCAAAGAAAATGTTAAATCTAAAAAGTTCATAACACAAAACATCCAGGAACTCTGGGACTCTATGAAAAGATCAAACCTCTGAATAATGAAAATAGAAGAAGAAGATTCCCAGGTCAAAGGCCCAGAAAATATTTTCAACAAAATCATAGAAAATTTCTCTAATCTAGAGAATGATATGCCTATAAACATATAAGAAGCCTAGAGAGCACCAAATAAATTTTACCAGAAAGGAAAAATCCTTCTGCCATATAATAATCAAAAGACTGAATGTACAGAATAACAACAACAGAGAAGAATATTGAAATCTGCAAGAGAAAAAGGCAAAGTAATATATAAAGTCAGACGTATCAGAATTACACCTGATTCTCAACAGAGATACTAAAAGCCAGAAGGACCTCAGCAGATGTCTTGCAACCTCTAAGAGACCACAGATACCACCCAAGACTACTATACCCAGCAAAACCTTCAATCACCATAGATGGAAAAAACAAGATATTCCATGACAAAACCAAATTTAATAATATCTATCCACAAATACAGTCCTACAGAAGATACTAGAAGGAAAACTCCAACTCAACGAGGTTAACTATACCCAAGAAAACAAAGAAAATAAATAATTGCATACCAGCAAAATCAAAAGAATGGAAGAAAACACACAGAAACACATGAAAGACAGACAGACACAGACACACACAGACACACACACACACTGCTACCACCAACATCAAAATAACACGAATTAAGAATCATTGGTCACTAATATCTCTCAACATCAATGCAGTAAATTCTCTAATAAAAAGACTCAGACTAACAGAATGGATGAGAAAACAGAATCCATCATTCTTCTGCATACACCTGTAGAGGAATTTTAATCCAGCTACATGGTTGCTGTGATCATATCCAAAGACCTTCTAGGGCTGTGTGATCCAGCTGGAATATAGACATGTCCTTAGCACACACTTTTTTTTTATTTCTTCAAGTTACATCTCAATCACAATCCCCCACCTACACCCCCCTCCAGTCCCACCCTCCCACCCTCTTCCCCCTCAATCGCCCATCATCTTAAATTTTTTTTTAGTTTAAGGTATATCTTTTTCACCCCAACAGCTCCCCCTTTCAGTTCAACAAATGATTCTTTCTCTTATAACAATAAATACAATACAAAACAACAGAAATAAATAGGCCACAATTATGAGTTATATGGCTTAGCATGCATTCCAATGTCCAGTCAATATGTATTTGGCCCCTGACTTTAACATTCTATTATCTAACCATCTCCATGAGTTTAAAGTTCTATATCTAACTCAGCTTTCATACTAACTTGCATCATAATTTTAAAAGCATCTTCTTAGATCCAGAACACCCTCTTGATTCCTAAACAACTCAAAATTTAACTATGAGACTCTAGCTAATTATTCTCCAACCACCTCAGAGACTGCAGAGGGATAAATATATCTGATTATATAGGAAGTGCAGGGCCCACAGCTTCCAAAACTAAGAAATGACATGCCAGTGGCTGCCTGGACAGTTCCCATTTTCATTCCATACATTACAACATTAATCTTCAGCCATTTGGCCCCGTTTCTCTGACAGACATTGATGGTAGAGCAGGAATTAGGAAGGACTTGCTTACCTTGTCTTGGCAGAGCTAGGCTGTCAACTTACCTGATTCCAAGTTTTGTCCTTTTTGGACAGCATTCTGTCTACAGTTGAAGCAAGGGGTTTTTCTTGCCAAAAGATAGGCTTGCCACTAATTAATCATCTCCCACTCGAGATTCTTTGATGTTCATCTTCTACTTGGAGTAAAATATGGGGTGCTGTCAGGAGCTGACATGTCTCAATATCAAAAAATCTAAAGTGAAGAAAACATCTTTGAATGCCATATTCTTCAGATCTCTTGAGTTTTTGAAGACACCCTATCTCTTATATTTAGATAAGCAAATGTTGCTTGTCTCTTAGCAAGTTGATTTCTGATTAGCTTAGAAAATAACTGTAATAGACTGTCATAGTACCTAACAAAATGACAAGCTTGCATGACTATTAGTTTGCATTTCTTAATTATTCTAAACAGTTTATGACAATTGGTAGCAAAAGGCTGAAACTTCACATTTCTTTTTTTTTTTTTTTTTTTTTTTTTTCCCCCT
>CAJQZJ010000275.1:851942-882464 GCA_907164525.1 Lophiomys imhausi | reverse complement strand
CACATTTCTTTTTTTTTTTTTTTTTTTTTTTTTACCCCCTAACGCTTCCATCCCACTCCTCTGGAGTGGAGTGTCCCTACATAACAATCCCTTGCCTGAGTTCAGGAGTCATATGAGGGCCAAGAGCCTCCTCATACACTGGGGGCCTACAAGGCAGTACCACCAGTGAAAAGTGTCCCATTGCCAGGGAGAGAATAATAAAAAAACAAACAAACAAATAAACAAACAAACAAATAAAAAAATAAAAATTCTATGTCCATGTTCCCTTTGGTGTGTTGGCTGTAGTATCGATATCCTGTGCTATATAGCTAAAATCCTACTATAAGTGAATAGATGCCATGTGCATCCTTCTGAGTCTGGGTTAGCTCACTCAGGATGAACCTCTCTAGTTCCATCCATTTGGCTGCAAATTGCATAATTTCATTGTTTCTGAGAGCTGAGTAATATTCGAATGTGTAGATGTACCACAGTTTTTAATCCTTTCTTCAGTTGAGGGACATCTGGGTTGTTTCCAGTTTCTAGCTATTACAAATAAGGCTGCTATGAACATATATGAGGAAACTTCCTTATGATTCCGAGAGGAGTCATTTGGGTGTATACCCAGAAGTGGTATGACTGGGTCCTGAGGCAAAGCTATTCCAAGTGTTCTAAGATATCGCCATACTGACCTCCATGGTGCTTGCACAAGCCTGCACTCCCACCAGCAATGGAGGAGGGTTCCCCTTTCTTCACACCCTCACCAGCATGTGCTGTCATTTCAGCTTTTGATCTTAGCCATTCTGACTGGTGTGAGATGGAATCTCAGAGTCGTCTTGAGTTGCATTTCTCTGATGATCAAGGATGTTGAAGGTCCAGTAGAATTCCATGCTAAAGCCATCTGGTCCTGGGCTTTTTTTGGTTGGGAGATTTTTAATGACTATTTCTATTTCCTTAGGGTTTATAGGGCTGTTTAATCTGTTAATGTGATCTTGATTTAGCTTCGGTATGTGGAATGTATCAAGAAAATTTTCCATTTCGCTTAAGTTTTCAAATTTGGTGAAGTATAGATTTTTAAAGTGGGACCCAAATATTCTCTGCACTTCCTCAATGTCTCCCTTTTCATTTCTGATTTTGTTGATTTGGGTTTTTTCCCTCTTCCTTTTAGTTAATTTGGCTAGGGGTCTGTCTATTTTGTTGATTTTCTTGAAGAACCAACTCTTGGTTTCATTGATTCTTTGTATAGTTCTTTTTGTTTCTAAGTTGTTGATTTCAGCCCTAAGTTTGATGATTTCCTGCCTTCTGCTCCTCTTGGGAGTGTTTGCTTCTTTTTTTCCAATTCATCCAGTTTAGCTGTTAATTCGCTAATATGAGCTGTCACAATTTTCTTTTTGAAGACACTTAGTGCTATGAAGCTTTCTTGTAGCACAGCTTTCATTGTGTCCCATAGGTTTGGGTATGTTGTGCCTTCATTGTCATTGGATTTTAAGAAGTCTTTGATTTTCTTCTTTATTTCTTCCCTGACCCAGTAGTCATCCAGTAAAGAGTTGTTCAATTTCCATGTGTGTGTAGACTTTCTGTTTATTTTTTATTTATTTATTTTTTTGCTGTTGAAGTTCAGCTTTATTCCATGGTAGTCTGATAAGATACAAGGGTTATTTCAATTTTCTTGTTACTGTTGAGGCTGTCTTTGTGTCCAACTATATGGTCGATTTTGGAAAAGGTTCCGTGAGGTGCTGAGAAGGAGTATTCTTTTGTGTTTGGGTGAAATGTTCTGTAGATATCTGTTACATCTATTTGGTTCATGATTGTTGGGGTAGTGTTAAGCATTCTCAATGTTAATTGGCCCTGCGTGCTTTCTGTTACTTACATTGACTCCAACTGGTTAAATAAAATGCCGAGGCCTGAGATTGGGCAAAGACAGAGAAAGGTGGGAATTCCTGAGATTAGAACAGGAAGCCTGTGCTTTAGACAGAGAATTAAAGCATTCCACCCAGCAGCAGGAAGAAGATGGCATTCCAGCCAGGAGCAGGAAGAAGGAGGCACACACCATGGGTTAGGAAAAAGAACCTCATTCAACATGGCCAGGAACATTGGCATACCATGGAGAATGGCAGTCCAAGGGGACGTATGTATACATAGGGTATATTTGGGTAATAGAATTAAAAGCTAGCTTAGATGGGCCAAGACTGCTCAACTCAGGCCATGGTTTGTTAAAATCCATGTGGTCTCTGTGTGTTCATTTATAATGGCTGCTTAAAGATTAACAGCTGATGAACCAATTACTGATAATAAATGCTGGTTAAATAGTTTAATTAGCCATATATATTTTTACAAATGATCTCTGTTAGACTCATTATTTCTCTGTTTGGCTTCTGTCTTGATGATCTGTCCATTGTTGTGAGTTGGGTGTTGAAGTCTTCCACTAATAATGTGTTGGGATCGATGTGCTATTTAAGTTTTAGAAGTGATTCTTTTACAAATGTAGGTGCTTTTGTATTTGGGGCATAGATGTTCAATATTGAGATATCCTCTTAATGAATATTCCCTTTAACGAGTATGTAATGCCCTTCTCTGTATTTTTTTATTAACTTCAATTGGAAGTCTATTTTGTTTGATATTAGGATGGCTACTCCAGCTTGCTTCCTGGGTCCATTTGCTTGCAAAACCTTTTCCCAGCCCTTTACTCTGAGGCAGTGTCTATCTATCGTAGTTAGATGTGTCTCTTGTATACAGCATAAGGAAGGGTCTTGCTTGCGGATCCACTCTGTAAACCTATGTCTTTTTATTGGGGAGTTGAGTCCATTGATGTTGATGGATATTAGTGACCTGGGGTTGTTATTTCCCATTAGTTTGGTATAGGTGATCGTCATGTGCCTCTTTTGGTTTAGTTGCTGTGGTGTTTTCTATTCCCTCTGTTTTCTTGGGTGTAGTTTTCTTCTCTGGGTTGGAATTTTCCTTCTAGGATCTTCTGTAGGGCTGGATTTGTGGGTAGATATTGCTTAAATTTGATTTTGTCATGGAATATCTTGTTTTCTCCATCTATGTTGATAGAGAGTTTTTATGGGTATAGTAGTCTGGCTGGGCACCTATGTTCTCTCAGGACTTGTAGGATATCTGTCCAGGCCCTTCTAGCTTTTAAAGTTTCTGAGGAGAAGTCAAGAGTAATTCTGATGGGTCTTCCATTATATGTGACTTGACCTTTTTCTCTTACAGCTTTAATATTCTTTCTTTGTTCTGTACATTTGGTGTTTCAATTACTATGTGTCGAGAGAAGTTTCTTTTCTGATCTAATCTGTTCAGTGTTCTGTAAGCCTCTTGAATTTTTATTGGCATCTCTTTTTTCAGGTTTGGGAAGTTTTCTTCTATGATTTATTGAAAATATTTCCTGGACTTTGGAGTCGGGAGTCTTCTCTTTCCTCTATGCCTATAATTCTTAGGTTCCATCTTTTCATTGAGTCCTTGATTTCTTGGATGTTGTGGGTGAGAGATTTTTTAGCTTTCTCATTTTCTTTGGATGTTGTACTGATTTCTTCCATCGAATCTTCCATGCCTGAGATCCTGTCTTCCATCTCTTGCATCCTATTTTTGATACTCACATCCGTAGTTCCTGTTCTCTTCCCTGGATTGTCCATTTCCACGTTTAACTCTGACTGTATTTTTTTATTGTTTCCATTTCCACTTTCATGTCTTGAATGGTTTTATTCATTTTGTACATTTCCTGCTCCAGTTTACTTGTCTTTGCCTGGAAATCTTTCATTGCCCAGTCTTTTTCCTTTTCAAGTTGAGCCACCTTGTTATGGAGCTCTCGAATGGTATTATCCATTGCTTTCGCTTGTGAAATTGTGGCTTCTTTGAATTCCTTCATAGATTTAAGTTTTTCTTTTTTTTTTTTTTAATACTTTATTTTTTTTTCTTCAAGTTACATCTCAGGAACAAACCCCTCCCTATTCCCCCTTCCAATCCCGCCCTTCCACCCTCTTCCCCCCAGAAGTTTCCCCTTTCAGTCCAACAGATGGTTCCTTCTTTTATAACAGTAAGAATTATACAAAACATCAGATATAAATATGCCAAATTTATGAGAGATAAATGGCCCAGTATACCTTCCCAATGTCCACTTTATACATAATTGGTCCCTGACTTTAACATTCTACTATCTAACCATCTCCATGAGTTTAAAGGTCTATATGTGACTCAACATTCATACTAACTTGCAACACACTTTTAAGAGTATTTTCTTAGATCTATAACACCCTCTTGATTCCTAAACAACTCAAAATTTAACTATGAGACTCTATCTGTCTATTCTTCAACCACCTCAGAGACCTGAGAGGGATAAATATATTTGCTTATATAGGAAGTGCAGGGCCTGCAGCTTCCAAAACTAAGAAAGGACATACCAATGACTGCCTGGACCGTTCCAATTTTCTCTCCATACATTCCAGCCTCAGTCTTCAGCCTTTTGGTCCTGTTTCTCTGACAGACATTTATTGTAGAGCAGGGATTATGAAGGACTAACATACCCTGTCTTGGCAGAGCTAGGCTGTCGACTTCCCTGCTACCAAGTTTTGTCCTTTTTGGACAGCAGTCTGTCTGCAGTTGAAGCAAGGAGTTTTTACATGCCAAGAGATAGGCTTGCCACTAATTCAACCATCTCACACTGGAGATTCTTCGATGCTTTTCTTCTACTTGGAGTAGAATAGGGGGTGCTGTCAGGCGCTGATATGTCTCGATATCAAAAAAAATCTTGATTTAAGATAACATCTTTGAATGCCATATTCTGCAGATCTCTTGGGGTTTTTGAAGATGCCCTATCCATCTCTTGTATTTAGATAAGCAAATGTTGCTTGTCTCTTAGCAACTTGATTACTGGGTAGTTTAGAGAATATCTGTGATAGACTGTCATAGTAGCTAACAAAGTGACATGTTTGCATGACTAGGAGTTTGTTTTACTTAACTAACCTAGACCGTTTTAGACGGTTGGTATCAAGAGGTCAGAGCTTCACATTTTATTTTTAAGTATCTCTAGGTATGATACCATTAGGAAGCGTTACCTTTAAATTTGTATCAATATACAAAGATTTATTCAATTGTGGTTAAATATACTCTTAATTATGTATCAATATACAAAGATCAATGCCTATGTAGCCCAATACAATCTTAATATTATGTCCATATGCAAGGGTCAATACCATTGTGGCCAACTATAATCTTAATTTTGTATCAATATACAAAGATCAATACCGATGTAATCCAATACAATCTTATTTTTGCACAATAAACAATGGTCAATACCACTTTAGCCAAATAAACTACTAATTTTAAATCAATATACAAAGGTATAAGGGCATATTCAATAATCTGCCCCTTCTTCTTGGACCTTCCTGTGCTATGTCTATATCTCATTTTTCTCAAGCCCATGCACTCCTACATAGGAGAGGAAGAAGGATACAGAAAAGGAAAAGTAGGAAGTCCCTGGGGCTAACCTCCAAAACCCATTAAGACAGGACCATTTATCAGCTTGTAGTCTCTTCCCCTAAATATCAGAGTTTTCAGTTATCCTTCAAATAACCAAAAAGAAGGACAGAGAAACACCTTCAACACCAACTGGGCATGGGACGTCGCTCTCTTAAAGTGACTTCCTGCTGATTGGGGTCATAGTAGACCTGTTTGGGGCCCGAACCCAAATGGAAAAAATGGTAAAAAATGTTAGTACACTCCTTTTATGTTCAGTCCTTCTGTTCTCAGCTGTTTAGATGACCTAAGGTGTTTGTAGGCAGAAGCTGATCTTGCAGGCTTCACTGAGGTTCCTGCCGGGGCATTGTGTAGAGCTGAACGGTCCCAGTGACATTGGATTGCTGTGGAGGTTGCAGGCCCCCGATGGAGACAGCTATTGAGGAAGTCTGCCAGGCAGAATCAGCTGGGTCACTGGTCCTCCTTGGTGCCTGATTCTGCTCTCTGCTGAGGTTTCCGCTGTCCAGCCGTCCCCAGGCTCCCCTAATGGACCCTTTGATTCTCCTGGAACGATAAGAACAGAGCCCTGCCCCACTCCCAACCCTAGGACAATTGCCCTCTTTTTTTGGGAGGTTCGAGGGTGGGCGGGGCTAGGTAGTACTTCTCCTGAAGCAAATTTGGCCTTCTGACAACATACAAAGCGTTATCTTTCAATCCAGGTTAAAGAAGAAATCATTCTGTCACCTTGGAGCTAAACCAGCTCTAGTTTATATATTTTGAGATCCCAAAGGACAATCTGCCTGCATCGAGGAGGCCTTTTGTAAGTAGCCTCCAAACCTAGGTCCCTCCAAATCCCATGTGTGTGTCTCTGAACTCTAATTATTGGGATCAGGGACCTGTGTTTCCCATCTGAAGGGATCGAAGATGTGTTCCACGACTCCTGGATCGAAGTCTTTCTCTATTTAGAGTTTGCCCTGCATCAGGCTGACCCTGAGCTCCGGGATCTGCCCGTTTCTGTCTCCAGTGTGCTGGGAGCTGGGACCAAGGGTGTACTCTTCTTGAATGGTGGGACCAAGAGTATGCACCCTCACCACCCTGCTCCTTATGACTCCAGAATACATAAGACCACCAATTCTACGGTGCTTCCCTCCTCCCCCGTCTCTGCTGAAATAAAAGGCATGGGCCAATACCACAATTTTCTTGTATTTTACCTTAGCTCCATGTCTTCTATACACCTGGAGATCTGCAAAACCAGGCCGAATTGCTGTATCCTCTATTCCATTCACAGTGTTTCAGCTTTGCCCCCTGCCTTTTTTTTTCTTTTTTTTTTTTTTTAGTTAATAAATTTATTTGTTTGTTGCTTCAGGTTATATCCTTATCATATTGTCCTCTTTTCCCTACCATGCTCTACCCCCCTGACCCTTCCGTCTTGTTCCCCTGGGGTGGAGTGTCCCTGCCTAACAGTCTCTCACCATAGATCAGGAGTCATATAGGGCCAAGAGCCTCTTCATTCACCGGGGGCCTAAGAGGCAGTACTGCCAGTGAAAGGTGTCTCCTTCCTACTGGGGAAATACTAAAAACAAAGACCAACAAATACACAAATCTACAAAAACAAAGAATATCAACAAAAAAAGAGAGGAAAACGAGAAGGGAAAAGGAAAAAGAAAAAAGACAAAAAGAAGGAAAAAGAAAAAGATAAAAAAAAAAAGAATTATGTCCATGTTCCTTTTGGTGTGTTGGTTGTAGTACAGATATCCTGTACAATATAGTTAAAATCCTACTATAAGTGAATAGATGCCATGTGCATCCTTCTGAGACTGGATTAGCTTACTCAGGATGAGCTCCTCTAGATCCATCCATTTGGTTGCAAATTGCATGATTTCATTGTTTCTGATAGCTGAGTAATATTCCATTATAGATGTACCACAGTTTTTTAATCCATTCTTCAGTTGAGGGACATCTGGGTTGTTTCCAATTTCTAGCTATTACAAATAAGGCTGCTATGAACATAGATGAGGAGACTTCCATATGTCTCTGTGAGAGGTCCTTTGGGTGTATACCCAGAAGTGGTATGGCTGGGTCCTGAGGCAAGGTTATTCCTAGATTTCTAAGATATCGCCAGACAGACCTCCATAGTGGTTGCACAAACCTGCACTCCCACCAGCAATGGAGTAGGGTTCCCCTTTCTCCACACCCTCGCCAGCATGCGCTATCATTTGAGCTCTTTATCTTGGCCATTCTAACAGGTGTTAAGTGGAATCTCAGGGTGGTCTTGAGTTGCATTTCTCTGATGATTAAGGATGTTGAACATTGATTCAGGTGTCTCTCAGCCCTTAGGGATTCTTCCTTTGTGAATTCTCTATTTAGCTCCATCTTCCATTTTTTGATTGGATTATTTGGTTTCTTGGCATTTACTTTCTTGAGTTCTTTGTAGATTTTAGATAATAGCCCTCTCTCAGATGTGGGGTTGGTGAAGATTTTCTCCCAGTCTGTTGGTTGCCGTTTTGTTCGAATGATAGTGTCCTTTGCCTTACAGAAGCTTTTCAGTTTCATGAGGTCCCATTTATTGATTGTTGATCTCAGGTCCTGAGCTGTTGGTGTTCTGTTCAGGAAGTTGTCACCTGTGCCAATGAGTTCGAGGGTTTCTCCTACTTTTTCTTCTAGTATCTTTAGTGTGGCTGGCCTTATGTTAAGGTCTTTGATCCACTTGGAATTAAGTTTTGTACAAGGTGATAGGTATGGGTCTAATTTCATTCTTTTGCAAGTGGACATCCAGTTGGACCAGCACCATTTGTTGAACATGCTGTCCTTCTTCCATTGGGCATTTTTGGCTTCTTTGTCAAAGATTAGTTGGCCATAGGTGTGTGGATCCATGTTTGGGTCTTCAATTCGATTCCATTGATCCACTGGTCTGTTTCTATACCAGTACCATGCTGTTTTTATTACTGTTGCTCTGTAGTACAGCTTGAAATCTGGGATGGTGATACCTCCAGATGTTTTTTCATTGTACAGGATTGATTTAGCTATTCTGGGCTTTTTGTTGTTCCATATGAATTTGAGAATTGCTTTTTCCAGGTCTATAAAGAATTGTGTTGGTATTTTGATAGGAATTGCATTAAATCTATATATTGCTTTTGGTAGGATAGCCATTTTTATTATGGTGATCTTACCTATCCATGAGCATGGGAGATCTTTCCATCTTCTAAAGGCCTCTTCCATTTCTTTCTTCAGGGGCTTGAAGTTCTTGTTATATAGGTCCTTTACATGCTTGGTTAGAGTTACCCCCAGGTATTTTATGTTGTTTGTGGCTATTGTGAAGGGGGTTGTTTCCCTTATTTCTTTCTCGGTATATTTGTTTGTTGTATAAAGAAGGGCTTCTGATTTTTTTGAGTTAATTTTGTATCCAGCCACCTTGCTGAAGTTGTTTATCAGTTGTAAGAATTCTTTGGTGGAGTTTTTGGGGTCGCTTATGTATACTAACATATCATCTGCGAATAGGGATAATTTGACTCCTCATTTCCAATTTTTATGTCTTTGATCTCCTTTAGTTGTCTTATTGCTCTAGCAAGGACTTCAAGTACTATATTGAAGAGATATGGTGAAAGTGGACATCCTTGTCTTGTCCCTGAGTTTAGAGGAAATGCTTCAAGCTTCTCTCCATTTAATTTGATGTTGGCTACTGGCTTGCTGTATATTGCCTTTATTATTTCTAGGTATGGTCCTTGTATGCCGGTTCTCTCCAGAACTTTTAGCATGAAGGGGTGTTGGATTTTGTCAAATGCTTTTTCTGCACCTAGCGAGATTATCATGTGGTTTTTTTCTTTCATCTTGTTTATGTGGTGAATTACATTGATAGACTTTCGTATATTGAACCATCCCTGCATTCCAGGGATGAAGCCTACTTGATCATGGTGTATGATACTTTTGATGTGTTCTTGAATTCAGTTTGCTAGTATTTTATTAAGTATTTTTGCATCTATGTTCATGAGGGAAATTGGTCTGAAGTTCTCTTTCTTTGTTGGGTCTTTGTTTGGTTTAGTAATCAGAATGACAGTGGCCTCATAGAATGAGTTTGGCAGTGATCTTTCTGTTTCTATGTGGTGGAAGAGTTTGAAAAGTAATGGTGTTAGTTCCTCTTTGAAGGTCCGGTAGAATTCCGTGCTAAAGCCATCTGTCCCTGGGCTTTTTTTGGTTGGGAGATTATTAATGACTGTTTCTATTTCCTTGGGTGTTTTTGGGCTGTTTATGCTGTTAATCTGATTTTGATTTAGTTTTGGTAGGTGGAATTTATCGAGGAAATTGTCCATTTCGCTTAAGTTTTCATATTTAGTGGAATATAGATTTTTAAAGTAATGTCCGAATATTTTCTGGATCTCCTCAATGTCTGTTGTTATTTCTCCCTTTTCATTTCTGATTTTGTTGATTTGTGTTCTTTCCCTTTGCCTTTTAGTTAATTTGGCTAGGGGTCTGTCTATTTTGTTGATTTTCTCAAAGAACCAACTCTTGGTTTCATTGATTCTTTGTATAGTTCTTTTTGATTCTAAGTTGTTGATTTCAGCCCTAAGTTTGATGATTTCCTGTCTTCTGCTCTTCTTGGGAGTGTTTGCTTCATTTTTTTCCAATTCACCCAGCTTAGCTGTTAGTTCACTAACATGAGCTGTCACAATTTTCTTTTTGAAAGCACTTAGTGCTATGAACTTTCCTCGTAGCACAGCTTTCAATGTATCCCATAGGTTTGGGTATGTTGTGTCTTCATTGTCGTTGGATTTTAAGAAGTCTTTGATTTCCTTCTTTATTTCTTCCCTGACCCAGTGGTCCTCCAGTAAGGAGCTGTTCAATTTCCATGTGTGTGTAGGCTTTGTGTTGATTCTTTTGCTGTTGAAGACCAGCTTTATTCCGTGGTGGTCTGATAAGATACACGGTGTTATTTCAATTCTCTTGTATCTATTGAGACTATCCTTGTGACCAACTATGTGGTCGATTTTTGAGAAGGTTCCGTGGGGTGCTGAGAAAAAGGTGTATTCCTTTGTGTTTGGGTGAAACGTTCTGTAGATATCTGTTAGGTCCATTTGTTTCATGATCTCTGTTAGACTCAATATTTCTCTGTTTGTCTTATGTCTGGATGATCTGACCATTGTTGTGAGTGGGGTGTTGAAGTCTCCCAGTACTAATGTGTTGTGATCAACATGCGCTTTATGTTTTAGAAGTGTTTCTTTTACGAAAGTAGGTGCCTTTGTATTTGGGGCATAGATGTTCAGTATTGAGATTTCCTCTTGATGAATATTCCCTTTAATGAGTATATAGTGCCCTTCTTTGTCTTTCTTCATTAACTTCAGTTGGAAGTCTGTTTTGTTTGATATTAGGATGGCTACTCCAGCTTGCTTCCTGGGTCCATTTGCTTGGAAAACCTTTTCCCAGCCCTTTACTCTGAGGCAGTGTCTATCTTTCATAGTTAGATGTGTCTCTTGTATACAGCATAAGGAAGGGTCTTGCTTGTGGATCCACTCTGTAAACCTATGTCTTTTTATTGGGGAGTTGAGTCCATTGATGTTGATGGATATTAGTGACCTGGGGTTGTTATTTCCCATTAGTTTGGTATAGGTGGTGGTCCTGTGCCTCTTTTGGTTTAGTTGCTTAGGGGTTTTCTATTCCCTTTGTTTTCGTGGGTGGAGTTTTCTTCTCTGGGTTGGGATTTTCCTTCTAGGATTTTCTGTAGGGCTGGGTTTGTGGGTAGATATTGTTTAAATTTGATTTTGTATTGGAATATCTTGTTTTCTCCATGTATGTTGATAGAGAGTTTTGCTGGGTAAAGTAGTCTGGCTGGGCACCTATGATCTCTCAGGACTTGTAGTATATCTGACCAGGCCCTTCTAGCTTTTAACGTTTCTGAGGAGAAGTCAGGTGTAATTCTGATGGGTCTGCCATTGTATGTGACTTGACCTTTTTCTCTTACAGCTTTTAATATTCTTTCTTTGTTCTGTACATTTGGTGTTTCAATTATTATGTGGTGAGAGGAGTTTCTTTTCTGATCTAATCTGTTTGGTGTTCTCTAAGCCTCTTGGATTTTTATTGGCATCTCTTTTTTCAGATTTGGGAAGTTTTCCTCTATGATTTTGTTGAAGATATTTCCTGGACCTTGGAGTCGGGAGTCCTCTCTTTCCTCTATACCTATAATTCTTAGGTTCCGTCTTTTCATTGAGTCCTTGATTTCTTGGATGTTGTGGGTGAGAGATTTTTTAGCCTTCTCATTTTCTTTGGATGTTGTACTGATTTCCTCCACTGAATCTTCCATGCCTGAGATCCTGTCTTCCATCTCTTGTATCCTATTGTTGATACTCACATCCGTAGTTCCTGTTCTCTACCCTTGGTTCTCCACTTCCTCTTTTAACTCTGACTGTGTTTTCTTTATTGTTTCTATTTCTATTTTCATGTCTTGTATGGTTTTGTTCGTTTTGTACATTTCTTTCTCCAGCTTGCTTGTTTTTGTATGAAAATCTTTCATGGCTTTTTCCTTTTCCTGTTCAAGCTCTGTCACCTTGGCTTGGAGCTCTTTAATGGTGTTGTTCCTTGTTTTGACTTGTAGAATTGTAGCTTCTTTGAATTCCTTCATAGATTTACGTTCTTCTTGCAGGGACTCTATCACTTTCCATAATGCAGAATTGTCAACGTTTTCATGTGTTTCTGTTGGTGTGAGGTCATCCGAATTGGATGAGCTAGGATAATTCTGCTTTGTTGGAGTCATATTTCCTTGATTTCTATTTTTTTTTTGACCTTTGGCCATTGGATGCGTTTAGCTGTCTGTTTTCTGTGCTTGGAACCACAGTGGATGATTTGGTGCAGGGGACAAGTTACTTGGCTATCTGTCGTTGCTTACAGGGGGATTTCAAGGTCACCTTGGTTTTAATCACCTGAGGCACTGTGAGCTGATGCAGCCTATTCCCAGGTTGTGAGTAATGGACCAGGATTGTTTCACTGCTCCCAATTCAGACTTCTCTATGTTGCACTCTGGGTTATCAGCCTGTAATGGTTCTGATCGTATGAACCTGTTTGCCCAGGCACAGATTCTGTGGGCTTTGTTTGTCTTCACGGAGGCTGACAGGGTCTGGCTCCACACCTAATATGTCTGGAATTTCCAGGATACAGCTATGGTCCTGATTTCTGGTTTCTCACTAGGCTTCTCGCCACAGGGCTGGTCTCTGTGCCTGATTCCCTTCCTGTCTGCGCCTCCGCGGGTCCCCCTCCCTGGATGCTAGGCCGTGGGTACCCCAAGCCCCGGATCCTCCGGCCCCCTGAGTGGTCCTCTTACCCCAGCAGCTCAGCCGTGGGTGCGTGGATTTCTGGCCCTGCCCATGCCTGGCTCTCTCCCCAGTTGACCTGCCGTGGGTTCGCGGGGATTTGGCCTTGCCAGCCGGGCTTCCCCCCAGCTGCGCTGCCGTAAGTGCGTGGGATTCGGCCCCTTCTGCCCACCTTTGTGTTCCCGGCTTCCCGCGCTCTCTCGGAACCTCCCGCCCTCCACTTCACGAGCAGCTGCGGACCACCCGCTGAGCTCCCTGTTTGTTCCTTGCTAAGACTTCCACTATCTCGCAAAGTTTTTTAAGTGGGTATAAGTTCTACCTGAGGTGTGGGGAGTCCAATAGGCTAGTTATCTACCGCCAAGTGGCCTCTGATTCTGCTTGCTGTGAGTTGAGGTCGATCTTATCAGGCGCCTCTCCAAATGGGAGTTTCCCAATCCCGGGTTTAGTGGCTTCCGTGTCTGCGAGAGATGGGGGAGAGCCTTGCCCTGGGACTTTTAACAGTCCCTTGGGAGCTGTGAGTGTTCCCGGGGGGGGTCTAGCCCCTCTGGTTTTTGCACAGTGCCCAATAACTCTGTGTTTTTTATGGCTCTTTTTTCCCCGCGTTCAAAATGCGTCAGTGTAGGTTGCCGCCATCCAGATTTAAGTTTTTCTTGAAGAGACTCTATCACTTTCCATAATGTAGAATTGTCATTGTTTTCATGTGTTTCAGCTGTGGTGAGGTGGTCAGGATTGGATGAACTAGCATAGTTGTGTTTTGTTGGAGTAATTTATTCCTGCTTTCTCTTCTTTCTGGGACCTTTGGCCATTTGGATATTCTTAGGTGTCTGCTCCTGTTGTCTTCTGGGCTTGGATCCAAAGGGGGTGCTTTGGTGTAGCAGTTGAATTGCCTGACACCCCCCTGTAAGGTGAGTCTTTTAGCACCGCCTCCCAGGTGGAAACTTCACTGATCCAGGTGTTGGAGCTATATGTACATAAACTCTGGTTCCCTGCTGGAAGGGCCCGTACTAGCAAAAAATCTGATAATAATAATAATAATAATAATAATAATAATAATAAAGACCTCACAGTTTGCCCAGGGTTGGACCCTGTAGTGGGTAAATCCGCCTTCACCCCCTGTAGCCTTGCCACTCTCACAGCCCCACCTATGTGTGTATGGAGCTGGCTTTGGATACTGGCAAAAGATGTCACTGTCGTCCAAGTTCTTGTATACCACAGTGGAATGTAATCTGCAGACAGAAGGGTATCCTGTAGTTCAATTCAGATGCAGGATTTTTTTCCTAAAAGACTGTAAATCCAATAGGGGTGCCTGTCCAGCACCCCTCTGGGGGCGCACAGGTATGCCTGGGCTTTCCAAATGCAGCTGTGGACAGCTAGCTCCTGTGGAGCCCTCAGCCCCTGCACACCCTCTGATCCACATGCTGCTAAGAGTGTGTGGCACTCCCATGGGTCTGCAACCTTTCACTAAATAGCCAGCATGCCTGCGTGGGATCTGTTGGGCCCAGTAGGCTAGTGAGTAACCCTGTGTGGGGTCTGAATCTGCCCTGCCTGCTGGGTATTAGAATGGATCTTACCCACCTGGTGGGGGTTCCCGATTCCCTGATTCAGCATCTTCCGTGTGTGTCCGAGAGTGGGAGGGAGAGTCCTACCCAGGGACTTTTAGTCGTCCCTGGGTAGCTGGGTGAAACCCAGGTGAGTCCAGTCACTCAGATTTTTTTGTGCAGCATTTTATAACTTTTGTGGCTTTGTGCCTATTTTCCCCAAGATTAAAATGCATCTGCGTGGGCCACCGCCATCTTGGATCCCCCTAGTACACACTTTTAATCCCAAACTATGAAGGTAGAGTTAGTTTGTAGAAGGAAGCACAGATGTTTGAAAATGATGTATTACTTGAGAGGAAAACAACATTATGATAGAGAGAAAGACTTGACAGAATAGGATATGCCCAACTTTCATGAGAAGGAAGAGAAAAGGGGGATGCTACTTAAGGGAGGGCAGCACAGAGAGAGCAGAGAGAAGTAGTAAGCCTCAGAGATGACAGTTGCATCAGGTTAATGAAAGATACTTTTACACCAGGGAACCCAACATGACTGGAGAAGAAGAAATCCCATGAACATTGCATAAAGCAGAGGACATCTGAAGGAAAAATCACAGAGGACAGGAGACATTGGAGAGAAAACTCCCGAGAGCAAATACACCTAGGTTAATCTCCAGGTGAAGCATCAGTTGTTCCAGTTCAGCTGGATGCTTAGAGAGACTCAGGAGGCCCTGGAGCAGCAGGAATCTCCAGCTCAGAGAAAGAAATGAAGCAGGGACATGTAAGACAGTGAATCACAGTAAACCACCCCAAAAGACAATTAACAGACTGAAGCAAAGAGTCTCCATGAAGGCAATTTTCTCTGGCAAATAAAAGATTCTTTTACATCTTAAAAGTTACATTTAAACATACCTCAGCAGCAAAGATAGACATTACTTCAGAGTAAAGGGCTGAAAAAAGGGTTTCAAAGGAAACAGATCCAAGAAGCAAGATGGAATAGCCATTCTAGTACATAATAAAATAGACCTTCAACCAAAATTAGTCAAAAGAGATGGGGAAGGACAATTTATTCTCATCAAAGGAAAAATTCACCAAGATGATATTTCAATTCTGAATATCTATGCCACAAATGCAGGGACACCCACATTTGTAAAAGAAACATTACTAAAGCTTAAATCACACATTGAACCCCACATGTTAATAGTGGGAGATTTCAGCACTCCACTTCACCAATGGGCAGATCATACAGACAGAAACTAAACAGAGAAATAATGAAACTGACAAGTTTATAAACCAAATGAACAAAACAGATAGCTACAGAACATTTTACTCAAACATAAAAACACATACCTTGTTCTCATCACCTCACAGAACTGTCCTCAAATTTGAATATGTGTTTGGTCACAAAATAAGTCTCAATAGATAGAAGAAAATTGAAATAATACCCTGTATCTTAGCAGACCACCATGGTTTAAAGCTCGACTTCAACAAAAATAGAAACAGAAAGCCTACAAACTCATGCAAATTGAACAATCCCTACTCAATGACTACTAGGTCAAGGAAGGAATAAAGAAATTAGATTGTTTCTATAATTCAATGGAAATAAATGCACAACATACTCAAACTCATGGGATAAAATGAAAGCAGTGTTAAAAGGAAAGTTTAAAGCACTAAGTGTCTTCATAAAGAAATTAGGGAGATATCAATCTATCAAGTTAATAACACACCTGAAAGATCTAGAACAAAAAGAAGCAATCACAGCCAAGAGGAGTAGATGGCAGAAAGTAATAAAAATCAGGGCTGAAATCAATAAATTAGAAGCAAAGAAAACAATACAAAGAATCAAGATAGCCACGAGTTGATTCTTTGAGAAAACCAACAAGATAGACAAATCCTAAGCCAAAATAACTAAAAAGAAAAGAGATAAAATCTATACTAACAAAATCAGAAATGAAAAGGAGGATATAACAGACACTGAGGAAATTCAAAGAATAATTAAGTCTTGCTTCAAAAAGCTGTACTCCACAAAATTGGAAAATCTAAAGCAAATGTGTAGAAAAAATTAATTAAATTATGTTGGGCAGCATTTGTATAAAAATTAATTAAATTATTACTAGGTATTTATATTATCATTAATTGGTTGGCAGTGTTAATCCTTAACCCACCATATAAATAAGCACACACAGAGACACCTGATGGATTTTGACAAGCCTTGGCCTGAATTGTACAATCTTACCCCATCTAAGCTAGCTCATAATTCTATCCCTGATTAAAGCCCCATATAATATACATGCATCCTCTGGGTTGTTATTCTCCATGCTTTGCTGATGTTCCTGGCCACATGTAATGAGGTTCTTTTTTCTAAACCATGGTGTGTGTCCTTCTTCCTTCTCTTGGCTTCTTTATCTTCTTCTTGAGGCTTCTTCTACCCATCAAACGCTCTGATTCAAAAAACCACACAACTTATTCCCACCTACCTCTGTCTTTGCCCAATTTCAGGCCTCAACATTTATTCAAGCAATCAGAGACAATGATTAACAAGAAAGGTAACAAAGCTTCATTTGGTGTATAGCAAGGAAGCTTCTGGTAGCAAATTAATTAGCATTTAGAATGCATAACATCATGCCATAATTTCCCTCCATTTGTCTTATAAAAAGGCTAATTAAAAAAACTCATATAGTAAAAATAGGAAGAACAAACATGAAACAAACAAGAAAACCATATATAAAAGTTACACACATAATGTTTAGCCTATTTGAATCAGGCAATTTTGTAGACGAAAAAAATCTATCTTGGTGTGTCTAAAGTTCTGAACCTAAATATTTTCTATTATATCCTATATTTATAAACCTAAGATTTTACTTAGACTTGAAAATATCCTCTTAAATCCTAAATAACTCAAGTTCAATTGAAATTTTATATCTATTATGTCTTCAAGCCCACCAAAGACAAAGAACGAGTAAAGTTATTATTTGAGTGAGTAAGAAATACAGGAGAACAGTTTCCAAAAGGAAAAATGACAATTTGCTCCCCATACGTCCTAATAGCCACCAAGGAAATAGATGCCGTCCTCAACAATTTCCCAACCAGAAAAAAAGCCCAGGACCAGATGTTTTTAGTGTAGAGTTCTTCCAGTCATTCAAGAAGACAATGCTCCTAAATTATTCTACATAATAGAAACAGAAGGATATTGGCAAATTCACCCTCTGAGGCCACAGTCACTGTGAAAACCTAAACCACACAGTGATTCAATCAAGAAAGAGACTTTCTGACCAATTTCCCTTATGAACATTGCTGAAAAAATATTCAAAAAACTACTAGCAAAAAAAAAAATCCAAGAACACATTAAAATATTTACCATGATCAAGAATGCATTGTGACAGAAATGTAGGAATGGTTCAACATATAAAAATCCATCAATGTAATCCACCATATAAACAAACTAAAAGAGAAAAAACCACATTATCATCTCATTAGAAGCTGAGAAAGCCTTTGACAAAATCCAACACCCCTTTCTGATAAGTCTTAGAGAGATCATGGATACAAGGTTTATATCTAAGCACAAGGAAGCCAATATATATCAAGCCAATAGCCAATATCAAATTAAATGGAGAGAAACTTAAAACAATGCCACTAAAATCAGGAACCAGACAAGGCTGTCCACCCTCTCCATATCTATTCAATATAGTACTTGAAATTCTTGCTAGAACAATAAAACAACTAAAGGAGATCAAGGGGATACAAGTTTGAAGGAAGATAGTGCACATAAGTGACTCCCAGAATTCTAACTGAGAATTGCTGCAGCTGATAAACACCTTAATCAAAGTGTCTAGAAACAAAATTAACTTAAAAAAATTAGTAGCTCTCCTATATACAAACAATAAATGAGCTGAGAAAGAAATTAGGGAAACAACACCCTTCACATTAGGTACAAATAATGTAAAATATCTTTGTGTGACTCTAACCAAGGAAGTGAAATATTTGTATGACAAGAACTTCAATTTTGAAGAAAGAAGTTGAACAAGATATCAGAAGATGAAAAGATCTCTCATGAACACAAATCAGTAGGATTAACATAGTAAAACTGGCCATCTTACCAAATCATTTGACAGATACAGCGCAATTCTCATCAAAATTCCAACCAAATTCTTTACAGACATTGAAATAACTATACTAAAACTCATATGGATAAACAAATAACTCAGGATAGCTAAACCAATCCTGTATAATAAAAGAATTTCTGGAGGTACTATTATCCCTGATTTCAAGTACTACTACAGAGCCACAGTAACAAAAACTGCTTCGTATTTGCATAGAAACCGACAGGTTGAACAATGGAATCAAATTGAAGAACCAGAAGTAAATTCACATACCTGTGGCCACATAGTTTTTGACAATGAAGCCAAAACTATACAATGGAAAAAGGAAAGCATCTTCAACAAATGATGCTGGTCTAATTGGATATCTGAATGTAAAAGAATCCAAATAGATCCATATCTATCACCTTTTTTTATAATGATTAACATTTTATTCAGGTATATAATGTAAACTATATTGATATTTTGTATGCTGATATACATTTTACAAATAATATTTTAAGTACATTTTATCTTTAAAATCCACAATTAAAGTCTAAAATACAATGAATATGGATGTGATAATTAGGGGGAAAAAGAACATTTTATAATGAATCTACACTTTAAGGAATTAATCATTTGTGTCTAAAACATTTTTTATTAAGTTCTTCCAATGGATCCATATTCTCTATCATTGTCAGTCACTGATTTTAGACCATTATATAGCGTGATAAAATTCTTCTACAGATAAAGAATATTTTTGTGATTATTAGCAATTGAAAAAAGATAATAACTAAACAACTTGTAAACTGCATGACCTTTATAATACCAACTGTATTCATTAATGTAACATTAAATATGCTCTATTCCCCAGCAACATAAATAACAAACTTGAAACATCTCTACCTAAATATTTCTCTAAAAGTAAAATTCATACCAAATACTCTCCAGTGACTACAAAAGATCCACAGACTGTTAAATTACTTGTAGAAGTTAATATAATATTGACAAACAAGGTAACAAAATTTCCCTAACCTGTGCACAGCTATATTTTTAACTAGCCCAAATAACACAGCTCACCCACAAAGAAAATAACTATAGACATTATATTAAGGACAAAAGCTATCCAAAATATGAGATTCCTACCTTCTGAAAAGTGTATTTGCCACATCACCCTTAACAATACTTAAGTCCAAGAGAATCAAAGACCTCAACATAAAACCAGATACACTAAATCTAATAGGAGAGAAAGTGGGAAGTTGACTTGAACATGCTGATACAGGACAGACAACTTCCTGAACAGAGCACCAATAGCTCAGGCACTTGAGAACAATTAATAAATGGGAGCTCTTGAAACTAAATTTTCTTTAAGGCAAAGGACACTGTCAAAAGGACAAAATGGCAGCCTACAGAAGGAGAAAAGGTCTTAACTAATCCTGCATCTGATAGAGGGCTGATATGCAAAATATATGATTAACTCAAGAAACTAGACATCAGCAATCCAAGGAATCAAATTAAAAAATGGGATACAGATCTAAACAGAATTCACAACAGAGGAATCTCTGATTACCAAGAAACACTTAAAGAAATGTAAAATGTCCTTAGTCATCAGAGAAATGCAAATCAAAATAATTATGAGATTCCATTTTACACCAGTCAGAATGATTAAGATAAAAAACTCAAGTGACAGCACATGCTGGTGAGGAAATGGAGCAAGAGGAGCATTCCTCCATTGCTGATGGGAGTGCAAACTTGTACATCTTCTTTGAAAATCAATCTGGTGGTTTCTCAGAAAGTTGGAAATAGTTTTATCTCAAGACCTCAGATATAACTCTCCTGGGCATATATCCAAAAGAGGCTTGACCATACCACAAGGACATTTGCTCAACTGTGTTCTTAGCAACATTATTCATAATAGCCAGAAAACAAAACAACCTAGATATCCTTCAACTGAAGAATGAATGAAGAGAATGTGGTCTATTTACACAATGGAATATTACTCAGCTATTAAAATCAATAACATCATGAAAATTTCAGGCAAATGGATAGAACTAGAAAAGACCATCCTGAGTGAGGTTACACAGATTCAGAAAGACAAACATGGTAGGTACTTACTTATAAGTTGATAGTAGCAATACAGTACGGGATAGCTATCTACAATCCACAGACCCAAAGAAGCTGAGTTACAAGGAAGGCCCAAGAGAGGAAGCTTGAATCTCACTGAGAAGGGGAATTATGGGGGAGATAGATGGAGGGAACTGAGTCAGGGAGAGGGTGGACAGCAAAGCAGGAGGAATCCAGAAGGAGGATGACAGAGGGAGAGAGTACAGGGAGACAGAACTGGAATTGGTGGAGGGGGCACATGTCTGTGATGAACTAGAAAACCTAGGACATTGGAAACTCTCAGGAATCTGTAAGGGTTACCCTCGCTAAGACTCCTAGCCATGAAGAATATGGAGCCTGTAACGGCCATCACCTCTAATCAGAACAGACTCCCAATGGAGGGGCTGGGACACCAACCCAGCCACAAAAAAAACTTAGACACACAATTTCTCCTACCAACAAGACATGCAGAGGTAAAGATGGAGCAGAAATGGAGGTAAATACTAACTAATGACTGGCTCAGCTTTAGACCCATGCTATGAAAGAGAGGTCACTCTGACACTATTAATGATATTGTGCTATACTTCCAGACAAGCACCTTTGTTGGAGAAAGGTCTTGTACTGCCCTTTCTGAGGCACTCTCTAATTGGCTAATAAATGTCGCTGATGGCCATTTAGCTGGGCAGAGAGAGAATAGGAAGGTGGGACTTTCTGGGAGGAAGAAAGGAACCCTGGGAAGTGACAGAGGAAGTCCTCTCCTCTCACCAGGACTTGGAAGCAGTAGGATATCTGGGTCTGGGTATGAGCTCTGTGAGCAAGCCACATGATGGATTGAGAATAATTGGTCAGATTAACTTAGATTAGCTAATTGAGAGTCAGCTAAAGCATAAGTGTTTAAACATTAAAAGGTCTTGGTGTATTTAATTATTGGGAAAAGGGTTGTCTTTTGTCCCAGGCCTTATCTCCAAGACAGGTCAGGCTGCTGGCTTTCTGCCAGACTGTCCAGGGATGCTCCACTGGTCTAATGTAACAACTTATAGTTATTAATAAATATCTTTGTTAACTAAGTTGTAGCTTCATGCCTAGCTTAACTGTCATCTGAGAGGCTTCACTCAGTTACTGATTAAAACAGATGCAGAGACCCACAACTAGACATCAGGCAGAGCTTAAGGAAATCTATGGAAGAAGGGGACAAAGGATTGAGGGAGCCAGAGAGGTCAAGGACACCACAAGAAAACATACAGAATTAACTAACCTGGACCCATAAAGGCCCGCAGAGACTGCACCACAACAGAGACCATACATGGGATGGACCTAGGCCCTCTACACACATGTATCAGTTGTGTAGCTCAGTCTTCATATGTGATTCCTAATAGCAGAAGCACAAGCTGTACCTGGCTCTTGTCTGCCTTTAGATCCCTGTCCTCTGAATGGTCTGCCTTGACTAGACACAATAGAAGAAGATTCACCTAGTCCTACTATTATAACTTGACATGACAAGGCAAGTTGATATCTATTGGAGGCCTCCATTTTTTTTTGAGCCTTTTCTGTGGAGAAAGGGGTGGGGATAGGAGGAAAACAGGGAAGTGAGGTGAAAGGGAGGGACTGGAAGGAGAGGAGGGAGGGGAAACTGTGATGAGAAGTAAAGTAAGTAAATAAATTAAAAACAAAAAAGAACAAAAGGCTGATTTTGGTTTGGGAACACCCAAGGGTCTACCTATCAAGATATGTCTATATATCTTTTTTGGCTGGTTTGTAAAGCTTCAGGTCAAGGTTCCTGAGGCCACCAGATACTTTGTGTTGGTTGACCAGTTGCCCTTTTTGGAACCAAAGTCTCCAAGACTTATAGTAACTTCTTTTTCTGCTATTCATTGAAGGGCATTGGAATCTCAGCAGATGTGGGCAATTTTGCCCAATGTGTCAGTGAATGACACTCTCATACACCATCTTCAAGTTTCTTGACTCTTCTGCTGTAGTCTGTGAATCATTTCAGTGAGTTTTCCATTTCAGTTATTATATTTTTCAGTTCCAGAAGTATCATTTGTTTCCTTTTAAGTCTTTTTAGAACTTCACTGATATCCACATATTGTCTTCTTACCTCTATCCTCATTTTATTTAGTTCATTGCTTTAATTTGCCATGCAAGAGGTATTTACTACAGCAGTAGCAGACTGATGATTCCTGGTGAAAAAGTCCGTGCTCTGTATTGTGGATCCTGGTCAATGTCTCATGACTAGAGAGGTCAGAATCATGATGGATGCAATTAACTGCTTTCATTTAGCTCAGTGGAAATGTCAAACTTTCTGCTATTTTTGTTTATACCCATAAACTAGTCCTGTTTTCCGCTTTGATCAAAGAGGCTTTTTTTTTTTTTTTTGCAGCAAATGACTATTAGTGCAGAGACTCATAGTCAGGGAAATTGCTGAGAACAAGTGATGGCTAAGTGATTAGCCTCATTGTTCACTCCAAGGTCAGGGAACATTCTGGAAGAGAGGGCATGGAGAATGTCAGAGACAGAAGAGGAGTGTGAAATGTCACATATGCATGGCATGGCTATGACACTCATAATCTCACAACTTTTGCAATAGGCTTCATAGGCATGTACAAGACTGAGATTGCCCCTTTCAGTCACAATTTCATGAGGGGCTTAAGGAGCCTTGTTAATGACAGTTGAAGGCTACCACAGGAGAGGAAGTCATTGTCTTCAGTGATGTAGCCTAGGTAAGTAACTCATGCTCCAGTGGATAGCTTCACATCTATACCTACAGGAGTGGGCCCAATGAAACCCAGTGGAACTCAAAGAAAAACAGAACAAAGCAAAGGGCACCAAAGAAGATAGAGACTTGGTGATAGTGATGGTGAGGGATCATAAGAGAAGGTGAAGGGATAGAAGAAGAATGTGACCAGATTACATTTTATACATATATAAAAGTGTCAGACAATTTATAGAAAAAAAGTAGACTTCACAATTTAATAGTCTCATATCTTAGGCATATAACAAATTTTCTGTTTTCTTTTCCCTCAAAAAGGAAAGTATTTGTTAAAAAGGTTTTCCCTTTTTCTTTTGTTTTATTCCTCTCTTATACAATACAAAAGAATGACATCATGAAATTTTCAGGTAAATGGATGGAACTAGAAAAAATGTCATCCTGAGTAATACAATCCATACCCAGAAATAGAAACATATGTATTCACCATTAAGTGGATATTAGTTGCCATGTAAAGGATAATCATACTGTAATCACAGATCCATAGAGACCAAGTAAGAAAGAGGGCTCAAGGAGGGATGTATGGATCTCCCTGGGAAGGAGAAAAAGGGCAGATTTTGTGAATGGAATCAAAGCAGGAGGGGATGGAAATAGGAGGCATCAAGTGGGAGAGGGATGAACAGAGGGTGAGAGTAGAGGGAGAGATGACTGGAACTGGAGGGTATTTAGGGAAGTGGTGTGGAAACAGTTCAGTGGAAACTTCCTGGAAATATGAGGGTAAGACCCTAGCAAGGATTCCTAGTAAAAAGTGCTTTTAATGTCCTTGTTTAGGGGAGTTGGCAGAAGGTCCTTCCCAAGGAGTTTTTGCTGAGAGCTATGAGTTTTTTCTTTTGAGTGGGCCCGTTTCGTTGTATGATTTGTGGTCTCCTTATTGGGAACAGGACCTTTTGAATGTAACTACATGGTATCTCTGGAGAGCAGAGCCTTTCACATCCCAGAGTTTGCTGTTTCAGAGTTTCACTCACTTGTTTTGATTGTTGTAAGATCAGCTTAAGGTATAACCTTAAGGCCATTCCAGGCCTATACTAAGCCTATATGTTTCCCTGGGCATGCCTGGCCCTTTAAAAATTATTGTATGCATGAAGTTGCTTTTGAATGTTTAGGTCTCTTACTATCTGCATCTCAAAAAAAGGAAAGAGGGAAAACAAACACACAGAAGCCACTAAAAATAAGAAAACCCAATAAGGCTCATTCTTGGAAAAGGCTAATTCTTCTAGCAGTCATTAGTTTCCTGTATCTCTCTGTTTAGGACCCTAAAATTTGTTTCTTCCTTCAATGTAAACATGTCTACGTAGGATAGTTCCATTGCTCCAGTCTTTGCTATGAAGCCATTGCTAAAGAGATCATTTAAGAGCAGACTTTTTGGTATTCTGGCTCTTCCAATCTTTCCTCCCCTTCTTCCATCATGTTCCCTGAACCAATGCAGAGTGTTCAGTCTTGAAAATATTTATACACAAAAAACAAAAACAGAGTCAGCAGGTTGTATTTACATACATCTGTGTACATACATACATAATACACACACAGAGAAAGAGAGACAGAGACAGAGACAGAGGAGAGAGAGATAGTTAACAACAATAACTTAATTAAAAGAGGATATCAGTTTGAGAGTGGGGTGGTCATGGAATAGTTTTGAGGGAAGGTACCTAGGAGGGGCTTGAGTAGGAAAGGGAGGAAGAAAGTAATGTGATTTTATTTTAATTAAAAACCTTAAAAACATACATACACAGAGAGAGAGAGAGAGAGACAGAGAGAGAGACAGAGACAGAGAGAGACAGAGAGACAGAGAGACAGAGACAGAGAGAGATGAGAAAGAGATACTTAACAGCAATAACAATTAAAAGTGGATATCAGTTTGAGAGTGGGGTGGTCATGGAATAGTTTTGAGGGGAGGTATCTAGGAGGGGCTTGAGTAGGAAAGGGAGGGAGAATGTAATGTGATTTTATTTTAATTAAAGACCTTAAACACACACACACACACACACACACACACACACACACACCAATTCTTCACATTGTCTGGCAACCACTTCAGCTAGAAGAGGGGCTTTTAACAATGGAGGAAAGTGTATGAACACTAACTGCTGATCTCTCCATCTGTAACCTTCTGGCTAGAAGCAGCAATTAGTGATCAGTACATAAATCACTGATATTTGGAAAAAAGAATTTGTTTTGGTTTCCTGGATCCTGGAAGGAGTAACTGCATAGCTGGCAGATACAGGCAGTGGCTACTATGAAAAGAGCTGAATTTGACCAAAATTAAACGTAATTTTCCACCCAAGCCTTCCTTCTCCTAGAAGTTGCAAGCTTAGAGTTCTCAAACAACTATCTTCAGTGAAGAGATTCTGTCTGTGCAACTGTCTAGATATGGGAACAGATTCTAGCTGCTGCCTATCCCACTGTTTTCTCAGAATCCTACAAATATCTCCTAATATTATAAAACTCAAATCAAATAAGTGGCATTAATCACAGCATCTTCCAGTAGCACAATGAGTAATTCCAAAATTTCAGATAAACTTTTCCTCATTCTGATGTCTACATTATTTATCATGTTCTACATCTCCAAGAGTGACTAATTGCTCCCACTTCCATGTTATCTATATGTGCTGAGGACATCATGCCAAATCAAAATGTTTTCAATTATAAATTGAATTAATCCAGATGGCATCAGATTAAGATAGAAATGGAAGTACATCTTGAAGTAAATGGGGAAATAGGATGAGTTAAGTCAGACTGAATGAATATAGAAGAAATCATAGGCTGTGAGATGGTTCAGGTTTTGTGCAGTGTAAGGACTGGAGTTCCATTCCCTAGATCATATGTAAAAAGTTGTCCAAGCTGGTTTTCACCTATAATCTCCGTGCTTGGGAAGAGGAAACAGAAGGATCCAGATTTAGTGACAGACCTGTCAAAAAAATAAAGTGGAAAGCAATTGAAGAGGAGACGTGCTGTTGACCTCTGACCTCCACATATAGGGGAGAACACAAGCACCAGCATCCATCCATATGTTCATATATAAGAGAAGCCACAGAATATCCCATGTATGGTACAGAATATATTCAAGGTCCAGGAAAGTCACTGGTCTGTGTTTTGCAGGAGATGCTATAGAATATTTTTATGTATATGACAGGACATCCAAGAGAAAATGTAGGGCAGTAAATACTAGCCCATTTAAAAAGCATCATTTCAATAAAACATATATTAAAAAATAATATCACTCTAATAAAGCATGACATGGAGATTGTATAATGGCAGCATAATCTCTTGAGTAGAATATGACCTGCGTTTGATATAGAAATGACCTAGGCACCATTCTTCAGGCACAGCATGATAAGGGAGTGAGCAGAGAATGACTAAGACTTTACAGAAGGCTAACTGGCAAGGTGCATATTCAATCACTGTCTCAGATATATTTTGGCTGATAGGAATGTTTAAACATTAACTTACAATTATGCAAATATATGCATATAATATGTTAATTTAAAAAGAGAATTTTAAGAGAACAGAATTCCAAAAATATATTTGTTTTAAACAAAGCACCTTTTAAACACACTTTGTAAAGTATTTCCTGGCATTTTCTTGTCTGATTTTCTGTTTCTCTGTTTCTACTTACTGTTTCATTCAAGTTTTTGTCGAAATGTTTCTTAGTGTGGACTTTCATGTGGATTAGAGGTCAGGAAACTATGAAATTTTATAAACTGTGTACATGGGTGGAAATTATTTTTTTTTCAGGGAGAGAAACCACCTCATACACACATGGATGCCTGTCCTCTTCTCCAGTCCAATGTGCAAAAGCATTAATGTTAATTGAATGGAATAGTGTACAGTGAAAGGAATCCTGTATTTTAAAAGTATGATAAACATTCATTTAAATCCTAATTCCATAAATTTCTTAAGCAAATTGTGAATGTTTTTTATACCTTAGGCTACTTTAGAAACATGTCTGCCCTGCAAAACTATTTAGTACCTGGCACAGAGATGTTCAGAAAATGATAACTGACAGTTATTATTATGATTACTCTTGGATACATATTTCTAGCCTAAAGGGATCTTGTCACATCTTTTGAATATACCTGAACAATTCTTTCTTCTGTAGATGCTGCAACTTATTTCTGTAACCATCCACCTTTTCACCTATCTATGTATGCATTTGGCCATCCCTGAATTTCTTTTCTATTTGGGTAATTTATTGAAAAGTCTTCAGCGTTCTTTCACCATTCAGCCAGCTAGCCTAACCCAAACCATTTATGACAAAGTAAAACAAGCCTTAGTTTATTAAAAAATCTTCGCTGCTATTTAATCATGGCTGAAGATAATTCAATTTTGTCTTTGTTATTACAGTGCTTTATAACCATCAGCTGCAGTGCCTGACTTGGATAAATGCTTGTCCTGTATTATTACAGTAAAGCTAACAGTATGGAATGATTTTTTTCTCCATTTTTGATGATAACATCACAGGATTAAAGTTCTCTGTTTTTTTTTAATTGACAATTTATTATATGAAATATGGATGAATTCAAACCTCCGGTAAGATGGTTTCATCTATAATATTGAGGAAAGTGGGAGAGGTCAATCCACTGAGTTTAACAGGTGAAATCTAGTATGAAAAATCAGTGTATATTTTGTGAATTGTGCTAGAGTGTCTGAAAGAGAGAAATGGAGAACGTGTTCCATTTGAGGCTTCCTTTAACAGTAAGCTGTTTTCTTTCATTTGTCCTGGGCATTTCCATTTTCATGAGAGTGAAAATCTCATTAGTCACATTTCGTTTAGAAAATGTCTGAAAAAAAAAAACAACTTGAACCAGGATTTATTTGTGCTTATGGTGTCACAGATTTCAGTATCTGATTGGATGGCTCCATTGCTTTTATGATTCACACAAGGCAAAAATTTCATGGTGGAAGAACCTGGAAGGGGAAAGCTGCTTATCTTGTGGTATGTATAAAGAAGACAAGGAGAGAGGGAGGGAGGAAGGGAGTGAGGGATGAGGAGGTAGGAAGGGAGGGAGAAGGAGTGGGATTGGGAGTGGGAGGGGGGGAGAGGGAGAGAGGGAGGGGGAGGGGAGGGGGAGATAGAGATTTTGAGCATGTGAGTACTGGAAGCGAGATACACCTTTCCAAGGTATGTCTGTCTCTGGTGATCTTCCAACTACACTGGCTGTAGAATCCTCTGGTTTCCACCATCTCCCAATGCCACCATGTTATCATCACATCAGTGGATTTATATATTAATAGGTCCAAATTCTTATGATCTGACCACTTTTCAAATTTCCCACCTCTGAACAAATCTTTGGGATCCAAGTCTTCAACAAATGATTTTTAAAAAGGATACATCAGATTCAAACCAGAAATGTCCACACTTCACCTTAGCAATGGTTAGTTGTTGGGCTATTATTAATATGTTCTAGATGATGTATGGGAATTCTTGAATCTTCTTTCACATCACCTATTCTTTCTGCCTCAAAAAATCCTGAGGTCAAACCCACAAATCATGACAGCAAATATGAAATCAAAGTTCCACATGATTTTTGGCAGAATCTATCTCACAAAACAAATGTAATATAATTGCTAAACCATACTATGGCCCATGGATTGAGATGAATGATAGATGGGGAGAGAAAAGAAGGTAGCTTCTTCCTTTATGTTCATATCCAATGGTTACTTCTAGATTAGTGACCTTTAACCTTGGCTGAATACTGAAATCACCTGGCAGTCATTAAAGATATACTCTCTGGGATTTACCTTTGAAGATCTGGATTTAATGTTCTAGAGCACAGTGTGCTGGTTTGTACAGGGATGAACATGAAAACATAAGGGAGAATGTTTTGAAAAACAGAAGAGGATCAGAGGAAATGGGGACAGGAAAGGCTATAGGCTGTCAATATGATTGAAGTACATTATAAACCTGTATGAAAATGCCATATCAAAACGCATTGCTTTGTATAATTAATAAATGCTAATAAAATAAGTTGGCTTCCGGTTGGAGTGTGCATAACACTGTCTGCAGGTCTTCCTGTGTCTTCCAGAGCACCTACAGAGGACAGGGTCCATAAACAAATGGGCTGTAAGGGACACACACCATGAGAAAAGGCCTTGAAGAACTGGCATTTCCTCTGAGACATGAATATTAAGAAGATTGTAATCGGGTGATCCAAGATGGCAGCGGCTGGCGCAGACATATTTTGATTTCGGGGTCAACAGTCACAAGGCGGCAAGTGTTGCAGGACTCTGTACAAAGGGCATGACCCCTTCTAAATCTCACCCAGCTACACAGGGACCACGGAAGATGACTGGGCAGGACGCCCCTTCCAACTTTCGGTCACGCTAGGAAGCCTCTGGACCCGGGAATCGGGATAACCCATCCCCCCAAAAGGAGAAATACCCAGTAAGTTCCAACCTAATACCCAGCCAGCAGATTCAGAAACCACACAGAGATAATCCCCACCCTGCTGGGCACTCCCAGGTCTCACACAGACAATCCAATTATCTGGGAAAGGTTGCCACCCTTGGAAGTGAAGCAGCTCCACTGCAAAGAGCCCTCAGATCCCAGTCTGTGACGTCACAGGCCATCTTCCAAGCCTCGGGGGAGCGGCAAGGCTATTGGAGCGGAACTGCACATTTACCACCTACAGGAACCAACCCCAGGCAAACTGTGAGATATTTGAAACTGTAGTATATCGAACTTTTGTACTAGTAAGGGCCCTTCTGGAGGGGAATCAGAGCTTACTTGTGCACAGTTCTGCCACCTGAATTAATTAGGTCCCCACCTGGGAGGCGGGACTGAATGACTCTCCTAATAGGGGTGGAGTAAGGCAACTCCTACATCACAGTGCCCCCTTTGAACACAAGTCCAGAAGACAGCAAAAAAAAAAAAAAAAAAAAAAAAAAATTCCTCATGGCCAGAGGCCAGAGACAAAAAAAAAAAAAAGAGCGAAATGTCTCCAACAAAAGAAAGCAATGCTATTCCATCCAGCCCGAACCACCTCACCACAACTGAAACACATGAAAAAGATGACAATTCTACATTATAGAAAGTGATAAAATCCCTCTCAGGTCTCTGAGGTGGTTGAAGAATAGATACCTAGAGTCTCATAGTTAAATTTTGAGTTGTTTAGGAATCAAGAGGGTGTTCTGGATCTAAGAAGATATTTTTAAAATTATGAGGCAAGTTAGTATGAAAGCTGAGTTAGATATAGAACTTTAAACTCATGGAGATGGTTAGATAGTAGAATGTTAAAGTCAGGTGCCAAATACATATGGACTGGACATTGGGAATGTATGCTAAGCCATATAACTCTTATAATCGTGGCCTATTTATTT
>CAJQZJ010000275.1:830664-846166 GCA_907164525.1 Lophiomys imhausi | reverse complement strand
AACCTAAGAATTATAGGCATAGAGGAAAGAGAAGACTCCCGACTCCATGGTCCAGGAAATATCTTCAACAAAATCATAGAAGAAAACTTCCCAAACCTAAAGAAAGAGATGCCAGTAAAAATCCAAGAGGCTTACAGAACACCAAACAGATTAGATCAGAAAAGAAACTCCTCTTGCCACATAATAATAGAAACTCCAAATGTAGAGAACAAAGAAAGGATATTAAAAGCTGTAAGAGAAAAAGGCCAAGTCACATACAACGGCAGACCCATCAGAATCACACCTGACTTCTCCTTAGAAACTTTAAAAGCTAGAAGGGCCTGGACGGATGTCCTACAAGCCCTGAGAGAATATAGGTGCCCAGCCAGACTACTATACCCAGCAAAACTCTCTATCGACATAGAAGGAGAAAACAAGATATTCCATGACAAAATCAAATTCAAACAATATCTCCTCACAAACCCAGCCCTACAGAAGATTCTAGAAGGAAAATTCCAACACAGAGAAGATAACTACACCCAAGAAAACAGAGGAAATAGAAACCTCCACAGAAACTAAACAAAAGAGAAACACAAGACAGCCAGCTATACCAAAATAATGGGAAATAACAACCCCTGGTCACTAATATCCATCAACATCAATTGACTCAACTCGCCAATAAAAAGACACAGACTTACAGACTGGATCCGTAAACAAGACCCATCTTTTTGCTGTATACAAGAAACACATCTCACTATTGAAGATAAACACTACCTCAGAGTAAAGGGCTGGGAAAAGGTCTTCCAAGCAAATGGACCCAGGAAACAAGCTGGAGTAGCCACCCTAATATCAAACAAAATAGACTTCCAATTGAAGTTAATAAAAAAAGACAGAGAAGGGCATTACATACTCACAAAGGAAATATACACCAAGAGGTCATCTTAATATTGAACATCTATGCCCCAAATACAAAGGCACCTACATTTATAAAAGAAACACTTCTAAAACTTAATTCGCACATCGATCCAAACACTTTAATAGTGGGAGACTTCAACACCCCACTCACAACTATGGACAGATCATCAAGACAGAAGCCAAACAGAGAAATAATGAGTCTAACAGAGATCATGAACCAAATGGACCTTACAGATATCTACAGAACGTTTCACCCAAACACAAAAGAATACTCCTTCTTCTCAGCACCTCACGGGGAACCTTCTCCAAAATCGACCATATAGTTGGACACAAAGATAGCCTCAACAGGTACAAGAAAATTGACATAACCCCTTGTATCTTATCAGACAACCATGGAATAAAGCTGGACTTCAATAGCAAAAGAATCAACAGAAAGTCTACACTCACATGGAAATTGAACATCTCTTTACTACAGGTCCACTGGGTCAGGGAAGAAATAAAGAAGGAAATCAAAGACTTCTTAAAATCCAATGAAAATGAAGACACAACATACCCAAACCTATAGGACACAATGAAAGCTGTGCTACGAGGAAAGTTCATAGCACTAAGTGCCTTCAAAAAGAAAATTGTGACAGCTCATATTAGCGAATGAATTAACAGCTAAACTGGGTGAATTGGAAATAAAGAAGCAAACACTCCCAAGAGGAGCAGAAGGCAGGAAATCATCAAACTTAGGGCTGAAATCAACAACTTAGAAACAAAAAGAACTATACAAAGAATCAATGAAACCAAGAGTTGGTTCTTCGAGAAAATCAACAAAATAGACAGACCCTTCCCTTAGCCAAATTAACTAAAAGACAGAGGGAGAAAACACAAATCAAGAAAATCAGAAATGAAAAGGGTGAAATAACAACAGACACTGAGGAAATCCAGAGAATATTTGGATCCTACTTTAAAAATCTATACTCCACCAAATTTGAAAACATAAGTGAAATGGACAATTTTCTTGATAGATTCCACCTACCGAAGCTAAATCAAGATCAGATAAACAGATTAAACAGCCCTATAATACTGAAGGAAATAGAAACAGTCATTAAATATCTCCCAACCAAAAAAAGCCCAGGGCCAGATGGCTTTAGCATGGAATTCTACTGGACCTTCAAAAAGGAGCTAACACCAATACTTTTCAAACTCTTTCACCAAATAGAATCTGAAAGAACATTGCCAAACTCATTCTATGAGGCCACAGTCACCCTGATTCCTAAACCACACAAAGACCCAACAATGAAAGAGAACTTCAGACCAATCCCCTCATGAACATAGATGTAAAAATACTTAATAAAATACTAGCAAACCGAATTCAAGAACACATCAAAAGTATCATATACCATGATCATATACCATGATCATATACCATGATCATATACCATGATCAACCATCCCAGGGATGCAGGGATGGTTCAACATATGAAAATCTATCAATGTCATTCACCATATAAACAAGATGAAAGAAAAAAACCACATGATAATCTCGCTAGATGCAGAAAAAGCATTTGATGAAATCCAACACCTCTTCATGCTAAAAGTTCTGGAGAGAACGGGCATACAAGGACCATACCTAGAAATAATAAAGGCAATGTACAGCAAGGTGGTGGCTCTTCAAAAACCTCAAGAGATCTGCAGAATATGCATTCAAAGATGTTTTTATAACTTTAGATTTTTTTTATATCAAGACATATCAACTCCTGACAGCACCCCCTATTCTCCTCCAAGTAGAAGATGAGCATTGAAGAATCTCCAGTGGGAGATAATTGAATTAGTCGCAAGCCTATCTCTTGGTAGGAAAAGCCCCTTGCTCCAACTGTAGACAGAATGCTGTCCAAAAAGGACAAAACCTGAAGCTGGTAAATCGACAGCCTAGCTCTGCCAAGACAGGGTAGGTAAGTCCTTCATAACCCCTGCTCTACAATCAATATCTGTCAGAGAAATGGGGCCAAATGACTGAAGATCGATGCTGTAATGTATGGAGAGAAAATGGGAACTGTCCAGGCATCCACAGGTATGTCATTTCTTAGTTTGGGAAGCTGCAGGCCCTGTACTTCCTATAAAATCAGATATCTTTATCCCTCTCAGGTCTCTGAGGTGGTTGAAGAACAGATAGCTAGAGTCTCATAATTTAATTTTGAGTTGTTTAGGAGTCAAGAGAGTGTTATAGATCTAAGAAGATACTTTTAAAATTGTGTTGCAATTAGTATGAATGTTGAGTCAGATATAGAACTTTAAACTCATGGAGATGTTTAGATAGTAGAATGTTAAAGTCAGGTACCAAATACATATGGACTGGTCATTGGGAATGTATGTTAAGCCATATAACCCTCATAACTGTGGCCTAATTACCTCTGTTTACTGTATTGTATTTGTTATTATAAGAAAAAGAGCCATTTGTTGGACTGAAAGGAGAAACTGTAGGTGGAAATAAGATATACCTTAAACTTAAAAGAATAAAAAATGGAAGAGGATGGGGTGTTGAGGGTGGGAGGGTGGGACTGGAGGGGGAATGGGGAGGGGACTGCAATTGAGATGTAACTTGAAGAAATAAAAAATAACGGAAAAAAATAAGTTTTTAGAAGGTGATTAAAATCTTCTCCAGATGATTCTGGTGTGAAACCTTTGTTGCAAGCATTGTTTCTAGCTATATTTGTGGTATGAAAGTGACACATTTCTGAACTAGTACTTTTTGGTCTGAAATTACTTGATATCTTGTTAAAATGGGGATTCTGCTGTAATTGCTCTGAATTTGCCCTTGAGACTTTGAATTTCTGCAAGCTCCTTGGTACTTGCAAGCCATGCTTTCAGGAACAGTACCCTATTAGTACTGATGAAAGGCACAAGACAGACAAGAGGCAAGGACGCTCCCTTATAGGTTAGAATGGAGAGGATGATAAGAATAGATGGGATCACCACATTCTCAAGTATAATCTAGTAATACTCAAATGACCCTAATACAGAGATACATTACAAAGTCTGTATTCTATGAGTTTGTTCTGATGCAATTAGCAACCCACTTTCAAAGTAAGGTTCGCGAAGGGTGATAGTGGTTTGACCCTTCCCAGTAATGTTTTCTGTGCAAGGAGGGACTGTAAAGATTCATTCCTTTCTTTTTACACTTCTTCATCTTCTAATTAATCCAACTTCCATGTTCTTCCTCCAAAGCATTCTCCACTTTCATATTTTTGTCACTGCAGTTATGCCTACTTCATTTCAGTATCTCATAAACTAAACTATTTACTCTGCTTCTAATTTATCTTATGATAAAATGTCCAACACAACATGGTTAAAATTATTCTCCTGTAAAATAATTGTGGTTCTGCTATCTAAAAATATTAAAAAATAAAGAAGTTCTTTAGGTAACCATCAAGTCCTGCTCATTGTATAGGTGGTGTCTCAGTTCTCTTGCATTGATCTTTTTTTCATATACTACACATGAGTAAATGCATCTATTTATTTGCTCAGTCATTGGTATGTTCAAAGAGCCAAGAATCAGAATATCTGACATAGAAAGAGTTGCATCATTGTGAGCATCAGGGAGTGTCAAAGTAGACTTCTTAGTGGAGAAGAAATTTGAACTGAGTCTTCCAGGAGAATAGATTTTCAGTAGGATAAACCAATGGTTGTAAAACTGACAATAAGTCTAACTCCACAGAAACACACAAAAGGAGCTTAGATAATTTACCTTTATATACAGTTTCATTGTGGAGTATAGTTTAGATTAAAGGAACAATATGTGGAATAGAAGCTTACTAAGAGAGATTATGGAGCCCATGAAATGGGTTTTAGATAATGCAAACTCTGAGAGTATTTGTGCTGTTAGAACTATATTAAGGCATATCTTTGCCTGCTTATTTTTCTTTTTTTTAATGTATATTTATTGCTTCAGGTTACATCTCCATCACAGTGCCCACTTTCCCCTCCCAGTCCTGCCCCCCCCCACACCCTCTATCTCTATCCCTTCCATCCCACTCCTCTGGAGTGGAGTGTCTCTACAAATCAGTCCCCCTGCCCCAGTTCAGCAGTCATATGATGGACAAAAGCCTCCTTATACACTGGGGCCTACAAGGCAGCACCACTAAGGCAAAGTGTCTCATGGACAAGTAACGAAGTCTATGTTCCTGTTCCCTGTAGTATAGTTATCCTGTACTATGTGGCCAAAATCCGATTATCCTGTACTATATGGCTAAAACCCGATTATAAGTGAATCGAAGCCATGTCCATCCTTCTGAGTTTGGGTTAGATCATTCAGGATGAGCTTCTTTAGTTCTATCCATTTGGCTGGAAATTGCATGATTTCATTGTTTCTGATGGCTGAGTAGTATTCCATTGTGTAGATGTACCACAGTTCTTTTATCCATTCCTCAGTTGAGGGACATCTGGGTGTTTCCAGTTTCTAGCTATTACCTATAAAGCTGCTATGAACATAGATGAGGAAACGTCCTTGTGGTTTGGTGAGGAATCATTTGGTATACCCAGAAGTGGTATGGCTGGGTCTTGAGGTAGAGTTAGTCCAAGTTTTCTAAGATATCACCAGACTGATTTCCATAGGGGTTACACAAGCCTGCACTCCCACCAGCAATAGAGGAGTGTTCCTCTTTCTCCATGAATTGCCAGAATGTGCTGTCATTTGAGTTTATAATCTTAGCCATTCTGACAGATGGTGAAGGAATCTCAGAGTTTTCTGACTGGATGTCATTATGTAAAAGTATGAAATAAGACCCATACTTATCACCTTGCACAAAACTTAAGTCCAAGTGGATCAAAGACCTTAACATAAGACCTGATACACTAAATCTATTAGAAGAGAAAGTGGGGAAACCCTAGAAATCATTGGCACAGGTGACAACTTCTGGAACAGAACACCAACAGCTCAGGACCTAAGACCAACAATCAATAAATGGGACCTGATAAAACTGAAAAGCTTCTGTAAGGCAAAAGGCACCGTCATTCAAACAAAACGTCAACCTACAGATTGGGAAAAAATCTTCACCAACCCCACATCTGACAGAGGGCTAATATCCAAAATTTACAAAGAACTCAAGAAATTAAATGCCAGGAGACCTAATAACCAATCAAAAAATGGGAACAGAGCTAAACAGAGAATTTACAAAGGAGGAATCCTTAATGGCTGAGAGACACTTGCCTGCCTTTTAGTATTTGCATTTATTTTTCTCTTTCCCCATAATATTTTCTTCCTTCACTTTTCCTTAATGAAGGCCTATTCATTCTTTAATACTTTATTAAAATGTCCTCTCCTGCCAGGAAAAAAAAATCAGTCTTTCTTCACTTTAGACTCAAATTACTTTTGTGACATATGTTTCTTTGCATCAAAGTTAAGATATTTAAACAGTAAATATTATTGTCTTACTTGTCTTATAGCCTTTGTCCTGTCACACATTAGCTGTTCAATAAGTATTTGCTAAATTGAATTAGATGGAATCATTAAAAATGCCCAGCCATCAATTATGGCTTAAACATTCCCCAATTTCTACTCTCCTCTCATTTGGCTTGAGTGTTGATCAAATGGTGTTTGCTGGCAAACACACATATTCACCCTAGTGATCTCTGAAGAAATTTCACTAAGGAGCAAAGTGCTGACAGTTTACAGCCATCTTGTTTCAAAATCAAATTGATGACTTAACTTCCATGTTACCTCAGGGTCTCAAGGTGTGTCACCAGGAAGGATGGCTGGATCCTGTTATCTCAGATTGAAATAAATGAATAGAAATATAGGAATAGTGTCTACTCATTTACTGGCTATCCCCACTAGACTCAGGTTATTCGCCAATATCTACAAACACATGGGATAGTAATTTACCATTCATAGTATGCTTACTATGTTTTATGCACAATGATCAACATATCCTACAAAGTTCTGGAAGCAAAATTTACAATAATCCTGCAGTGTAGACATTATGTTCTTTCTGTAGAAATATGTCACAAAGCCATACATGGTTTAATAATTTTTCAGTAGTTACCTAATAAAAGCAAACTAAGAAAGTAGAAGTTTGTTTTGAATCACAGTTTGAAGATTCACTCCATGGTGGAAGGGAAGGCAATGCAGCAGGGGTGGCAGGTAGCTGGTCACATTGCATTTACTGTCATGATACTGACAGCAATGAATGCTGCTGCTCAATTTGCTTTCTATTTTGCTATTCAGACTGGGACCCATGGGGTAGTACTATCCACATTTAATGTGAGATTTCCTACATCAATCAATTTAATCTAAAAAGTCCCCCATAAATATGCTTAGAGGTTTCCATCAATAGTGATTCCAGATCCCATCAAGTTGAAAAATAAGATTAACCATCATAGATTCCTAGGGTCTTTGAGATCATACTGGTGAAAAGTAGAAGTGAGAATTAAACAAAAGTGATGACTCCAGAGCACAACCATTTAACCTTGTAATTGTATTGTCTTAAGGGATTTTAAAATGTTTGTTATGCCAGACAACATGATGACAGGTGCTTGGAAGGCATGGAGAACTTTGTACCAACTAGGGGTTCTTAAATATGCTCCCTCATTGTCATCATTGGTGCAATAACAGTGGGACAAAGAAGAGAATGTGAAAATGTTCCTACTGATTGATTGGTAGTGAATAATTATTACCTTTTCTATATTATGTATTCACTATCAGAAAGTAATAGAAATGCTAAACAAGATTAATAGCCTGGTTTCATTATTTTTAATGCAAACTATTGATTTTAATGTAGTATAAGGCATGGCAGTTTATTACAATAAAACAATAAAATAGACTATATGAAGTAATTGAGAATAATCTTTTCACCTTCTTGCTGCAGCTGTGGGGCATTCTGTGCATTTGGAGGCATTTATGGAAAGCTCTTTCCAGAGATGGCAGCTTAAGCACTCTATAAAGAAGCACTTTGGAATCAGAGTATTATAAATAATCGACAATAAAGCTAGTAAATGGGCCTTTAATTTGCTTCCATTATATCAAAGATCACAAGGACCAAGAGAGCCTAGCATTCAAAACACTAACTGCTGAGCCTAACACAAAGGTAAGGCTATGAGATGATCTTGGGGTAGCTTTTCCACCATGGAAATTTCCAGGGAAGAGCTAGATAATTGAAATCTAGGTATGGAACAATATCTTGCATAAGAGCCAGGCATACTTGTTAAAACTTCTTTGCTCCCATTGTACATTTCCTCTGATACTTTTCATTTTTAGTTATGGTTTCTCCTGGCATCTCCTCAGCTCTGTACACTTTGCCCAATTTCACAGCTAACAGTTGACAAATCCAGTAGTGATTTTCTCTCACTACCGTTTCTGACGATTGAGGCCCTAGTGGCTGTAAGAATTATGTGTGGCCTTGTTGCTGAAAATAAATCATAAAGGATGTGACAAAGGAGTGTTATGCAAACTGTACATGTTGTGCTAATCAGAAAACAGAGTAGTGAGAGTAAGTCTAGATAAATCTAAAAGCAGCCTAATGCAGAGCACACATAACGAGGGACTGAAAATGAAATCATGTTATTATTAGACCTGTGATTGATGAGTCCAAGGCAGTTTCCTAGAAATGCAAGAATTATTAGGAAGTATTATCTGGCAAAGAGGATTTAGGCTTGTTCTGAAAAACCCTGAAAGGATAAAATTGGTCTTAAATAGATAAAAGTAAGTTTATATCATATATACCTACAGAACCCTGTGATCTTATACAAGTGAACCAAACTATACATTATTCAATCATTTTTATGTACAATGAAATCAGAAATGAGGCCAATCCTATCTATATCTATCTATAGTGTTGATGGATGAGCCTACATAGAACAGATCAATTACTTGATACGAAGCAAGAACTCAAACATTATTGCCTGTAGAGTTAAACACCACAAATTAAACACTAAAGCCTATCTGGAAGACCAAACATATCTTTCCTCAGGGTCTACAGCAGACTTGACTTGACATTGAAATTGAAGCTGAGAGAGCTTGATTTGTTGTCATCAATTTGCCAAAATGTCCAGAAGTCCTGATCTGAGGACAGAATGTAAGATATCCCTTAAAAAATGAATTAAAATCCCAGAAGCCAACTTCAGTGTAACTTAAGGACTAAGGCCAAGCAACAGATAAAGGCCTTGGAAGAGAAATGGGGTAACCAACAGAATGGGAAGTCAGAAGCAGGAGTGGGAAAGAGAGAGGAGACCATTAGCTAAGATTTTTCAGGTTTGTATGTGGCCCACACTGATGGTTTCTATTTACATACTGAGCAGGATGAATGGGTTCTCATTGTCTTGGCTTTAGACTAGTCAATAAAATGCATATTTCAAGTAGATATGTGGAAGAAATTCTCTCTGGGAGTAACTGAGTTGTAGTGAACTTACTGAAGTCAGTGGCTTACTAAAGAAGTATAAGCTCTGGACCCACGGTAGCTAATTTTAGGTCCTTCAGTTTGATATGCCCAATATATTTGTTTCTTCATGCAGAAAATGATGACAATAATGTAACCTGCTTCTTGAGATAATTAGAATTTAATGAGACAGCATAAGGCATAGTAGGTGCTATTATATCTAGAATTAGAAAAATCAAAATGAAATTGTACCTGCACATAAGCCCTGAGTTGGGAGTTGTTATAGCATAGGAAATCTTAGACATTTAGGTTCTCCAAAGCCCCATGTGTTGTGGCATGGTAGTTTAAGAAAGTGCTGTATACCTTTAAGAAGTAGATTTTAGTAGGAGGACTTAGGATATGGGGAGACTTGTCTTTAAAAGATCTGTGGAAATATGGTGTCTTCTTTCTCTCTTTATTACAGTGAGATCTTGCCAACCACAGCTATTAGAAGAGGCCACACCAATAGGAGTGCCTGATCTTGTAGTTTGGACTTGCAAACTTGTGACCTGAATAAATTTTTCTTGTTGTATGTTGGCTATGTCCAGTGTTTTGTTTTAGTAACACAAGCTGAGTAATAAATGATATGAATTCAAATGGGCTTTGATAAGCTTCTTCATCCTTCTTGGCAGCAAGGCACACTCATTTTTCTGAAGCGAGGAACTATTATCTGTTCTTTCACTCACAACAGAAAGGAAGCTGATTAAAATAGTTTATTTTTTCCCTAATCTTGGGAACATCTGAGGATATGGTCCAAGCATGGGTGTGTGGTCCAAAAAGAATCATTTGGAGAAAGTGTCTCCTTCCTGGTATAGTATAGTAATATATGTATAGTAAGCAAAAAGGAAGCTGGGATCATTAAGGGCAACTTTAACCACTGATACTAACAGCACTACAGCATACCACTTTGCATATTCATCATTTCTTAACAATCATAGAGAATTTCCACAGTGATACAGGAGTTCAGTACAGAATATTTTCCCTAATCTAATACATCTTTCTACTGCTCAAACTCTGCTAGTAGTCAAACACACCCCCAACACATCATTACACTTCCTTTGCTTTTCTACATCTCTCTAATTCATAGACTACCAAGTAGACAGCCAGATTGGGAGCAGTTTTCATTTCACAAAGAAACAAGCCTGAGCCCTTCTCCTTGTCACATAGCTCCCACTCCAACTGTCATTCATCCTCAAGTTTCTCTATCTTCAAACATCTTGTAAGCACTTTGAGCCACAAGTTACTTTCATTTCATCTTATATTGTGTCACTTCTAGTGTTACCTACCCTGATTTTGTAGCATTTCTAGTGAGGCACACACTTGTTATTTATTGCTGTTAACAGAACTCCATTAACCAGGTTAAGGGATTGGGCATTCATTTTGTATAGAATTAATATTTATTCTTATCTCTTTGAACAGAATCCCAGCACCAAGCCTGAGATGGCAATATAAGACAGTCTAAGATAATCATGTCATATCCACCTTTGATTTTTCCAGCCTTCTTTATAGTGAAGGATGACCCATATTAAAGAAATGGCCACAGGAATAGGAGAGGTGCTTTTCTTATGAGACAGAACCAAAACCCATCCCACCACCTTTTATTCTGCACTGAAGAGTGATCCAGAGGCCTCTTGATTACTAAACAAGAAACATTACCGCCTGTTGACTACATGAAACTATTGCTAAAAAAAATGCCTTGGCTTATTTAAGCTATTCCTGGGATTACTTGCAGCCAAAAATACTCCCTAAGAATAGTGGGAAGAGATAGTGAGGTTTAAGCTACGGAAACCAAGTAAGTATGGGTGAAAAATCAAACTAACCAGTGTGTAAAGGAGAAAGAAATCATTGTGGAATACTACTGGGAATTTATTGATAACACAGAAGTGAGATCATATTGGGAGCTTGGGATTGGTGGTGAAGATCCAACAGCAAGTGGGATTTATGTTGGCTATGTTTTTGAATCACCTGGAAATGTTTTAAAAACTATGTTCAAGTTCTTCTTTCCATGACCTAAAAACAGTTAACTTTTTAAGGACAGGACATAAAAATTTTAAAAATATGTGTTTATTTGTTTATTTATTTATTTCACACCCCTGCCACGTGTGTGTGTGTGTGTGTGTGTGTGTTGGCAAGGAATGTTCATGGAAATCAGAAGACAACTTGTCAAAGTTGGTTCTTTCTTTCTACTATATGGTCCTAGAGATTTAACTCAGGTCATCAGGCTTAACTCCTTTACAAAGTGAGCCATATTATTGACTCCACCATGAATCATCTTTTAACATTTCCCAGTTGATTTAAATGTTCACTCAGGGCACATAATTACTTTTATAAAGTCCTTCCTGGTCTGCTCCCTGACCACATGCCCACTCTCACTTTTAACCATTCTCTTCGAACAGTCCAGGCTTGCATGGACTTCTTTTGTCTTCTTGTTTCAGGGTTTTCCTAGATTGTGTCTTCCTGAGACTCTAGAGACCTCCCTTGGTCTTCCTAAAATAAACTAAGTAGGGAATCTATTTTATTTGTTTTTACAGAGTATCTGCTTCCTAACTAGACAATTTGAAGTTTTACATTTAATTTTGTGTTTTTTTTCTTCAAACATCTAGTATAGCATATAGTCTGGCATCTGGAGAAACATAAATACTTATTAATAAACTTAACAAATAAAAAACTGAGAATTGTGGCACACTTCTTTAATAGCAGCACTTGGAAGGTAGAGGCAGGCAGATAACTGTGAACTTGAGAACAGTCTGGTCTATATATCAAGTTCCAGGACAGCCAGGGTGAGGTAGAAAGACCCTGTCTCAAAAAACAACAACAAAACAAACAAACAAAAAACTGAACTAAATGAACCAAACAAACAGACAAATATAACAACTAACAAAATAAAGAACATGATGGATAAGTGCATAAAATATATTTGATAATGAAAAATTAAATCCAATATGAAACCCCACAGCTTCTGTTTCAAATGGTTCCTCTAACTGTATAGAAGTTCTTTGATTTTCATAGTCCGTTGGTCTGGTTAATTTTGGTGTATGATTTTTATTATTTGCAATATTCCTTTAATAGTAAAAAATTAATAAAAATCATTTTAAATAAATAAGATAAAGGACCCATTATCTCAGGCTAAGTCACTAAATGGTGATATTGTATTACTGGAGGACGATGTTAGGCAATTCCACAGTGTTGTGAGAGAATGACTGTAGTCAGTGGAAGAGGAAAATTAGTCAGAAGATTATTGCATCTTTTTTAAGGAGACCTTGGGACAGAAGCCAGAACAAGAATCATACATTCAATTCTGTGTACCTGGCTCCCAACTCTATGTCTGGCACTAAATTATTCAGTGGAGAGCCCTAGAGGAAAGTTTGAGATTGGATTGTTTGCTCTAGGAAGAGAAGAAAACTTTATGCAAAGCTGAATTTAATCTCTGTTTTTTTTTAAGGAAGAAATCATGCAGAAAGTGAATGTCATACGATGGTAGATTAACTTGGCCAACTTCATTACACCTTTTGCAGATATTCAGAATATCCTGAAAGTCTCGAGAGGAGAGTATGGGTCGCTAAGGACAGTAGGGTAAGACAGCTTGTGGCATTTTGTTTTTTCTTTGTTAGTAAAGTAAGAATTTAAATTAGTTTAACCTTTGATGATCTGACGATTGTAAAAATCAACCTACCAAAGTTCAAGCAGTGTCAGATTCAGAGACACACTTTCTGAACAGCTCATCTCCCTAGACCTTTCTCTGTCAAATGTCAAAGCCCAAATGAGCTTCTTTGGAAGCCAAATTACATGTTTCAAGCAGTCATTTCCCCTGTCTGGCAACTTCTGTTCTGAATAATTAAGTAAGACAAGAATTGAGATGCTTTGGCTTTCAAGTTTGAACATAAGGGTATTTGTATGTAAAATTCTCTCCATATTCCTGTACATTGGGTTGTTTAGGTTTTTTTTTTTTTAAGTATACAGGAAAGGTTTATTTCACCATTTGCAAACAATTGTTGTGAGACATATTCTAAGAAATAAAAAGCTAACAGGTTATTTTAAACAAATCTCTGCTCCTCACTTAAATTTGAATAAGCATGGTGTTTCTAAAAGTTGCTATTGCAACCGAAGTTGCTTTACATAAAAATACAACTTCTGCATTTTAATTGGTTGTGGTTTTCCGAAATGGTCTCCATCTATTGTAAAGAGAAGTTTCATTGATGAGGGGCGGGACTTCACTTACCTGTGAGTATAAGAACAAATATTAAGAATGTAGTTAGGAATTGTGCTCGTTTAGTAAAGTGGTGGTTGTAGGTTGGGCTGGACCCTCAGGTTGTTCTTCAGTGACAGGGTCCTAAGTGGCAGGTGACCAGGAGATAGGAATATTTGGGATCAGAAGGTCTTGCATAAGCTTATTACTCTTACAAGAAGGCTTATTAAAAAGTACAGCATTTTATGTGCTACTTCAGGGGTAAGAAATGGGACAAAATAAGCAGAAACTATGACACAATGGGACCAAGTCAGCAAGAAGCTTATCAAGCAGTGTTGCACAAAGGGGACACAGTTATCTCAAGAGCATTAGTGGCCTTGGGACTGATAACCGTAGCCCCATACTGTGGGAAGAGTTGGGAGTTTAGGGAGTTTAGTTTTTAAAGTAGCTACTATCAATTATCTACAAATTAATCTTCTATAAGGAATATAAATATTTGTGATGAATGAACTACTGAACTCACATTTCAACATTGTAGGCAAGGACTAAAGAAATTCTCTACCCAGTTATAATGGAACATTCATAAATTCACCTTTAATACTCAGATCTCAGATAAAAATCATGGAAGAAGGAGTGGAAAGATTTAAAACGTGGAGAAACTGCAGTGTTCTGACTGCCAGGTGGTTGCACACTTGTACTCACAACATCTGTGATTATCTACTCACAATTTGTGTGAGACTGAACTTATTAACTCTCAGTGTCATGAAATAGGAAGGGGATCATTGGATTCTCTACCTCCATGAAAATTTATAAGCCACTGTTAAGATTCCTATGTAAATGAAAATCCTCATTCATGTCCTATAGCCAGCCCTAATGAAACTCATTAGGATACAACAAACAAACAAATAAACAAAAAATGAATAAAAACATATCAGAGTAGGAGGGAGATAGTGGAGAAAAAGAAGGGGTTTTGTGGAAATCAGGAGTTTAAAAAGAAAGTAATGGGCATGCATATCTGAAAATGTATCAATAAAAGGCATTATCATGTATAATTAATCCCTCTCAGGTCTCTCAGGTGGTTGAAGACTAGATAGCTAGAGTCTCATAGTTAAATTTTGAGTTGTTTAGGAATCAAGAGGGTGTTCTGGATCTAAGAAGATGTTTTAAAAATTGTGATGCAAGTTAGTATGAAAGCTGAGTTAGATATAGAACTTTAAACTCGTGGAGATGGTTAGATAGTAGAATGTTAAAGTCAGGTGCCAAATACATATGGACTGGACATTGGGAATGTATGCTAAGCCATATAACTCTCATAATTGTGGCCTAATTATCTCTGTTGTTTTGTATTGTATTTATTGTTATAAGAGAAAGAACCATTTGTTGGACTGAAAGGGGGAGCTCTTGGGTAGGGGAAGATATACCTTAAACGTAAAAAAAAAAAAAAAGGGAAAGAGGATGGGGGTTGAGAAGGAAGAGGGTGGGAGGGTGGGGCTAGAGGGGGGAATAGGGAGGGGATTGTGATTGAGATGTAACTTGAGGAAATAAAAAATAAATTAAAAAAAATTAAAAAAACAAAATCTCTTTGAAAAGAAATAGACACCAGAGTATGGCCCTGAGCAACACCAAGTGACTAAGTAAAGTTTGGTCTATGAAACCAGAGAGAAATTGTGTCTGAAAGTATGGTCATCATTCCATCTTCACTCTTACTGTCTTCATTGACATTTTCATAATAAAGCTCTGAGTACTAGGTTGAACTCAAGATTTGTTAAGCACAGTATTGAATTGGAATGTTCTGAAAGACAAGACTGATTATTACCATTAAAATATAAAGAGACAGAGAAAGACATGACATAGGAGATAGCCAAGCTCAGAACTGATGGTTGTCAGCTGATGGGGCTCAGTGTCACTGAAAATCAATAATGCAGGATTGAATAATAGGCTTTGGACCTTGCTGGGTTGTTCGCAAGCCACCCCCTTCATGTGTGTGTGTGTGTGTGTGTGTGTGTGTGTGTGTGTGTGTGTGTGT
>CAJQZJ010000275.1:782121-828431 GCA_907164525.1 Lophiomys imhausi | reverse complement strand
CTTCTGTTCTCTCTATACACCATTAAGTATAGACAAACCGGTTGCATTATCTCCATGTTGTTACTCACCACCTTTCACATTAGCTTGTCGTCACATGTAATTAATACACCCCCAGCTGCCATGAGGTAGTTTCCTAGGAAAGGGGATAAGCAGAGCATTTTATGTGGGAAGGGACAAAATCAGAGTGTCACTAATGGATTCCCATAGAGTCAAGATATCTAAGTTCAGTATAGAGTGAGAGTGAACTACTTAGGCAGGGAAGGATAAAAGCAGCTGCCTCAGTACTCCAGCACAAGGTCAGAATCATAGACACCGTGTATTCAGGTACACACACACACACACACACACACACACACACACACACACACACATCTTTGAATGGGTTCTGCATTTTCCATGAGCCATATTCTTATACTATTTTTTCAAGAAACAAAGGGAACAAACTGCATACTTATATCTATCTATCTATCATCTATCTAATCTATCTATCTATCTATCTATCTATCTATCTATCTATCTATCTATCTAAAGTAGATAAGTTTGTGGTGATACTGAAGATAAATTGGTGGAAGTTGTGCTTAGTTTTTGAGTGCTTGTTAAAGAACAGGCCCTTTTTAAAATACATCATATATATATATATATATATATTTGGTCTTCCCAGAGATCACAAGAGATTCAAGCCATTATCCTGGTTTATAGACAAAGAAGCTGAAGATTATAGTTACAGGACTTTATGAAGTTTAGCTATAATCCATAACTGTTATAAATTTCTTCAAAATCCAATATATAAGAAAATTTGAGTGAAGGGAATAAAAAGAGGACAGAACAAAAAAGACCTAGAGGAAATTATGAAGGCACCCTTTCTTCTGGAAATTTTTTAGTTAGGAAATATTATAAAAAGCTATACTTAAATCCTGTGGGCAAAGCTATACCTCAGGATATATGACAATGTCTGTTGATGGGCCAGACATTGTGGACAAGATAATACTGCAGTCCAAGGACACCATCATGTAGTTAGAAGGCCTGTAGCCAGTCATGTGGAGATGCCAACGTTGCCATGACAACAGCAATGATACCTGTGGTGCTATGGACCAACATTGGAGGTGGAGGTGGTTATTGGAGCTACAGAAGTTAATATCACAGTCAAGGGCATTTCTTAGAAAATACCCACTCTGGATAGTGTTTATGCTTAGATATAAATAGCTAAAATCATTAGTATCCACTGCAGCAGTTCCTTTAGTTTTCCATTATAGGCACTCACAGGCACCAGACACTTATCCAAAGCCTGACAATTGTGTAGCATAAAGAGGACTGGATGCTTGGAGCATGTCCTCTGTGATCTTCCCCTTTCCTCTCCAATGGGGACATTGTGCTCTGCCCTCTTCTCTGACTCCATCCCTCCCTCAGGCTTGGCTTGCAGTTACCTTCTCTCCCCAGTGTCCTCTGGTTTTGGATCCCTAGTAATGTTTCCCTGCAAAGTCCAGGTGCACTGGTCATCAGACCACCTGCTGATCACACCTGTTAAGACTGTACCTGACAGGCAGGATACAGTTTCCTGTCCCAATGGCATTTGTTGGAATAGTCTCTGGCCAAAACAAATATACTGTAGGAGGGTTGTCCTTCAGAGTTTTTACTGACAAGCCCTGGCCACTCTCCTTTTATCTCTGTCATTCCTCTCTTTCCTTCTTGGCAGAGCAGGAAATTCCTGGTGAGAGAACATAGCTCCAGGCCTGTGATATGTTACTAGCACAGTACATTTTGACATGATATATTCCCCAAATCATACGATGTTCAAAATACAAATTAAAGCCACAGGCTTTCATGCTGTAGGGGAGGATCCATTCCCACATAACTGAAAGATAAACAAAATTCATGTTTGCTTTTATTGTTACAAAATGCTTTTCAAAATGTATTTTAATACTTCATAAGTACATGTTCATGTTTTATTTTTTCAAAATGCATCATGATATTATTTGAGTTAAGTGAAATTAAAATCAGAAGTAATGAAAAAAATGAGAACCGTAAAATAACCAGCTATATTTCATTCAGGTCTTACTGTGATATCTCTATCTCCCTCTCATTCTTTTTCTCTTTCTCTCCATCTCTCCTCCTCCCTCATTATAGACCCAGAGAAGCATATCATTGTAATTGGCAGGTGAGAACACTGAGGCATTAGCAAGTGATGTAACTCATTTTAAATTTACATTTATTAAAAGGCAGAGACTTACACCTAGACTATCTGCCCCATTCCTTTGTGCAGAACTGTCCTAATGTTGGAAAGTCCTGAAGTCATCACAGATGGCTATCTTCATACTATCTGAGTAGGGACTTCTGGAGTGGAAGCTAGGAAATTTACATTTTAGACAAGTTCCCAGAATACATTGATACTGCTGCTAAATGTCTCTGACACTGTTCAAAATTATGCAGTTTAATCCTCATGAAACATACAAGGAAGGGATTTTTATAATTGCCATTTTATAGAACAGGGAAACATAGTTTGCTTAAGATTATCAAGCTTCAAACTAATGGTATACAAATCCAAGGATGAGTCTCTATTCACAATCCATGTGATTACTGACATGTTACACTGAAACAATTTCCATCTTTTCTATACTATATTAGGTTTATTATATCTTCCCCTTTACTGTAAGTAACAGATCTTGCATTTTCCACTCTCCATTTACAAATACAAAACACAAGGGTCAAAATTCAATAGTAAAGGCAATCACTTGGACAAACAAAGCCTGATGTATAGAGATCACAGGAAAACTGCTTACTGAGGACCATTGCTGGCAGGCAGTGCCCCTAAGTGGTAGCTCTAAATATCGACTGATCAGCAAATACTGTATTTCATGTCTGTATTCAGTTTTTCATATGTCCAGACTGAATGTTAAAAATGGCATTAAGAGAGGGCTGCCATTGGGTTTTAAATATGGGTATATATAAGTCCTCAGGATTAGTTAAAATGCCCATTCACTTTAAAGACTGGTACCAAGTAATGGATCACAATCATAAGTGTAGTTTGACAATTTGGTAAGCCTATAGACTTTATGGTAATAAAATCAGAGTAATCATTTCCTTTCCCTCTCATTTGGATTTTTTTTCCTTTGTGTTTGTAAACTTTAAATGACTTCCTCCAAGTTTATAAAATACATTGGGGTAAACTACAGCCACCTATTGGATTACCATAGTTGCTATGTGAGTGATATTTTCACCACATTTACAGGGATGTTACACATAGTATAGATAAGAGCTAGTCTGATATGTGTCGCTAACTGTAGATCTATACTTCTTATTGTACCAAACTTAGTAAAGAAGAAACAATGAAAAAAGATGGCAGCAGATGGTGAGTGATCACACTTGGCAGTCATCAGTCACCACAGGTTAGTGGATGTTATCCTTCAGATGGGAGATATCTCATTGTGACTTAACCTTCAAGATGTGTCTTTTCATGAGGTTGTGGGAATCTGAAAAGATAAAGCCTCATTGAAGGAAGTAGGACAATGTTGTGTAGCACCTTCCTCTGAGATAAAACCATCCATTGTAAAGGGAAGTTAGTCAAGACACTGGATATTAAAAGGGAGGTGAAACAACAGGATCTTCGAAGAGGAGGTAGAACATTCCATCTAGTAGAAGAGTGCTTTAATCTCATGAAATGAACAACTCAATGGCTTCATGAAGTCCCAGAAACAGATTATTAAGTCTCTTCTTCTTCAAATATATATAAGCTTTAAGGACTGCTAAGAGACACTCTCAGACTGGCTGAACTACCAAGAAGAAGGTCAAGAAACAAAATGAGAAAGGAGCCAAGGTATCCGGAAGAAACAGAGACCATTGAACTGCCTAGAAGAGGCTTAGACAATGTAGCTATTAAGAAATGATGCTCACCAACTGGTTGAGCTACCTGCAGGTTGTACAGTGAGTTCTGGGTTGGCAGCTTCTTTGAGCTGTACCCTTTCTGGAATGGTCTTTGGTGATGGAGCTGTGTTCAAGTCCCTTCTGTCCGCAGCCCCAGTAATGCTCATTGGTTCACGGAGTTGACTTTGGTGGTATCTGTACTTTGGTCTGCCATCAGGTCCCTATCTGAGGAGAATAGAAGTTTATTCACATCTGTACAGGGAGAGTGTTCCAGTGTTTCAGGGTTGCATTTCCTCCACATCATGCTTTTTTCCTCGCCTTCTGCTTCTTGTCAACCAGAAGTAAGCAGTCTTCTTTCCTGCAGGCTTCTGCCCTGTAATGTCCTGTCTTTCTACAGGCCCTGGATAAATATGACGATGACCATTAAACCCTGAGCTAAAATAAACTCTTCTTTTGTGTTGTTTCTGTCAGGTATTCCCTAGTGGGAATGACATAGAGATAGATGGTTGATATGACTAGCTAATGTAACTTTTCTAGAGCATTAGAGTCCCAGGGGAGTTGCTTAGATGTACATTAGTTTTGTTTTAAGTGAGGGCAAGAGAGCAAGAGAGCAGAGTGTTTCATACTTTATAGCATTGAAAAGATTGACTTTAAACTCAGGACCCCAACTTGAGCTGAACAAAAGTTTGTAAAATTTCACTGCCCTGGCCTTATCAGTGACATTCTCATTGCATTATTACACCATAACCCCCAACTTCCATCCTTGGGAAATGTCTTACAAAAATTCCAAAATACACCTGACTCCAGGGTTAGAAAACTCTCTAGCCCCAGGGTTGGGAAGCTCTCCTTGACCAAAGTTCCTGATTCTCAAAGCAAAATCCCTTCCTCGGGAATTTACACCAATGCCCGAATCTGCCCTGCTAAAATGTATATAAACCCAAAGCCTTTTGAGTTTTTAGTCACCTCTCCCCATCTCCCTCGGGTGTAGGCCACCCCACTCCTGTTGGTCACACATGTTGGAACAATAAATTCCACTTCCTTTTTGCATCGATTGGATGTCTGTTTCTCATTGAGGGTGGGCAGAAAGATAGGATGAGAGCCCCTTTGGGGTTCAGCCTTACATTTGGTGCATTGGCTGGGAAGAACTGACCCTCGTGAGAATGAACAGGGAGGGATCAGAGGAAAGAAACCACGTACAGTGGTTGTTGTCCTTATCTCTTTGTTTATCTCTCTGTGCTTCTGTTCTGTGTGTTGAATGTTCTTACTTTCATTTTGTTTTCCAATGCATTCGAGAATGGTCTGAGGAAGTTTGCCTAAGTTGGAAACAGGAAGTTTGTGGGAGTTCGGAAATGAAGATAGGAAGTGGTAAGAAGACGTGCTGGGCAGATGTGCCATTGGTGCCACAATCAAAGGAGATCTGGGAAATGTTCCTGATTTCCCAGAGGGTGTCCTGGAGTGATTATGGGCCCCTTTCCTTTGATCTGGGCAGCTGCTGGGCCCTGAGTGCTGGTGGCTTTGGGCGGCTGCTCATTCTTTTTTTTTTTTCTGTGGCCCCACCAATGAGTTTGGCGGTGCCTCTGGCTCTGTCTTTTCATTGCCTGCCTTGGGTCTGTCTAGTCTGATTTTCTGTTTGTGAGACCATTTGTTCTTGTTTGTGTTCTATGGTTTGGCTTCCGTGCATGTTCTTAGCTTGTAAGTGTCAGATATGACTTTTTCCTTGTTTTGATCTCAAACTGATTTCCTCTGATGTTCCAGGCATGTTCAGGTTCTACCTAGCCAGTTGTTAAAAAAAAGAACTTTTAGGGGAAGCTTTGGTCGGCTGACTTTGTGTTTGTTTATCTTCCTAACTCCCTCTGACTGACACTAACTCACATGTATTTGGAAAAGTTCTAATCTCCCTTCTCCCGCCATCTGTACCTGGGTCAAGATGGGGGGGTGGGGGGGGGGGAATGGGGATTCACTTATCCTCCCAGTCAAAATCATTGTGAGGGGACAAGGTCCTTCTCTCTGTCAGGGCAGCTCTGAAATTCTATTATCAGCTGGAGCACTGGTGCATAATGATGGGAAAAGGAACCCAGAAGACTCCTGAAGGTAAAAGCCACCTTAAACTGGGTGAATTATGGGGTCACCCCTCCTCTCCAGAAACAGAAATGAAAACTAGACAGGCTAAACGGGAGGTGTTGTGGGGGGGGGGGGAGTTGCTGCAATCAGAAAAGATGAGAAGTGTCATCCACCTGCCCGGACAAAATGTCCAGGCTACATACTCCCTTCGGCGGCGGTTCTGACACTCGGCCAACATAATTTCTATCCAATGCTTTAAATGTTAAGATAAAAATTTGTTTAAGGGTGACAACTCCTTTCAGTAGCTTTTCTGCTTTACAACTTGACTTAATACAGGACAGGCTGCTAAGAAAAAATGAGTTTTGGTTATGGACAGTTTCTCTAATGGTAGAGTTGTCTGTATAATTGTTAATGTTCAAAAAAGGGGCAAACTTAAAAGCTGCAAGTAAAGCCTTTAGAGATTCTGAAAAAGTAATGCCACCATGAAAGGAATGACAAAGAGTCCAACATCATGTGAGAAGTTTATGTCCCAAGCTATTAATGGGATTAAAGCCAAGTTTTCTCAAATGTATATTGTTCATTATATGGATGTTATTTTGTTGAGGGATGAAAATGAAGACAAAATTTTGCAAGCTTATGCTCAATTATCCTGATGCAACTCACTTAAGGTTACTTTCCAATCTTTTGTGGACTGCTATGGCAATCTATTTTAGGAAATTGGGTAATGCAGGTTGATGGCTGGCCAGTAAAGCTCATGATCATGTAAAATACTTGTATTAATTAATCACTGCTTCCTAGGTTAAACAGATAATAAATGGTTAGAAATATATAGTTTACCTGTACTTTCTCACTCAGATAACTTTATATAGGTACAGGATATAAAAGTCTTCAGAGACACTTAGTAAACTTTGACTGGGGAATTTTGTTTTATTTAAATTGTCAATATTTTTGCTGGAAAACGGGCTAAGTTAAAAAAATCTAAATGGCTGATTTCATTAAATCTTTATATTGATAGAAAGTTAGAAGATAGGGTATTGTACCTATGCAGTTCTTAAAAATACAATGTAAAGTTCTAGTCTTTTTTTTGAAGCTACTATCACAAACTCTTTAGGATAATTAAGATATACAAGATGTAAACATTTTTTTAAATACTTTATTTTTTTTTCTTCAAGTTACATCTCAATCACAAACCCTTCCCTATTTCCCCTTCCTATCCCGCCCTTCCACCCTCTTCCCCCCAGAAGTTTCCCCTTTCAGTCCAACAGATGGTTCCTTCTCTTATAACAGTAAATACTATACAAAACAACAGATATAAATATGCCACATTTATGAGAGTTAAATGGCCCAGTATACCTTCCCAATGTCCAGTTTATACATATTTGGCCCCTGACTTTAACATTCTACTATCTAACCATCTCCATGAGTTTAAAGGTCTATATCTGACTCAACATTCATATTAACTTACAACACACTTTTAAGAGTATCTTCTTAGATCTATAACACCCTCTTGATTCCTAAACAACTCAAAATTTAACTATGAGACTCTATGTGTCTATTCTTCAACCACCTCAGAGACCTCAGAGGGATAAATATATCTGCTTATATAGGAAGTGCAGGGCCTGCAGCTTCCAAAACTAAGAAAGGACATACCAATGACTGCCTGGACAGTTCCCATTTTCTCTCCATACATTCCTGCATCAGTCTTCAGCCTTTGGGTCCTGTTTCTCTGACAGACATTTGTTGTAGAGCAGGGATTATGAAGGACTTACCTACCCTGTCTTGGCAGAGTTAGGCTGTAGACTTCCCTGCTACCAAGTTTTGTCCTTTTTGGACAGCAGTCTGTCTGCAGTTGGTGCAAGGGGTTTTTTCATGCCAAGAGATAGGCTTGCCACTAATTCAACCATCTCACACTGGAGATTCTTCGATGCTTATCTTCTACTTGGAGTAGAATAGGGGTTGCTGTCAGGTGCTGATATGTCTCATATCAAAAGAAAAGAAAAGAAAAGAAAATCTTAATTTAAGATAACATCTTTGAATGCCATATTCTGCAGATCTCTTGGGGTGTTTGAAGATGCCCTATCCATCTCTTGTATTTAGATAAGCAAATGTTGCTTGTCTCTTAGCAACTTGATTACTGGGTAGTTTAGAGAATATCTGTGATAGACTGTCATAGTAGCTAACAAAGTGACATGTTTGCATGACTAGGAGTTTGTTTTACTTAACTATCCTAGACCATTTTAGACGGTTGGTATCAAGAGGCCAGAGCTTCACATTTTATTTTTAAGTATCTCTAGGTATGATACCATTAGGAAGCGTTACCTTTAATTTTGTATCAATATACCAAGATCTATTCAATTGTGGTTAAATATACTCTTAATTATGTATCAATATACAAAGATCAATGCCTATGTAGCCCAATACAATCTTAATATTACGTCCATCTACAAGGGTCAATACCATTGTGGCCAACTATAATCTTAATTTTGTATCAATATACAAAGATCAATACCGATGTAATCCAATACAATCTTATTTTTGCACATTAAACAATGGTCAATACCACTTTAGCCAAATAAACTACTAATTTTGTATCAATATACAAAGGTATAAGGGCATATTCAATAATCTGCCCCTTCTTCTTGGACCTTCCTGTGCTATGTCTATATCTCATTTTTCTCAAGCCTATGCACTCCTACATGCAACTCACTTAAGGTTACTTTCCAATCTTTTGTGGACTGCTATGGCAATCTATTTTAGGAAACTGGGTAATGCTTTTACTTTATCTGAACCCTCAAAAGCCTTAAATTTTGAATATGCCTAGCCTTATTTTTGCTAATATTCTTAAGACAACACAGCTGTACACCTCAAAAAGCTATAAATTCTTTATAAACTAAATCGAACAGGAAACTGCTATGGTGTATAGTCAGTCTTTTTATGAATTCTGTTTATAGATTTAAAGTTTTTTTATTTTAATCCTAGAAGAGCTCTAACTCAGAATTGTGATTTTTAAGACTTTTAACCTAACATGAATAGAACCCTATAATTCTAGTCTTTAATGACATCTAAGAAGTGCAAGCTAATAGTCACCTTATTTGTAGTTATGCCATGAACTGATACAGTTAGTTATGAGATTAAGCTTTTTGTAGCCTCCTATACAGACTTTCACAGTCAGAGAGTAACTAATTAGAAACAAGATCCATCTTAGCTAGATATAGTGGTCCTTGGATACCTCAGAGATCTGCAGAACATGGCATTTAAGTGTTTAAAACAAAAAGGCTTTTCCTGATAGACGTGTCAACTCCCAATAGAATCCCTAGTTTCCCCCAAAGAAGAAAATAGGCACAAAAGAACTCCACCTGGAACTTGCTTTAAATGTGACAAGGCTAGCCACTAGGGTAGACCGCCTTTTGCCTCAACAGCAGACAGCATGCTGTCCACAGGCTGGACATGGACTGAGAAGTCAACTCCTAGACTTTGCCAAGACAAGGTAAGCAGTCCTTCATAATTCCTCTCTCACAAAAAGTCTGCCACACCTTTGTACTGGTGATCAAAGATGGATGCCCCATGGACACAGAGGAACAATGAATAGCTGTTAAGGTAAAGGCTGTTAGTTTTTATAGATTCAAAAGCTAATTGATTTTGGTTACTCAGATGATATTTGTCATTCTTAGATCCCTGATGAATCTAGAAATTATACTAAAAAAGATTTGACAGTTTAACAGTAGAAGCTAAGGCTTCAGATGTCTTCTCAATCTACATTGTTACCAGACTCAGAAAACAGATAGCACTCTGGACTCTGAATCCAGCAATCTGAGATAATTAGCTCCTTACCCTAAGAAAAATTCATGTTAATTTATTGGGTAGTTAAAACTACTAAATGTCTGTTATTATAAGGACAAAAAGGTTTGTCTTGCCTACAGGTTTTATGTTAAAATATATTTTGGGATCTAAAATACTGTAATGTTGATAGATACAAACAGAAATGCTTCAGATTTCTTCCCCGGTCTATGTTACTGTTTAAGTTCTAATAAGTTGTTGTTCTAGCTCTGGTAAAACATACCACTAGATTATTAGTCACTAGTTTAAGATTTTAAGTTTCCTTTGGTTTAAGAATTGATCATGCTAATAAAACAAGGTTGTTTTTCGAGTCTTTCTAGTCATATTGTCTTTCTGAGATCTAGTCATAAAACCTGGACCCACCAGCCTTGGACCAAACAGGATTCAGGATGAGTATAATTGCCTATTCTTTTTTTTTTTGGGGGGGGGGGGTTCGAGACAGGGTTTCTCTGTGTAGCCCTGGCTGTCCTGGACTCACTTTGTAGACCAGGCTGGCCTCGAACTCGCAAAGAACCACCTGCCTCTGCCTCCCAAGTGCTGGGATTAAAGGTGTGCGCCACCACAGTCCTGCTTATAACTGCCTATTCTTAAAAATGGGATTTCCTCCTTAGTTATGGGGATCCTTACTCTCCCCAATTGTAGACAACTCTAAGTTATGTTTCTAGTTAATGTTTGTCTCAGCAGATTCTCAGCTGGCTGGTGGATTCTATCAAGAGATCAACTATGGACTGCAAGCTGCTGAGCCCTGGACTTCCTGAAAGCTGATCTGGAGCAGTCCAGCCAATATGATTACTCCCTATCTTTCAGTTGGATCAATTGATCAGATGCTTCTAATAGATGCCCCATTACCCAGACTTTGACTAGCATTTCAGCCTTCCTGGCCCCTGATGGTATGTCAGCTGGAAGTAATTACAGAAGAGAACACACTGCCCATTGTCCCACTTGGCAGGCTGAGATGCTAGCTCAAAGTTTTATGGGTAGAAAAAATTCAAGGAAAGGGGGAATATCTTTTTCCCAAAGGGCTAAATGGGCCCCTCTGCTTCATGACTGAAGCAGTTACAAGGAGAAAGGGGAATTGAAAAGATAGACTTTAAACTCAGGACCCCATCCTGAGCTGAGCAAAAGTTTGTAAAATTCCACTGTCCTGACCTTATCAGTGACATTGTCATTGCATTATTACACCAACAACAACTGTTGCCCTTGGGAAATGGCTTACAAAAATTTCAAGATACACCCAGATCCCCAGGGTTAGAAAACTCTTTAGCCCCAGGGTTGGGAAGCTCTCCTTGACCAAAGTTCCTGATTCTCAAAGCAAAATCCCTTCCTCAGGAATTTACACCACTGCCTGAATCTATCCTGCCAAAATGTATATAATCCCAAAGCCTTGTGAGTTTGTGGTCCCAGCTTCCCCTCTCCTTCAGGTGTTGGTCACCCCACAAGTGTTGGTCACACACAATGGAACAATAAATTCCTCTTGCCTTTTGTATCGACTCCATGTCTCTTTCTCATTGAGGGTTGGCAGAAAGATAGAGTGAGAACCCTCTTTAATGTTCAGCCTTACAGTATCTGCCTATCTGTCCATGATGGAGAAGTTTTCTCTTCCTGATCTTAGACTTGGATTCAATAAGGTCAAATGCAATCAAGCTTGGTAAATGATAAAGTATATTGTCCGAGGAGGAGCTTAGTAAGTTTAAACACAGTGGAGCAATGTGCTCAATTTCCCAGCTCTGGAAACAGACAAATGACAGTTTAAATGCTGGTTACACTGACGGCAGCGTGGTTTTGGAATGTCCATTAATCTCTCTGAGTCTTCTTTTTCTAACTGTGAGTTGAAATTAAAATCCTACTTCAGGAGTATAATTTTGAGGTTAAATGAGGGAATAAATGGTGATTAATAGGACATTATAAATCAGACTTTATTTGTGGGAATACTGGATTGAGACTTAAAAAAAGATATATAGATCTGTAACTGTTATGAACAGGCCAAAGGGCTTAAAGATGTTTAAAATTTGTTTTATCACAGTTTTGCTATATTCAAATGAGAGGTAAACAATCACAACTATAAGTAACCAATGTAGAGTCAAAATGAGGTTTTACAAAAATAGTAAAAACTTCATAAAAATAACACTGTAGAACATCATAAAATTCAACCTTCTTGGTGAAAAGATTTCTTGCTATTTGGAGATATCATTTCCACAATAGCATAACACACAAAAGATAGTTCATATAAAGAAAGCAATGCCAAAAGGTTGATAGACTTTGTCAAATGATTTGCACTCTAATGTTCTTTAGAAGTCCACAATACTTTTGAGAGCATTATATCAACAATGGGCCACTGATATGAGCTAAAAGAAGCTGAGATTCTCCTATTTCAAAAAATATCCAAGACTTCAATTGCCTGTAGGCAATAAACTGCTTAAGAAATATATTGAGGGGTGAACAATGACTGTTTACAGGGTGGGTATCAGACTGGAGTTTAGAGGCCAGCTGGCCAAGTCATGAACCGAAGAGATGAATAGACCAGGATAAGCCAGGGAACTGCTGTTACCATGTAGACTTCATGTCTGATGAAATCATCACCTATCTCTAAATTGAGGAGAGTGAAACAACATTCAGAATTGTGAAGCAGGATTTTTCTGTGTAGTTTTCTCTTCTCTGTTTTTTATCCTTGGTTTCACTGAAGACCAGTTCTGCCTGTTCCTATCATAGGCTTCTGCCCATGTAATTTGATACAAATTTCGGTGTATCTAAAGAGACTTAATTACATGTGATCTTGATTTAAACACAACATTTTAGAACTTGCATATTATCTAGTAAAGCCTTTGTTCAGGAAAGTCTCCAGAAAAGACAGTGGAAAGTAAATAGAGAAGTCAAAATATTTCTGTGGGAAGAGACTTCTATGGTAAACCTTTTATATTGTTGCAAAAATGTATATTGGATCTATTTTTTCTTGTTATGTTCAAACCCTCTACTATTATTTATTTCCTGTGTGACTCTTCTTTTATTTAATGAAAGTTACTAAACAATTGAATGTATGTATAATAGTTAATATTATTTTTTTAATATGATTATATCTGTAATTAATTAAGAGACATACCTCTAAGCAATACCACTAAGGTCTTTGCAGGAAAGGCTAATGGATGATGGACAAACCAACTGGAGAGGGCAGCTCTTTCTGGTGTTACCCTAAACATATATCAATGTTGCTTTTGCCTGTATTTCTGTACTCCTTGCTGTTGAGTGCATCTATTCCACTGTTGCTATACTTTGCTTATGTTGAAAGTCTGCTTCGTTGTCTTTCTAGCATAGACTGAAAACCAGAGAGAATCCTCTAAGCCTTTAGTAATAATGTGGAACTGGTGAAGAATACAACCTCATGGGATGAACAGTTACAGGGTTTTCAGCCTTTCTAGTATGTAGACAATTATAACTGGACTACCTAGCCTGCATTGTATAAACCAATCTAATAAATACTCTCTATTATGTGAGTTCATCATATTGGCTATGTTCCTCTGGATAACACTGACTAGTACATTCTGCATCCAGCAGAGAGTACAAACTGTGTCCAGTATGAAGTCAGAAGGCACAGGCTACATCAGTCTGGGCAGAAAAGAATGTAACATGGACTGATAACCATACCCTCAAGATGTCTGGTCAAGCTGGAAATACAGGAGAAAATATTTTCTCCACCAGAGACTAGTGTTACAGCTCTCTTAGATAAGCAAGCAGGAGACTAAGGGTAGTCCTAACTCTCTCATGCACTGAAATCTTACAGTTCTTTTAGTTGAACTACTAGTATTGAGCTAGGCTGCTTAAGGAGATCTCAGAGGTCCTGAGCCAAGCAAGGAAGCAGGGTGAAACCTGTGACTATTTTTGTGGACATCCAGAAACCAGCCATTGCAGATGAACTGCCACCAGTTGTGCAGGAGAGAAGGTGGAAGCTCAGGACCTCTTGGGTGAGCTTCGAAGACAGCCACCTGGGTGACCCACAGCACTGATCTAGAGGAGACACAACCCTGGCTGAGCTCGTGGTATGCGTGCTCAGAGGCAAGTCTTGACTGACTGTGGTAGGAGACATTGCTAGGCAGTGACAGTGAGGCCAGAGCCTGCAGCCCAACCTGGCCTAGTTAGAGCATGGATCCATCAACTAGTTCTTTATTCTCAAGCCCAGTATAAACAGCCAAGTCTCAGATGGTCATGGTGGAAGAACAGAGAAAGAGAGTTTATTTCATGAATCAGGGACAACATTATAAACCTTTCAACAATGGGAGAGGTTTTGGAAGTGAATGTGCTTGATTCAATGGGGTTAAGAGTACCAGAGGTGCTTCGTTAGCGTAGCACTGTCCTATCAGAAGAAAGGGAAAACAGTACCTAATTATCCCATGGGCAGTGGGAGTAGGAGAAGAACTCCATATACAGTTAGAAGCATGGAAAAAAGGTCATTGGCTAAAAGCCAAGCCACTAAAATATTTCATTAGCATTGGGAAATACCTCCAGGAATCTCCATTTTTTCATTAGGAGGGTTTATCATTAGGAAAAGATTAACCCTGTAATGACCCTGAAGTTTCCCATATCAGTCAGAAGAGGGAAACCTGCTGAAGAAAGGGAGTCTGTCATTTAGCACCAGGCTCAGAGACTATCCAGTAATTCCAAACTTCAACTTTAACACCAGAAATTCCCCACACCTTACTCAGCACTTCTTTAAATTGTTTGGAGTATTACATTTTACAAGTTTTTCTGTTTCTTTTTTTTAATTATCACAATTAATTTCTAATTTTTAAAATAGTAGAGTTGGAACTTTGATTGTAAGTTTCCCCATGCCCATTTTTCTCTTTTTGAACATGAAATCCATCTTATTTGCACTTAGGAACTATTCTTCCCACCTTCTAGAACTTCATGAAATACTCATTTTTTTCATAGAGTGCTTCTTGATAATTTCTACTCAATTAATTTATAATAACATATAATTATCAAAGTAGTGACCATTTATTGAGCAACAACTGAGCACTAATTACTTTGCCTATATTATATGAGTTACTTTTTAAAGTATTTGCAAAAGTGTTGTGTTATTGTTATAAGATATTTACAGATCAACTAGACAACCTCAGGTTTTTAGCAACTAGAAAACTGACATTGAAAGGTATCTGAATCCCAAGTGTGATGAACTAAATATCCCCTGTAGAGAAATGCATCTGGGATGATCTCTATCCTGCAACTTTATATTGCTTTCAAATTAAATTTCCTTTTTTCTTACACATAAAAACCTTCCCAGCCATAGATAATGGATATACAATGCTCCTTTTCTTGACCTTTTCTCTCTTAGCACAATATCTGATGCCAAACTAGCTCACTAACTCATCTTTTGATGTAAGGTGCTTAAAATTTTTTTTGTCTCTCTGTCTGTCTCTATATATATCTTTCATCTACCATCTCTTTTTTTCTCTATTTCTGTATCTCCACAATTTGTGGAAGTCAGTTTTCTCCTTTCATCGGGTATTTTGCAGAGATTGAACTCTCAGACTTATTGTGTAGTGAAACACTTCTCTGCTCCTCAGAAAGGGATTTTTTTTCAGTCACATTTTTTAATCAGTCAATAATCTCCTTTTCACATAATTTTTACATGTGCTATTTCCACTTTAGAAAGACCAAAAGTTTTCTAATAAATAAATTTATTTATTTGCTGCTTCAGTTTACTTCTTCATCATACTGTCTTCTTTCCCTCATTCCCAGTCCCGCCCTCACACCCTCTACTCCCTATCCTTCCTATTCGACTCCTCTGGAGTGGAGTGTCCCTACATAACAGTCCCTTGCTCCAGTTCAGAAGTTATATGAGGGCCAAGAGCCTCCTCATACACTGGGGGCCTACAAGGCAGTACCACTAGTGAAAAGTGTCTCATTGCCAGGGAGAGAAAACTAAAAAACAAACAAACAAACAAAAAAATAAAAAATCTATGTCCATGTTCCCTTTGGTGCGTTGGTTGTAGTATAGATATAATTTACTACATAGCTAAAATCCTACTATAAGTAAATAGATGCCATGTGCATCCTTCTGAGTCTGGGTTAGCTCACTAAGGATGAGCTTCCCTAGTTCCATCCATTTGGATGCAAGTTCCATAATTTTATTGTATCTGATAGCTTAATAATATTCCATTGTGTAGATATACCAGGTTTTTAATCCATTCTTCAGTTGAGGGACATCTACGTTGTTTACAGTTTCGAGCTATTACAAATAAGGCTGCTATGAACATAGATGAGAAAACTTCCTTATGATTCCGTGAGGAGTCAATTTGGTGTATACCCAGAAGTGGTATGACTGGGTCCTGAGGCAAAGTTATTCCGAGTTTTCTATGATATTGCCATACTGACCTCAATAGTGGTTGCACAAGCCTGCACTCCCACAAAAAATGGAGGAGGTTTCCCCTTTCTCCACACGCTCACCAGCACGTGCTCTCATTTGAGCATTTGATCTTAGCCATTCTGACAGGTGTGAGATGGAATCTTAGAGTTGTCTTGAGTTGCATTTCTCTGATGATTAAGGATGTTGAGCATTTCTTCAAGTGTCTCTAGGCCATTAGGGATTCCACCTTTCTGAATTCTCTGTTTAGCTCCAACCCCATTTTTTTGGATTGGATTATTTGGTTTCTTGGCATTTAATTTCTTGAGTTCTTTGTAGATTTTGGGTATTAGCTCTCTGTCAGAGGTGGGGTTGGTGAAGATTTTCTCCCAGTCTGTAGGCTGCCGTTTTGTTTGAATGACAATGTCTTTTGCCTTACAGAAGCTTTTCAGTTTCATGAGGTCCCATTTATTGATTGTTGGTCTCAGGTCCTGAGCTGTTGGTGTTCTGTTCAGGAAGTTGTCACCTGTGCCAATGAGTTCAAGGGTTTCTCCCACCTTTTCTTCTAGTAGATTTAGTGTGACCGGCGTTATGATAAGGTCTTTGATCCTCTTGGACTTAAGTTTTTTACAAGGTGATAAGTATGGATTTAATTTCATTCTTTTCCAAGTGGACATCCAGTTTGATCAGCACCAATTGTTTAAGATGCTGTTCTTTTTCTGTTGTGCGGTTTTGGCTTCTTAGGAAAGACCACATTTTTATCTGTATTTTTCAATATACTACAAAATCATGATACATACATTGGTATGATTTTTGTTTATTTTCCACATTAACCTTAAAAGTATACATGTCTGGGTCATCAATGGCTCAACCACCAAGCCAGGACCTGAATTTGATGCCTGGGACAAACATAGTAAAAAGAAAACAATGACACGCATTAATTGTCCTCTGACCTACAGACAAACACATTTTGGTGCATCTGTAGCCACTCACACACTCACAACAGCAGAAACACATGAAAACGATGACAATTCTACATTATGGAAAGTGATAGAGTCCCTTCAAGAAGAACTTAAATTCTATGTAGGAATTCAAAGAAGCCACAATTTTACAAGTCAAAACAAAGAATAACACCATTAAAGAGCTCCAAGCCAAGGTGACTCAGCTTGAACAGGAAAAGGACAGAGCAATGAAAGATTTCCAGGCAAAAACAAGCAAACTGGAGAAGGAAATGTACAAAACGAACAATACCATTCAAGACATGAAAATAGAAATAGAAACAATAAAAATGCCAGAGTTAAAAGAGGAAGTGGAGAATCAAGGAAAGGGAACAGGAACTACGGATGTGAGTATCAAAAATAGGATGCAAGAGATGGAAGACAGGATCTCAGGCATGGAAGATTCGATGGAAGAAATCAGTACAACATCCAAAGAAAATGAGAAAGCTAAAAAATCTCTCACCCACAACATCCAAGAAATCAAGGACTCAATGAAAAGACAGAACCTAAGAATTATAGGCATAGAGGAAAGAGAAGACTCCCGACTCCAAAGTCCAGGAAATATCTTCAACAAAATCATAGAAGAAAACTTCCAAAACCTGAAAAAAGAGATGCCAATAAAAATCCAAGAGGCTTACAGAACATGGAAACGATTAGATCAGAAAAGAAACTCCTCTCGACACATAGTAATTGAAACACCAAATGTACAGAACAAAGAAAGGATATTAAAAGCTGTAAGAGAAAAAGGTCAAGTCACATACAATGACAGACCCATCAGAATTACACTTGACTTCTCAGAAACTTTAAAAGCTAGAAGGGCCTGGACAGATATCCTACAAGTCCTGAGAAAATATAGGTGCCCAGCCATACTACTATACCCAGAAAAACTCTCTATCAACATAGATGGAGAAAACAAGATATTTCATGACAAAATCAAATTTAAACAATATCTACCCACAAATCCAGCCCTACAGAAGATCCTAGAAGGAAAATTCCACCCCAGAGAAAAAAACTACACCCAAGAAAACAGAGGGAATAGAAAACATCACAGCAACTAAACCAAAAGAGGCACAGGACGATCACCTATACCAAAATAATGGGAAATAACAACCCCAGGTCACTAATATCCATCAACATCAACGGACTCAACTCCCCAATAAAAGACACAGGTTTACAGATTGGATCCGCAAGCAAGACCCGTCTTTTTGCTGCATACAAGAAACACATCTCATGCTCAAAGATAGGCACTACCTCAGAGTAAAGGGCTGGGAAAAGGTTTTCCAAGCAAATGGACCCAGGAAGCAAGCTGGAGTAGCCATCCTAATATCAAACAAAACAGACTTCCAACTGAAGTTAATGAAAAAAGACAGAGAAGGGCATTATATACTCATTAAAGGGAATATTCATCAAGAGGACATCTCAATATTGAACATCTATGCCCCAAATACAAAGGCACCTACATTTATAAAAGAAACGCTTCTAAAACTTCAATCGCACGTCGATCACAACGCATTAGTAGTGGGAGACTTCAACACCCCACTCACAACAATGGACAGAACATCAAGACTGAGGCTAAACAGAGAAATATTGAGTCTAACAGAGATCATGAAACAATTGGACCTAACAGATATCTACAAAACATTTCACCCAAACACAAAGGAATACACCTTCTTCTCAGCACCTCAAGGAACCTTCTCCAAAATCAACCACATAGTCTGACACAAAGATAGTCTCAACAGATATAGGAAAATTGAAATAACCCCTAGTATATTATCAGACCACCATGGAATAAAGCTGGTCTTCAACAGCAAAAGAATCAACAGAAATCCTACACACACATGGAAATTGAACAACTCCTTACTGGAAGACTACTGGGTCAGGGAAGAAATAAAGAAGGAAATCAAAGACTTCTTAAAATCCAACGACCATGAAGGCACAACATACCCAAACCTATGGGACACAATGAAAGCTATGCTACGAGGCAAGTTCATAGCACTAAGTGCCTTCAAAAAGAAAATTGTGACAGCTCATATTGGCGAATTAACAGCTAAACTGGGTGAATTGGAAAAAAAAGAAGCAAACATCCCAAGAGGAGCAGAAGGCAGGAGATCATCAAACTTAGGGCTGAAATCAACAACTTAGAAACAAAAAGAACTATACAAAGAATCAATGAAACCAACAGTTGGTTCTTCAGAAAATCTACAAAATAGACAGTCACCTAGCCAAATTAACTAAAAGGCAAAGGGAAAGAACCCAAATCAACCAAATCAGAAATGAAAAGGGTGAAATAACAGATATTCAGGAAATCCAGAAAATATTTGGGTCCTAGTTTAAAAAATCTATATTCCACCAAATTTGAAAACCTAAGCGAAAAGGACAATTTCCTCGATAGATTCCACCTACCAAAACTAAATCAAGATCAGATTAACAGATTAAGCAGCCCAATAACCCCTAAGGAAATAGAAGCAGTCATTAAATATCTCCCAACCAAAAAAAGCCCAGGGCCAGATGGCTTTAGCACGGAATTCTACCGGATCTTCAAAGAGGAGCTAACACCAATACTCTTCAAACTCTTCCACCACATAGAATCAGAAAGAACACTGCCAACTCATTCTATGAGACCACAGTCACTCTGATTCCTAAACCACACAAAGACCCAACAAAGAAAGAGAACTTCAGACCAATCTCCCTCATGAACATAGATGCAAAACTAATAATAAAATACTAGCAAACCGAATTCAAGAACACATCAAAAGTAACATACATCATGACCAATTAGGTTTCATCCCAGGAATGCAGGGATGGTTCAACATATGAAAGTCTATCAACTTCATTCACCACAAAACAAGATGAAAGAAAAAAACCACATGATAATCTCACTAGATTCCGAGAAAGCATTTGACAAAATCCAACACCCCTTCGTGCTAAAAGTTTTGGAGAGAACGGGCATACAAGGACCATACATAGAAATAATAAAGGCAATATACAGTAGGCCAGTGGCCAACATCAAATTAAATGGAGAGAAGCTTGAAGCATTTCCTCTAAACTCAGGGACAAGACAAGGATGTCCACTTTCATTATATCTCTTCAATATAGTACTTGAAGTTCTTGCTAGAGCAATAAGAAAACAAAAAGAGATCAAGGGGATACAAATTGGAAATGAAGAAGTCAAAATATCCCTATTAGCAGACAATGTGATAGTATACATAAGCGACCCCAAAAATTCCACCAGAGAACTCTTACAGCTGATAAACACCTTCAGCAAAGTGGCTGGATACAAAATTAATTCAAAAAAATCAGAGCCCTTCTTTATACAACTAACAAATGGGCTGAGAAAGAAATAAGTGAAACAACCCCTTTCACAATAGCCGCAAACAACATAAAATACCTGGGGGTAACTCTAACCAAGCAAGTAAAGTGCCTATACAACAAGAACTTCAAGCCTCTGAAGAAAGAAATGGAAGAGGCCTTTAGAAGATGGAAAGATTTCCCATGCTCATGGATTGGTAGGATCAACATAATAAAAATGGCTATCCTAGCAAAAGTAATATATAGATTCAATGCAATTCCTATCAGAATGTCAACACAATTTTTTATAAACTTGGAAATAGCTATTCTCGATTTCATATGGAATAACAAAAAGCCCAGAATAGCTAAATCAATCCTGTACAATAAAAAAGCATCTGGTGGTTTCACCATCCCAGATTTTAAGCTGTACTACAGAGCAATAGCTGTAAAAACAGCATGGTATTGGTATAGAAAGAGACCAGTAGATCAATGGAATTAAATTGAAGACCCAAAAATGGACCCACACACCTATGGCCAACCTAGCTTTGACAAAGAAGCCAATACCGTACAATGGAAGAAGGACAGCATCTTCAACAAATGGTGCTGGTCCAACTGGATGTCCACTTTCAAAAGAATTAAATTAGACTCATACTTATCACCTTGTACAAAACTTAAATCCAAGTGCATCAAAGACCTTAACATAATGCCGGTCACACTAAATCTACTAGAAGTAAAATTGGGAGAAACCCTCGAACTCATTGGCACAGGTGACAACTTCCTGAACAGAACACCAACAGCTCAGGACCTGAGATCAACAATCAATAAATGGGACTCATGAAACTGAAAAGTTTCTGTAAGGCAAAAGACACTGTCATTTGAACAAAATGGCAACCAACAGACTGGGAGAAAATCTTCACCAACCCCACATCTTTCAGAGGGCTAATATCCAAAATCTACAAATAACTCAAGAAACTACATGCCAAGAAACCAAATAATCCAATCAAAAAAATGGGAGACAGAGCTAAATAGAGAATTCACAAAGGAGGAATACCTAATGGCCGAGAGAAACCTGAAGAAATGCTCAACATCCTTAATCATCAGAGAAATGGAACTCAAGATGACTCTGAGATTCCATCTCACACCTGTAGAATGGATAAGATCAAAAGCTCAAATGACAGCACATGCTGGCGAGGGTGTGAAGAAAGGATACCCTACTCCATTGCTGGTGGGAGTACAGGCTTGTGTAACCACTATGGAGGTCAGTATGGCGATATCTTAGAAATCTTGGAATAACTTTGCCTCAGGACCCAGCCATACCACTTCTGGGTATTCACCCAAAGGACTCCTCATAGGGAAGTCTCCTCATCTATATTCATAGCAGCCTTATTTGTAATAGCTAGAAATTGGAAACAACCCAGATGTACCTCAACTGAAGAATGGATTAAAAATCTGTGGTACATCTATACAATGGAATATTACTCAGCTATCAGAAACAATGAAATTATGCAATTTGCAACCAAATGGATGGAACTAGAGAAGCTCATCTTGAGTGAGCTAACCCAGACTCAGAAGGATGCACATGGCAACTATTCACTTATAGTAGGATTTTAGCTTTATAGTACAGGATATCTGTACTACAACCAACACACCAAAAGGAACATGGACATAGACTTTTTTCTTTTTCCTTTTTCTTTTTACTTTCTTTTTTGTTGTTGTTCTTTGTTTTTGTGGGTTTGTGTGTTTGGTGTTCTTTTTTTAGTTTTCCCTTCGTAGCAAGGAGACACCTTTCACTGGCGGTACTGCCTCATAGGCCCCCAGTGTATGAAGAGGCTCTTGGCCCTCATATGACTCCTGAACTGTGGCGAGGGACTGTTATATAGGGACACTCCACCTCAGAGGAACAAGAGGGAAGGATTAGGGGGTAGAGGATGGGAGGATGGGTCTGGGAAGCGGGGAAAGAGGACTATATGATAGAGTTGTAACCTGAAGCAACAAACAAATAAATTTATTAAGTAAAAAAAAGCAGTTAACAATTTTAAAACACTGTAAATAAAATAAAGGTTACAGCAGTTCAACCTGGTTTTATAAACCTCCAAGAGTCAAAAAAACTTAGAGCTAAGGTAAAATACATGAAATGTGTGGTGTTAGTCCATGCCTTTACTTTCAGCAGAGACAGGAGGAGCACTATAGAGTTAGTTGTCTTATAAATTCTAGAGTTACACGGAACAGGGTGGTGAGGGTGCACACCCTTAATCCCATCATTCAAGAAAGTACACCCTTAATCCCAACACACTAGAGACAGAAACAGGCAGATCTCAGAGCTCAAGGTCAGCCTGATACAAAACAAACTCTAAATAGAGAAAAACTTTGATCCAGGAGTGGTGGAGCACATCTTTAATCCCTTCAGATGGGAGCCACAGGTCTTTGATCCCAATAATTAGAATGCAGAGACAGACACATAGGATTTGGAAGGACTTAAGTTTAAAAGCTACTTACAAAAGGCCTACTCAATACAAATTGTCCTTTGAGATCTCAAAATATATACACTAAGGCTTGTTTAGCTCCAAAATAAAAAAAAATAATTTCTTCTTTAATCCAGATTGAAAGATAATACTTTATATATTGTCAAAAAAATAAATTGCTTCAGGAGAAATATTACCTGACCCCCCCCCAAAAAAAAAGGGTAATTGTCCCAGAGATAGGATTAGGGCAGGGCTCTGTTCTTATCTTTCCAGGAAATTTAAAGCATCCATTCAAGGAATCCAGGGACAACTGGACAATGGAAACCTCAACAGAAAACAGAATCAGACACCAAAGAAGACGAGTTGCCCAGATGATTCAGCCTTGCAGACTCCCTTAATTGCTGTTTCCATCAAAAGTCTACAACTACAACAACTCAAAATCGCTAAGATTGTTCAGCTCCACACACTGCCCCAGCCAGAACTTCAGTAAAGCCTGGAAGATCAGCTTCTGTCTACAAACTTCTTAGGACATCTAAACAGCTGAGCACAAAAGGAATGAACATAAAAGGATTGTACTAACATTTTTAACCATTTTTCCATTCTGGTTTGGGCCCCAAACAGGTTTACTACGACCAAAATCAGCAGGAAGTCATTTTAAGAGAGCGAAGTCCCATGCCCAGAGGGTGGGGAGGGTGTTTCTCCCCCTCCCCCTCTTTGGTTATTTGATGCGTAACAGAAAACTTTGTTATTTAGGGGAAGAGACTACAAGCTGTTAAATGGTCTTGTTAAATGGGTTTTGGAGGTTAGACCCAGGTACTTCCTTCTTTTTCTTTCCTGTATCCTTGTTTCTCTCCTATGTAGGAGTGCACAGACTTGAGAAAAATGGGACATAGACATAGTATGGGAAGGACCAAGAAGAAGGGACAGATTATTGAATATGCCCTTATACCTTTGTATATTGATACAAAATTAGTATTATATTTGGCTAAAGTGGTATTGACCATTGTTTATTGCACAAAAATAAGATCGTATTGGACTACATCGGTATTGATCTTTGTATTTTGATACAAAATTAAGATTATAGTTGTCCACAATGGTATTGACCCTTGTATATTGAAATAATATTAAGATTGTATTGGGCTACATAGGCATTGATCTTTGTATATTGATACAAAATTAAGAGTATATTTGGCAACATTGGAATTGATCTTTGTATATTGATACAAAATTAAAGGTAACGCTTCTTAAAGGTATTGCACCTAGTGATACTTAAAAATGAAAGTTGAAGCTCTGGCCTCTTGATACCAACCGTCTTAAACCGTTTAGGATCGTTAAGAAATACAAACTCCTAGTCATGCAAGCATGTCACTTTGTTAGCTACTATGACAGTCTATCACAGATATTCTCTAAGCTACTCAGAAATCAAGTTATTAGGAGACAAGCAACATTTGCTTATCTAAATACAAGAGATAGATAGGGCATCTTCAAAAACCCCAAGAGATCTGCAGAATATGGCATTCAAAGATGTTGTCTTAAATTAAGTTTTTTTTTTTTTTTTATATAGAGACATATCAGCTCCTGACAGCATCCCCTATTCTACTCCAAGTAGAAGATGAGCATTGAAGAATCTCCAGTGTGAGATGGTTGAATTAGTGGCAAGCTGTTCTCTTGGCATGAAAAACCCCTTGCTTCAACTGTAGACAGATTACTGTCCAAAAAGGACAAAACTTAGTAGCAGGGAAGTCAACAGCCTAGCTTTGCCAAGACAGGGTAGGTAAGTCCTTCATAATTCCTGCTCTACAATCAATGTCTGTCAGAGAAACGGGACCAAAAGGCTGAAGATTGATGCTGTAACGTATGGAGAGAAAACAGGAACTTTCCAGGCAGCCACTGATATGTCATTTCTTAGTTTTGGATGATGCAGGCCCCGCACTTCCTACATAATCAGATATATTTATCCCTTTCAGGTCTCTGAGGTGGTTGAAGAATAGATAGCTAGAGTCTCATAGTTAAATTTTGAGTTGTTTAGGAATCAAGAGGGTGTTCTGGATCTAAGAAGATGTTGTTAAAATTGTGATGCAAGTTAGTATGAAAGCTGAGTCAGATATAGAACTTTAAACTCATGGAGATGGTTAGATGGTAGAATGTTAAAGTCAGGGGCCAAATATGTATGAACAGTACATTGGGAATGTATGCTGGGCCATTTAACTCTCATAAATGTGGTGTATTTATTTCTGTTGTTTTGTATAGTATTTACTGTTATAAGAGAAGGAAACATTTGTTGGACTGAAAGGGGGAGCTGTTGGGGGGAAGAGGCTGGAAGGGTGGGACAGGAAGGGGGAGTAGGGAAGGGATTGTGACTGAGATGTAACTTGAAGAAATAAAATAAAGTATAAAAAATATTATGGTGGTCTGATAAGATACAATGAATTATTTCAATTTTCTTGTATCTCTTGAAACTTGTTTTGAGTTTGACTATTTTGTCTATTTGGAGTAGGTTCTATGAGGTGTTGAGAAAAATATATATTATTTTTATGTTTATTTAATTACTTCAGGTTACATCTCCATCACAGAACCCTCTTTCCACTCCTCCCAGTCCTGCCCTCCCACCTTCTATCCCCTCTCCCTTCTACCCTACTCCTCTGGAGTGGAGTGTCCCTACATATCAGTCCCCTGCCCCAGTTCAGCAGTCATATGAGGGCCAACAGCCTCCTAATACACTGGAGACCTAAAAGGCAGCACCACTAGGGCAAAGTGTCTCATTGATGGGTAACAAAGTCTATGTTCCTGTTCCCTTTGGTGTATTGGTTGTAGTATAGTTATCCTGTACTATATGGATAAAATCTGATTATTTTTATGTTTAGGTGAAATGTTCAGTAGATATATTAGCTCCGTTTGATTCATAATGTCTTTTTAATTATTTCTCTGTTTAGTTTTCGTCTTGATGACATATCTACTGCTGAGAGTAGGGTGTTGAAGTCTCCCTCTATTAATGGGGTTTGAAGTGTTTAACAATGTTTCTTTTATGAATGTAGGTGCCTTTGCATTTGTGGCATACATATTCAGAATTTAGATGTCATCTTGATGGAGTTTTCCTTTGATGAGTATGAAATGTCCTTTTCTATCTCTTTTGAATAATTTTGATTGTTTTATTAGATATTAGGATGGATACTACAGCTTTTTTTTTGGCTTCATTTGTTTGGAAAACCTTTTTCTGGCCCTTTACTCTGAGGTAATATCTGTCTTTGTTACTGAGGATTATATCTTGTATGCAACAGATTGATGGACCTGTTTTTGCATCCATTCTTGTTGGCCTGTGAATTTTTATTAGGGAATTGAGTCCATTGATTTCAAGAATTATTAATGACCAATTATTGTTAATCCTTGTTATTTTGATGTTGGTGGCAGTAGTTTGTGTGTGTGTGTGTGTGTGTGTGTGTGTGTGTGTGTGTGTGTGTATGTTTCACTTCTTTTGTTTTGCTGGTGTGTAATTATTTCCTGTGTTTTCTTTGATGTAGTTAACCTCCTTGGATTGGAGTTTTCCTTGTAGTATCTTCTGTATGGCTGGATTTGTGGATAGATATTATTTAAAATTGGTTTTGTTATGGACGATCTTATTTTCTCCATCTATGTTAATTAAAAGTTTTGCTGAGTATAGTAGTCTGGGCTGACATCTGTGGTCTCTTAGAGTCTTCAATTCATCTTCCCAATCCCTTCTGTCCTTCCGAGTCTCTGTTGAGAAGTCAGCAGTAATTCTGATATTCCTTTCCAGCTTTTAATATTCTGTTTTTGTTGTTGTTTTTCTGTACATTTAGTGTTTTGATTATTATGTGACAGAAGTATTTTCTTCTCTCGTCCAACCTATTTAGTGTTCTGTAAGCTTCTTATATGTTTATAGGCATATCATTCAGTCAGGGAAATTTTCTTCTGTGGTTTTGTTGAAAACATTTTCTGGGCCTTGGAGCTGGGAGTCTTCATCTTTTCTTATTCCTAGTATTTTTAGGCTTGTTCATTTCATAATGTGCCACGTTTCTTGGATGTTTTATATCAGGATGTTTATAAATTTAGCATTTCTTTGACCAAATAATTGATTTATTCAATTGTATCTTCTATACCTTAGATTCTCTCTTCCACCTCTTGTGTTCTGTTAGTGAAACTTGAGTCTGTAATTCTTATTCTTTTTCCTAGATCTTCCATCACCAGGATTCCCTCAGTTTGTGTATTCTTTGTTGCCTCTATTTCCATTTTATGTTTTGAACAGTTCAATTTCTTTCTTTCACCTGCTTGATTGTATATTCCTGAATTTCCTTAAGGGGTTTATTCATTTCCTCTTTAAATGCTTCTATCATCTTCATAAGACTAGATTTAAGGTCATGTTCTTGTGCTTTGCCTGTGTTAGGATATCCAGGGCATACTGTGGTAGGATAGCTGGGCTCTGGTGGGGTCATATTGCTCTGGCTCTTGTTTGTTGTGCTTGTATGCTGGCCTTTAGCCATCTGATTGCTCTGGTGTTGGATGGATGTTCCTGATGCCTACAGTACTCCTTGGGAGGCAGGCAGAGCTGGGTGTCTGACAATGGAGCTCAGGGAATATCATCCTGGTCACCTCCACTGGCTGTTCCCCAGATGGATATGAATATTCCTAGATCCCTGGCAGTCCTTCAATTTTAGGCAGCCAGAGCCATGGGCCTGACAATGGAACTCATGGGATAGAGAGCAGCTCAATGAGGCTGGCTATGATCCATGGGCCTAGCATGCAGAAGATTGGTGGGGAGTGATCTAACCTGGATGTTTGTGAGGCCAGACAGGCCTCCTCAGAACGGCAGGCAGAGCTATTGGCCACAGGATGGAGTGCACACTGTATAGCGTTTTAAACAGTCGTTCATTGGAATTAGATTGTTAAAGACAAATGTGGATTCCACTTCCTAGTTATTAGATTTTATGCCAACCACTTGTGTCTCTCTCCCAGTTCTTATCTAAAATATAAGGACAAGAGTAACCTGTTAATATAGTTGTGATTAGGAATTCATGTAAAACATTTAAAGGCACCAGGTATATAGGAAGAGCTCAGTATGTATTAGTCACAATTACCTTATTCCTCTTCTCTCCCTGCTTGCTCTCCCCTTCACTCCATTCTTCCCTCCTTATGTTTTATGATTATAGAAAAATAACAATTTGTTCTCAGCTGACAAAACCAAATGTAAATAAATAGCAGGTGCAGGCAGAGAACAGATGGAATTCATTCTGGGATTCTTTCCTTTTTGTTTTGGACAAGTATACTGTTTGTATAACTTGTCATCTCCTTTCCACCAAACAGATACCAAGTATATCTTTGTATTTTTTATTTAATTCACAAATTATTTCAATTTCTTTTTTCCCATTTTCACTTTCCCTCAATATTAATAACAGTTTTTGTTTATGAAATATTTAATATTTGACAGGAACTTGAAAACATTCTCTTGGACACAGAATCCCCAAAATAAGCATTCTCATTCCATTTTCTACAGATGGAATTGAGAGTCTGGAGAAATAATATCTCAGATTTATGCTGATGATTATCTAGTATTTATGTGACCTTTTAAAAAATGAATGTAGGCTTCTGATTATTTATAGAAATCCTTATTTTTTGTAAAATTTCTCTGGGAGAAAATGCAACTATTTATTGAATGTTTTGTATATTCAAAAACTATAAGTGAATCAGGGAATAATTTTGTATTGTGAAATAGGGCCTAGGCTGAAGGATATTTGACTTATTAAATATTGAATGTGGTTCAATCAATGTTGATTTATAGAAGACATTATAAACTGTAAGGGAAAGGAATTGAGTAGACTGAGGTGAGATGCTGTTTCTTTCAGCTTACCCTGAAGGGGAAAAACATCAATGGGGCAGTCAGCTTTAACTACCTATAGAAGCTCCTTAGTTCAATGTAATGATGAATCTCTTCACATTGTCCAAGACAGAAGTAAAATCCAGCTGTGTTTGGAGCCTGGAGATATTTTACCAGCTATTGTATATGTCTTGCCCAAACATATTCCTCTAGCTATTTTGGAAAAGAAATGAAACTTTATTTAATTGTTCTATTGAACAACCTTAAGGTTTCTGGAGATTCTTTGTTATCTCATAACTATTCTTTGCAGATGTTTTTCCATACAGTATTACAGTTACAACCCTATTAGTGTGTCAGTCAGGATTATGTTTGTTACTCTGTATAATAAACTTCTTCAAAATTTCATCCACATTCATTTAAATATTACACAGATTTCTTGATGATTATGCCAATCAAACATCTGCTACTTCAGCTTAATTTTATATGCCCTAATATTTTTTTACATGTCCTCGTTTCTTTTTTTTCCTTTATTTTTTATTTCTTCAAGTTACATCTCAATCGCAGTCCCCTCCCTATTCCCCCTCCAGTCCCACCCTCCCACCCTCAACCCCCCATCCTCTTCCCTCTTTTTTTCTTTTAAGTTTAAGGTATATCTTATTTCCCCCTAAAGTTTCCCCTTTCAGTCCAACAAACGGCTCTTTCTCTTATAATAATAAATACAATACAGTAAACAGAGGTAATTAGGCCACAGCTATGAGGGTTATATGGCTTAAGGTACATTCCTAATGACCAGTCCATATGTATTTGGTACCTGACTTTAACATTCTACTATCTAAAAATCTCCATGAGTTTAAAAGTCTATATCTGACTCAACATTCATACTAACTTGCAACACAATTTTAAAAGTATCTTCTTAGATCTATAACACTCTCTTGACTCCTAAACAACTCAAAATTAAATTATGACTCAAGCTATCTGTTCTTCAACCACCTCAGAGACCAGAGAGGGATAAATATATCTGATTTTATAGGAAGTACAGGGCCTGCAGCTTCCCAAACTAAGAAATGACATACCTGTTGCTGCCTGGACAGTTCCCATTTTCTCTCCATACATTATAGCATCGATCTTCAGTCATTTGGCCGCGTTTCTCTGACAGACATTGATTGTAGAGCAGGGGTAATGGAGGACTTACCTACCCTGTCTTGGCAGAGCTAGGCTGTCGACTTACCTGCTTCCAGGTTTTGTCCTTTTTGGACAGCATTCTGTCTACAATTGGGGCAAGGGGCTTTTCCTACCAAGAGATAGGCTTGCGACTAATTCAATCATCTCCCACTGGAGATTCTTCGATGCTCATCTTCTACTTGGAGGAGAATAGGGGGTGCTGTCAGGAGTTGATATGTCTTGATATAAAAAAATCTAAAGTTACGAAAACATCTTTGAATGCCATATTCTGCAGATATCTTGAGGTTTTTGAAGAGGCCCTATCTATCTATTATATTAGGGTAAGCAGATGTTGCTTGTCTCTTGCCGGTTTATTTCTGATTAGCTTAGAAAGTAACTATAATAGGCTGTCATAGTACCTAACTGAATGACCAGCTTGCATAACCATTAGTTTGCATTTCTTAATTATCCTAAACAGTTTATGACAATTAGTAGTAAAAGGCCGAAACATCACATTTCATTTATTTCTTTACCTCCTAACCCTTCCATCCCATTACTCTGGGGTGGGGTGTCCTTATATAACAGTCCCTCATCTCAGTTGAGAGGTCTTTTGAGGACCAAGAGCCTCTTCATTCATTGGGGATCTATGAAACAGTACCATCAGTGAAAACTGTCTCGTTGCCCGGGAGAGAGAACTACTAAACAAACAAACCAATAAGCATACAATAGATAAAAAAGACTAAAAAATAGAAAAAATATAACTAATATATAAAAAAATAAAGAATAAAAATTAAAAATAAGAAGTCTATGTCCAAGTTCTCTTTGGTGTGTCAGTTGTAGTATCGATACCTTCTACTTTATAGCTAAAATCCTACTATAAGTGAATAGATGCCATATGTGTCCTTTAAGTCTGGGTTAGTTCACTCAGGATGAGCTTTTCTAGTTCCATCCATTTGGCTGCAAATTACATAATTTCATTATTCCTGATAGCTGAATAATATTCCACTGTATAGATGTACCACAGTTTTTTGACCCATTCTTCGGTTTAGGGACATCTGGGTTGTTTCCAGTTTCCAGCTATTACAAATAAGGCTGCTATAAACATAGATGAGGAGACTTCCTTATGATTTCATGAAGAGGCATTTGGGTGTATACCCAGAAGTGGTATGGCTAGGTCCTGAGGCAGAGCTATTCCAAGTTTTCTAAGATATCGCCAGACTGACCTCCATAGTGGTTGCACAAGTGTTCATTCCCACCAGCAATGGAGTAGGGTACCCCTTTCTCCACACCCTCACCAGCATGTGTTGTCATTTGAGTTTTGATCTTAGCCATTGTGACAGGTGTGAGATGGAATCTCAGAGTCGTCTTGAGTTGCATTTCTCTGATGATTAAGGATGTTGAACATTTCTTCAAGTGTCTCTCAGCCATTAGGAATTCCTCCTTTGTGAATTCTCTATTTAGCTCTGTCCCCCATTTTTTGATTGGATTATTTCGTTTCTTGGCATTTAATTTATTGAGTTCTTTGTAGAATTTGTATATTAGCCCTCTGTTAGGTGTGGGGTTGGTGAAGATTTTCTCCCAGTTTTTAGGCTGCCATTTTGTTCGAATGACAGTGTCCTTTGCCTTACAGAAGCTTTTCAGTTTCATGAGGTCCCATTTATTGATTGTTGATCTCAGGTCCTGAGCTGTTGGTGTTCTGTTCAGGAAGTTGTCGCCTGTGCCAATTAGTTTGAGGGTTTCTCCCACTTTTTCTTCTAGTAGATTTAGTGTGACCTGCCTTATGTTAAGGTTTTGATCCACTTGGACTTAAGTTTTGTACAAGGTGATAAGTATGAGTCTAACTTCATTCTTTTACAAATGGACATCCATTTAGACCAGCACCATTTGTTGAAGATGCTGTCTTTCTTCCATTGTGTGGTTTTGGCTTCTTTGTCAAAGATTAGTTGGCCATAGGTGTGTGGGTTCATTTTTGGGTCTTCAATTTAATTCCATTGATCTACTGGTCTCTTTCTGTACCAATACCATGCTGTTTTTACAGCTATTGCTCTGTAGTACAGCTTGAAATCTGGGATGGTGATACCTCCAGATGCTTTTTTATTGTACAGGATTGATTTAGCTATTCTGGGCTTTTTGTTGTTCCATATGAAATCGAGAATAGCTATTTCCAAGTCTATAAAAAATTGTGTTGGCATTCTGATAGGAATTGCATTGAATCTATATATTGCTTTTGGTAGGATAGCCATTTTTATTATGTTGATCCTACCTATCCATGAGCATGGGAGATCTTTCCATCTTCTAAAAGCCTCTTCCATTTCTTTCTTCAAGGGCTTGAAGTTCTTGTTGTACAGGTCCTTTACTTGCTTGGTTAGAGTTACACCCAGGTATTTTATGTTGTTTGCGGGTATTGTGAAGGGTGGTGTTTCCCTTATTTCTTTCTCAGCCCATTTGTTTGTTGTATAAAGAAGGGCTTCTGATTTTTTTGAATTAATTTTATATCCAGCCACTTTGCTGAAGTTGTTTATCAGCTGTAAGAGTTCTCTGGTGGAATTTTTTGGGGTCACTAATGTATACTATCATATCATCTGCAAATAGGGATAATTTGACTTCTTTGTTTCCGATGTTTATCCCCTTGATGTCCTTTAGTTGTGTTATTGCTCTAGCAAGAACATCAAGTACTATATTGAAGATGTACAGTGAAAGTGGACATCCTTGTCTTGTCCCTGAGTTTAGAGAAAATGCTTCAAGTTTCTCTCCATTTATTTTGATGTTGGCCACTGGCCTGCTGTATATTGCCTTTATTATTTCTAGGTACAGCCCTTGTATGCCCATTCTCTCCAGAACTTTTAGCCTGAAGGGGTGTTGGATTTTGTCAAATACTTTTTCTGCATCTAGCGAGATTTCATGTCGTTTTTTTCTTTCATCTTGTTTACATGGTGAATGACGATGATAGACTTCTGGATATCGAACCATCCCTTCATCCCAGGGATGAAGCCTACTTGATCATGGTGTATGATACTTTTGATGTGTTCTTGAATTCGGTTTGCTAGTATTTTTGCATCTATGTTCATGAGGGAGATTGGTCTGAAGTTCTCTTTCTTTGTTGGGTCTTTGTGTGGTTTAGGAATCAGGGTGATTGTGGCCTCGTAGAATGAGTTTGGCAATGTTCTTTCAGATTCTATTTGGTGAAAGAGTTTGAAAAGTATTGGTGTTATCTCCTCTTTGAAGGTCCGGTAGAATTCCGTGCTAAAGCCATCTGGCCCTGGGCTTTTTTAGGTTGGGAGATTTTTAATGACTGTTTCTATTTCCTTCGGGGTTATAGGGCTGTTTAATCTGTTTATTTGATCTTGATTTAGCTTCCGTAGGTGGAATCTATCAAGAAAATTGTCCATTTCACTTAAGTTTTCAAATTTGTTGGATTATATTTTTTTTATTATTTAACAGTTATTTATTTATTACTAAATTCACTTATAACAAACACCAACAATTTCTTAACTATTAATCCTATAAATTCCTACAACCCCTTTAACCTATCCTTAAACCTATTGATAATTATAACAACTACTTTCATAACCTTTTAGAATGATACAGTCTCTGGGGCAGGTCCTCAGTCATCAGGAACACAGTCTTTGTTGTAGATTCTTTAACGCACTTAGCAGTCCTTTTTCTGGATCTCTCAGATGCAGGTTCATCAGGGTAAGTTGGTTATTGCAGTCTCACCTTAAATAAGGCTTCATGCTTTCTTCTCTGTGGGAGACCCCAGGGGTCTGCAGGCCAACTTACTTCTTTTGAATCAGGAACTCAGCTGCTCTGCCTCAGTCCTTAAAGCCAGGCACAGTTTCCCATAGGCGGAGCCCAAATTAAGCTGAAACAGAGTTCCTCCTATTTAAGGACAGTGCATGGAGCCCAGAAGAAGAAGAGGCCCCTGATGCTAGAGAGCTCCAAGAGTCCTGCTGAAAAAAGGGCTGGCCATTGATGGCCAGCTCTCTCCCTGAAGCAGAAAGAAGCTGGTGAGCCAAGAAAGCCTGAGCAAGACACCAATACGCCAAGGACTGGACCCTGTGGCTCAGCTTTTGCCTGGAGGGGTTTGATCTGTCCGATCAGTGGCCTATGGAGTATAGATTTTTAAAGTAGGATCCAAATATTCTCTGGATTTCCTCAATGTCTGTTGTTATTTCTCCCTTTTTATTTCTGATTTTGTTGATTTGTGTTTTCTCCCTCTGTCTTTTAGTTAATTTGGCTAAGGGTCTGTCTATTTTGTTGATTTTCTTGAAGAACCAACTCTTGGTTTCATTGATGCTTTGTATAGTTCTTTTTGTTTCTAAGTTGTTGATTTCAGCCCTAAGTTTGATGATCTCCTGCCTTCTGCTCCTCTTCGGAGTGTTTGCTTTTTTTTTTTTTCCAATTCACCCAGTTTAGCTGTTAGTTCACTAATATGAGCTGTCACAATTTTCTTTTTGAAGGCACTTAATGCTATGAACTTGCCTCGTAGCACAGCTTTCATTGTGTCCCATACGTTTGGGTATGTTGTGTCTTCATTTTCGTTGGATTTTAAGAAGTCTTTGATTTCCTTATTTCTTTCCTGACTCAGTTGTCCTCTAGTAAAGAGTTGTTCAATTTCCATGTGAGTGTAGACTTTCTGTTGATTCTTTTGCTATTGAAGTTCAGCTTTATTCCCTGGTGGTCTGATAAGATACAAGGGGTTATTTCAATTTTCTTGTATCTGTTGAGGCTATCTTTGTGTCCAACTATATGGTCGATTTTGGAGAAGGTTCCGTGAGGTGCTTAGAAGAAGGTGTATTCTTTTGTGGGTGGGTGAAACGTTCTGCAGAGAACTGTTAGGTCCATTTGGTTCATGATCTCTGTTACACTCATTATTTCTCTGTTTGGCTTCTGTCTTGATGATCTGTCCATAGCTGTGAGTGGGGTGTTGAAGTCTCCCACTCTTAAAGTGTTTGGATTGATGTGCGATTTAAGTTTTAGAAGTGTTTCTTTTATAAATGTAGGTGCCTTTGTATTTGGGGCATAGATGTTCAATATTGAGATGCCCTCTTGGTGGATATTTCCTTTAATGAGTATGTAATGCCCATCTCTGTCTTTTTTATTAACTTCAATTGGAAGTCTATTTTATTTGATATTAGGGTGGCTACTCCAGCTTGTTTCCTGGGTCCATTTGCTTGGAAAACCTTTTCCCAGCCATTCCTCTGAGGTAGTGTTTATCTTCAATAGTGAGGTGTGTTTCTTGTATACAGCAAAAAGATGGGTCTTGTTTACGGATCCAGTCTGTAAGTCTGTGTCTTTTTATTGGCGAGTTGATTCCATTGATGTTGATGTATATTAGTGACCAGGGGTTGTTATTTCCCATTATTTTGGTATAGCTGGTTGTCTTGTGTTTCTTTTTGTTTAGTTGCTGTGGAGGTTTCTATTTCCTCTGTTTTCTTGGGTGTAGTTATCTTCTCTGTGTTTGAATTTTCCTTCTAGTATCTTCTGTAGGGCTGGGTTTGTGAGGAGATATTGTTTGAATTTGATTTTGTCATGGAATATCTTGTTTTCTCCTTCTATGTTGATAGAGAGTTTTGTTGGATATAGTAGTCTGGCTGGGCACCTCTGTTCTCTCAGGGCTTGTAGGACATCCGTCCAGGCCCTTCTAGCTTTTAAAGTTTCTGAGGAGAAGTCAGGTGTGATTCTGATGGGTCTGCCATTGTATGTGACTTGGCCTTTTTCTCTTACAGCTTTTAATATCCTTTCTTTGTTCTCTACATTTGGAGTTTCTATTATTATGTGGCGAGAGGAGTTTCTTTTCTGATCTAATCAGTTTGGTGTTCTGTAAGCCTCTTGGATTTTTACTGGCATCTCTTTCTTTAGGTTTGGGAAGTTTTCTTCTATGATTTTGTTGAAGATATTTCCTGGACCATGGAGTTGGGAGTCTTCTCTTTCCTCTATGCCTATAATTCTTAGGTTCCATCTTTTCATTGAGTCCTTGATTTCTTGGATGTGGTGGGTGAGAGATTTTTTAGCTTTCTCATTTTCTTTGGATGTTGTACTGATTTCTTCCATCGAATCTTCCATGCCTGAGATCCTGTCTTCCATCTCTTGCATTCTATTTTTTGTACTCACATCCGTAGTTCCTGTTCTCTTCTCTTGATTCTCCATTTCCTCTTTTAACTCTGACTGTGTTTTCTTTATTGTTTCCATTTCTATTTTCATGTCTTGAATGGTAGTGTTCGTTTTGTACATTTCCTTCTCCAGTTTGCTTGTTTTTGTCTGGAGATCTTTCATTGCTTTTTCCTTTTCCTTTTCAAGCTGGGTCACCTTGGCTTGGAGCTCTTTAATGATGTTATTCGTTGTTTTGACTTGTAAGATTGTGGCTTCTTTGAATTCCTTCTTAGTTTTAAGTTCTTCTTAAAGGGACTTTACCACTTTCCATTCTGTAGAATTATCATCTTTTTCATGTGTTTCAGTTGTGGTGAGGTGGTTCGGGCTGGACGGAATAGCGTTGCTTTCTTTTGTTGGAGACATTTCGCTCTGTTTTTTTTTTTTTTTTTTGTCTTGGGCCTCTGGCCACGTGGAATTTGCTGTCTTCTGGACTTGGTTCCAAAGGGGGCACTGTGGTGTAGGATTCGAGTTGCCTTACTCTACCCCTATAAGGTGAGTCATTCAGTCCCCCCTCCCAGGTGGGGCCTAATTAATGTAGGTGGCGGAGCTGTTTACAAATAAGCTCTGATTCCCCACCGGAAGGGCCTGTACTAGTACATAAGACCGGTATACGACCGTTTCAAATATCTCGCAGTTTGCCCGGGGTTGGTTCCTGTAGCGGGTAAGTCTGCAGTTCAGCTGCAGTAGCCTTGCTGCTCCCGAGGCTTGGAAACTGGCCAGTGACGTCACAGACTGAGATCTGTGGTCTGAAGGCACTTTGCAGCAGATCTCCCTCTCATTTCCAAGGGTTGCAACCTTTGGCTAGATAATTGGATCATTTATGTGAGACCTGGGAGTGCCCAGCAGGGTGGGGATTATCTCTGTGTGTTTTCTGAATCTGCTGGCTGGGTATTAGGTTGGAACTTACCGGGGGTCTCTCCTTTTGGGGGGATGGGTTGTCCTGATTCCTGGGTCCAGAGGCTTCCTAGCGTGTCCGAGATTTGGAAGGGGCGTCCTGCCCAGGCATCTTCCATGGTCCCTGTGTAGCTGGGTGAGATTTAGAAGGGGTTGTGCCCTTTGTACAGCGTCCTGGAACACTTGCTGCATTGTGATTGTTGACCCTGATATCCCATCATGCCCTAATATTTTTGAGTCCCATATGAAAGAGAAGCCAGTATCTGGAACTTTTCCTACAGACATGCCTAGAGTAAGAAGACCCAGGCAAGCCACAAGCAGATTAAAAACAGAATAAAGAAGTTCAGAGTAGATTAGCAGCTTAAGTTCTCACATTTCACTGGATTTCCTCATGGAAAAATCTCAAATCAGCAGTTTAGGGAGCATCACAATGGTGAAAAAAAAAAGAACAACATCAAAAAAACAGATAAATAGAACAAATTATATGATAATTATATGATCTATACACATTTAACCGTAAGTTGTATTACACCAAAAATTCTTGATAGAAATGACTTATTCATTCAGTATAGCCCAAATGATGACTTGGTCTTCCTGAGGTTAAGTGTCCATTTTTAGACAACTAATTGTAGTAAGATATTATTTGTTATACAAACATTAAACAAAGGAATAAAATGGACAAATTTTTAAGATATATGTATGGGTCAGACATGTAAATTCACTAATCTTCATATATTTACCTATCTCCACATAATCAGAAGGTGATATATTTTTATTAGTTAATTTTTCTTAAGGCCTAGGCTTACAACTATGCTCAGTGTCAGAACACCTACCGCTGTTCCTGGTGGGCCTACAACCTTGTACATATTTTTAACTGAGGTAGCATAGAGCTCTTCTGCCTTATGCCTCTTTTGCCTTATGCTTTCAGCCAAGTTGTGTTTCTGCCTCTTAAACCCTGGAAAAGTGCTGTTTGGATGTTCAACAGCTAGGATGCAAAAGCATTCTGTCCAATCTGTAAACACAAAAACTAGTAATGGATATGTAGATCAATGTATTCAGTTTTACAGAGATTCACATCTTTTGGGTATGGATAATATCACAAAATTTTACATGTTGTTCTACTCCACCGAGAAGTTTGGATTTTGGTCTATCTGCTCCAGACCCAAGGGAGTTTGTTTAGAATTTTCCTTCAAAGTCTCTGTTCTGAGACAAAAAGGTCACCCGACTGTGTGATATGGAAAAGGACAGCACAAGAGAGCAGCTCAGCAAAAGACATTTTGCTCTTGAGAACAACTTATAAATAAACGATTCCCATTGAGGCTACAAATGGCAAGGTGTTCAACTCTCTCAATTTCCCTCTATTTTCTTCCGTTTTGTTTACTATCTTTTGTTTAAATATTAACTTCTGCTTTTTAGGATTTTTAAGTTCATTGAGTGTGATTTTTAAGAAGGACTTATAGATAATCTTAATTTGTTATAACATAACATGTATGCAACTTGGATCCATCTCTTGTTTAGGAAATTATGTGTGCCTGATAGGCTCACCTCGGATAGAGTACTGTGTGGCTTGAAATCATTTTGGTTGATGAACTAAGTTCACCTTGGAGTAAATAACAATCAGAGGGCTGCTGCCACCTTGGCTGGTGACCCCATCAGAATGAAAACATGCCACAAGACTTTATTGCTGTCTTGGTTAAGGTAATCACATGGTTTCCCACAACTTATTACATTTCCTTTTGTTCTCAGGCTTCCCAGAAAGTTTGTTTTAAAACCAGATCACAGAGAAAATTGTGATACTTTTTTATCTTTATATATTCAATGAAACTGAGTCACACAAAAACTGTGAGATTTTTGCACTATTTGTTAAACTTTAGCTGTTTGAAGAAGCTGAGTCCTATAAAAAACTGACATCTCAGAAATGTTCACTAAAAAAAGGCCAATCTCTGTGGATTATATGTATGGTTTAAAGTTTATTTTGATACTGAAGGACTTTAATTCAAGAATTATAATTTTTAACTATTCAAACCTAACAGGGATAAAATTGTAAAATCATAATGTTATAAAACACTACTTACTAGTTGTGAACAGTTAAAGATAATTGAAATATACAAGTTAATGGCCTGTCATGATAAATACAGATGCAATTTATTTACAGAAACAAACTTGGAGGAAGAGACCAATTATTATCTCCTGTCACATAGTTCATATAATCTTCTTTTATCTCTCATTATATAGTATTCTGCAAATGTTATCAAAATTAACCCTAAGGCAAGTAGAGCAGAAAAAAAAGCTTAAAATGAATTTAAAGTTTAGTTAATATAAAATAATATTCAAAATCAGGAATATAAAAATTAGCTATAAAAGATTCTATGCTTAAGTAAAATGGTTAAATTTACAATACATTTGCATGGCAGAAAGCATCCTAGACCCAAGTAGTTGTTCCATTAGATGAAGCACTTTCAATTGAGTAGCATGCCATGAGAGTAAGCTGCATGCCAACCTCATTATAGGACATGGAATGCATGGGATATAAGACCTAACAGAATTGTGCTGCTCCTGGATTGGCTGTGTAGGACTGAGCAGCTCTGGCTGTGCAAGCTTGACCATCTCTAGCCATATAGCCCAAATCAGAAAAAAAAAAGTCCTCCCTATCTACAGAAAAGATGAATTACTTTTCATGTCTCAAATGACAGTGGAGGATCTCAGAGTCTGCATCCACATGCTAAATGTCTCAAACAACAGAGTGGTAAAAAGCAAATTCTCTGCCCTAGATGCTTCCCAAATGGAAATATGAGGATGCTGAAAACAGGGGAACTTTGTACTTAAGCCCATTCCGAAACTTATGTGGAACCCACATGCCAGTTCTATTGATCATACCCTTTACCCTGTCAAGAGGAAAAAAGTTTTCCTCTTTGCAAAAGCCAATTTCACGGTCCACAACCTAATCACCCACATTTCCTGTTTAAAAGACGATGCGGGATACTCTGTCACCAAACTCACAGCTGGGCAAGTTATTCAGAATATCCAAGCGGTATCTTTGATAGCTGGTTTTGTATTTGTACAGCCAACAAATGATTCTGTTAATTGGTATCCCAGACCCTGTGAATGTTTAGGAAGAGGTGACTTAGATGAAGGAAGCTCTGGGCAATGTAGACTCCCTTGTGGCACTTTGAGAATATAGTGTAGTCGCTACCCAGCTAGAAAGCGCCAAAGCCTACGCCGGTGCTCTTACCTTTAAGCCCACAAGAAGTATAAGGCTTTGGCAGTGAGGTAAGATGCCTGAGTTAAAAGGGGACATCACTGTTCTCCAGGAGTTGAGTGACACTTGTGTATGTTTTTAAAGAAATTCCAAAATAAAGTATTTGTTGCAGCTCATTTAATTTGGTTATATTTTTTGACAATTTATGCCTCTAAATAACCAATCTACTTTTATATAATACAATGTTAAAAATATGATTAATGTTGTCAAGATATATGGACCTAGAGATTTGTCCACTGGTCGAAGGACTAAAGAGTTTACTTTAGCCTTCATTGTGAATTCTTTCTGTTACATGTAAATCATTTATTACAGATTTTACAAGACTGAATGCTTTCTTCTTTCATCTGTTGGTTGAGTGTATGGAAGAAAATGTTATGGAGGATCTTTTAAAGATTCTGTTAATAGAATTAACTTTAAAAATTATGAATTTTTTATTGTTAGGTTGGTAAAATGAAGTCACTGACTCAAGGAGTCCTTGACTATTCTAGAGAAGTACCCATTGACTAAAAAGCAAGGCAGTCATTGTCTCTGGGACTATTTTTAAAATGAAAATTAAAAATAATTTCTTTTGGAGAAATATAACTTAGTATTAAATTGTTTCTTCTCAGTATAACGAATTGATGTTAACAAAAATATGTATTGATATCTTCTTAAATATTTAAATATCTTTTAAATGTATTTAGTCATTTAAGGTAATAGTCCCAATTTTTAAAATTTTACCTTACCCAATTGTTTCTAATCAAAATTGTGTTTTACTTGTGATACTCTGTTTTTGTTTGTTAAAGAATAGCTGATATTGTTAATATTTAAACAAATATAGTTTATCACATGTAAGAGGAAGGAATATTACTTATACTTTTTATGTTCAGAATCATTCTTTGGAGACAGACTTTAACTGATCTCTTTTACAAATTTTCTAGATGCTTATTTCTTATGCAGGAGACTAATAAGACAAAGTTAGCCTCCTACAGATTGCTACTGGTTCATGGTCCAGCCAGTTGTACAATTTCATTTAACTCATGTTAATCTTGGTGTAAGAGTTTTTTCTCATGTAACTGTGCTTCCTGATAGTCTCCACAAAGACATATAATTATTACTTCTTGACTTACATTCTGAATCTGTGCCAACTGTTGAATTTTATCATGGCTCTATTATTCCATAATCAAATCACCTGCTTATAGCCCTTTAATAATGATTTTCTGAGTCTATTCGTAAATGCAGTATGACAATCACCTGATCCATTGCAGGCGATTAAGTTAAGACTCTTGCTCTGGTAAATGACCAGAGGACCCAGAACTACCCCTTCTGATGATGACTCTCCTCAGCAGCAATCAGTTGTAATGCCTCTGTCCTGCATTATTTTTATATTCTCTCCGAGCTAGAAATGATAGTTTCTGAAGAAACACTACATTTTCCTGTTTCCCATGCAGATTATGAAAGTTATTTACAGCCTATAAGGGGCCTCAGCCCATCTTCCTCTGAAGACACTGTGGCCATTCATGTACAAAGATGACATTCGTGTGACAAAGATGCCATGAATAAACATGGTCCCACTTAAGGTCAGACCTAACTTTTCTTTCTTTCTGCCTTTAGTCTCTCTATAGCTGTTCTTACATAGTGTAACACACACACACACACACACACACACACACAGAGAGAGAGAGAGAGAGAGAGAGAGAGAGAGAGAGAGAGAGAGAATGAGAAAGCAACTGGGTGGGTAAGAAGGTAGGGAAGATCTGGGAGCAGTTGGGGCAGGGGAAGAAATTGGGTCAAAATATATTATATGGAGAAAATTAAGTACTAAAAACAACAACAAAAACAAACCTTTTTTTCTGTCTGCATCTTTATCTTTCACCATGTTAGTTCAGAACGCAATCTTGGCCATGTTATGCTAAGCATTTTGTGTTCTAAAACTATCTAGTCAAGCAATACACCATGGAACTATATTCCTTTATTCTCATTTCTACTCTTTGGAGCAAGCTTTCATTAAGATGCCCAGTTAATCCTTGAATTCACTCTGTAGCCCAGGCAAACATGCGGACTTTGAATTCCTGATTCTTCTCAGAATCTGGGATCACAAAGCCCATCCTAAAAATAATTTTATAAATGCACTAGGGCTTAACATAGAGCTGCCAAGATGGGGGTGGAGATACATTTGGTCACCTTGCTTCTGACTCAGAACTGAGAAATCTGTCTTCTTAGAGTGCCAATCACTAATTTGCATATGACCTTGGGCATGTTGTTTCCTCATTCTGGGCTTCAGCATACTCATTTTTAAATGTGTATGATTAGTAAATACAATTACTCAGTAAGCAGTCTTAGATAATAAGGCAGGTTTTAATTTTTTCTGAAGCTTGGGGAAAAGGATTTTAGTGATTTTGTAGCAGACTACTTAAGCAATATACAACTGAACTATATTTCCAGTCTCTGCTTTCTTCTTAGGGTAAGAGACTCACAAAGAAACCCAGGTTGGCTACTTTATTATTATTAATTTTTTAATCTTCTATAGAAGTCATACATTTAACTACAATGGCTTTTATGTTTATAAATGTAGAAATGGGATCACGCACTGTGAAAGCAAGAAAAGACCACTGAAGTTACCTCATCTGATTCCTTTCCATTTGAGATATCACAGCCAGCATCCACAGAGGTGAATTAACTAACTCAAAAGTTCTCTGGCAACTTCAGGGGCCTGCAATTTGTGCAAACTTTGTAACCTTAATTGGATCGATATCTCTCTCTCTCTCTCTCTCTCTCTCTCTCTCTCTGTGAGTCTTGCTTTGCCATCTTTCCAATATTTAAAATTCCTTGTGTATTGGCTACTTCTTTTTTTTTGTTCCTCAAAAAACAAACAAACAAAAAAAATGAGTATTTCCAGAATGAGAATCTTATAAAACAACTCTTGCATTCAATATATCCTTAGTATGCTAAGAAGGCACGTTGAATGAATGAACTACAGAGAGAAGTGGAATCATTTTCCTTATTCTACTCTTCTCATGATTTCCTCAAATGTTCCAGATGGCATCTTAACTCTTAAAAACTCAGGCTGGAAGTACACTGATGATCTATGACTGTCTCCTAAATGTCTAAATGATGTTTAGAAAAAAAATGAGATACCTTTTAAATCAACTGCATTTGTATAGTGCTGGCCCACTTCATTTGGCTCAAACTTGCTTTTCACTGTTAATGTACATAAAAGTAATCTGTGATAATTACATAATTCGTAACATGATAGTATCACTGTAAGTGTTTTCAGATTTGCTAGCTAACAATCTATTAAACTACCTTGTTCAGCACAAGATGGGGCAGCCCTTTGTGTCTATTGCTGATCTCCAGACATTAGTATAAAGGGGGTCTTTGCTTTGTGTTAACAATTAGTATAAATGGAACCATTGACAATAACTCTCTGGAGTCTTTCCTAGGCCCTGAGGCCTCTTTACTCAGCTTTGAATAACCTGTGGGGGGTCACAGGCAGGTCACACACCACATCTTTTTATTTCTTTATAGAAATGGGGGATGCTTTCATTTTAAGGCCACTCACAGGTATGCAGAGGGAATTTGCTATTGGGTCCTTACTCAGTCACTTCTGTGAAAGTCAAAGTTAAGAAACCAAGGTGACTATGGATAAGCTTGCCTCTGTGACCTTCTTCAGTCTCATTTGTCTTTTTTTTTCCAGTCCCAAATAAGGTCATACTTACAGAACATAGTGCTGACAAGATGCCCTTCCTGAAAATCATATTGTCAGGAAGGTAGCTGTGCAGGAGCAGGCAGAGAATAAAGTGATCTGGGTTCAGATCTTGATACGGATGCTTTTTGGTGCTGTCACCTTGTCATTCGCTGTCTAATTATACATTTCTCAGGTGGACATAATGCCTACTTCAGGGCAGATGTAAATGTTATACATGCACTGATAAGACAGTTGTACCTGTCATTATTATTAATTTAATAGCCTGTGGTTGGGAGAAAATATTACTGAGAACTCTGAACTCAAGGATGGTGTTTATCTAACTTGAGTAGCTTATTGAAAAACAGATTCTAGACATTAGCCCCGAGAGTCATACTCAGTAAGAATGAGGATAAGAATTTGCATTTTGAACATGAGCTCCAGGTGATTCTGATGCAGGTGGTTCATGATCCATACTTGGGGTAAAATGTCATGAGGAGGAAAATGAGCAGCAAGCAGGCTTAGCAAATATTTGTTGATTCATTGATTGACTCATTGGGGACTCCAGCTTTCACCTGTAGAGAAGCTTGAACGTAGACATCCCTAAAGCAATCAAAAAATCTCTCGTTATGTTTAATTGCATCCTTGCCTGGAATAACCAAAGCCTGCACCTCTTAAAAAAAAACAAGAGCAAGTGATTGGCAACCTTGCCAGGAATGCTCTGTAGATATTTGCAGAGAATAGTTATGCTGTTTCTTACTCATCCCCTCTTTTCATAAAACAACTCTTTTATTTGCTGTAATTTTAAATCTGTGCTAAGACTCAATTAATGTTATTTAATGAATAAAATCCCAATACAACAGGAATGGAGATCAAAGTATATCAATATTAAATGGGACCCAGAGGTCAGATGATATGTTAGTTAAGAGTTAAGCCTTCCATATCATGCTTTGTTATATGTATTATAATTCCTGTTGAATGCCTATCCTTTTCCTGCTACTGTTCTGGGTACTCTAAGGATTGGAAAGCTACCATGACCTAACTGCTCTCTCCCATTATTAAAGCAATCCACTGACTGGTTGGGAAGAATACAAAGCTAAAAGTCAGTATATGCATGTTAAAATTGAAATGAGTATTATTGTTTTTATTTTACTGTGGTGGATTTTGAGACCTGGAGAAGGTAACCTCTCCATAACATACATAAGACATAACCACATTAAAAAAAAGCTTGGGTTTCAGCTTGGCATTTTACTTAGTTTCTTTAATAAGTATTTATTATAGTAGCCTTACCTAATATGACATGCTATTACAATGGTATACATCTACTCCATAGCCAGAGACAGAAAGGCACCTCTCCTGCACATACCATGCTAGCCGTGTCTGTAAAGAGGCAGAATAGACCTGGTACTCTGTAGAATGTCTACTTCCCCCTTTTCCTTAAGCAAATGACTGACAGGATTCCAGTCACCCCAGGAATCTGAGGACAAAAGATTGGATCAACAAGCTTAGGTAAGGGAAAGTTTCATTTCTCCACAGGGTTGAAGCCATAATTTATGGAAAGTCAGAGTGCCTGCACTGATCACTTGGCAAGCCTAGCCAGTAAGGACACACTTACCCCAAAGACGGACAGTCTGTCTGGGGATGTAATTAAATTTGCACAATTATGCTACCAGCAGTCAAATGCTAGGGCTGTGAAGGAAGGAAACACATGCCTATTGCCTCCGCCCACCTTAAATGTTGAATTATCTTACCGTTGATAGTTCTCTAGATTCCTCGACCTTTAAATGCTGAACACTGCATGCCTGTTGAATTTTAATCAATTTCTTTTTTTCAACTGGAAATGTCAGACTTCTGTATGGAATTACTTGGTGCTGGTGATGTGACAAAGATTCAAAGTTCAGTGTCTGAAGTCATGAAGTAGCAGCAGAGCCAGTACACAATAGGAAACGCAATTTGCAGGCGGCCAAATAAGGAAGTTAGGGGCCACCTATTTTTCATTAGCTTTCACTTATAAGTTGGGAGACCCACGTTAATTGCATCTCCTATTCTCCCAATTGCAGAGAACTAGTCAGAACTGCTAATGGCTTAAACAGTGTTATTAAGAAAGCTGAGAGGGATGATGAGGTCTTATGTATGAAATGCCTACTGTGTATGTGTACCTTAATATGTGATTTCTTAATTTTTAGCATGTATGCATAGGACAAAGTGATTGGTTCATAAAGACATCTTTTCATTAAAGTATTTCATGTACTCTGACGACATCTACCACTCTTACTCACTCTCTCACTCTTGTCTCTCCTTCTACTACCTCACTTCCTGTATCGAATACTCATCCTGCTTTCAGATCATATCCATCTATATCTATATCATCTATATCTATATATATCTATATCTATCTATCTGTATCATCTATATCTAATCTATATCTATATCTATCTACCTCTACCTCTCTCTCTATATATATATATGTGTGTGTGTGTGTGTGTGTGTGTGTGTGTGTGTGTGTGTGTGTGT
>CAJQZJ010000275.1:759639-782111 GCA_907164525.1 Lophiomys imhausi | reverse complement strand
TGTGTGTGTGTGTGTGTGTGTGTGTGTGTGTGTGTGTGTGTGTGTGTCTCTATATCTATATATCTCAACATTTCAGGTTATATATAACATAAAAATCAGGCTCTCTCTCTATATATATGATGAATACATGAGAAAAAACGAGATATTTGTCTTTCTGAGTCTGACAGATTTCATTTAACATAATAATCTTCAGCTCAATCCCATCTACTATAAGTGATATAATTTTGTTCTTCTCTATGACAGAATAGATCCCATAGAGTATATTTATAATGTTTTCTTTGTCTGTTCTTCTGTTGATAGACACATAGATTTGGTACCTCAATTTGACTATCATGAATAATGTTGCAATGAATTCTACTCCTGACTTAAATTATATTACTTAATAAAGAAAAGGATTCAATTGCCCCTCGTACAAAGTAGGAAGTCCTATAACAACTGCATAACATGGGAGAGAACAGTATTTAACCATGAAATCGGCACTAAAATGCATGTTCTTGCCATTGACCCAACTTCACAGAAGTAAATCAGTGTCCCTCTACTTAACTCTTAGAATGAAAATAAGTCCCATATGCGCTTAAGGTGAACTTAACAGACTGGCTTCCGATATGGAACTTCTGTTCACTTGTGCCTTAACTGACTTGCTGACTTGGAGAGTGTGTGTGTGTGTGTGTGTGTGTGTGTGTGTGTGTGCATTTTTATATTGTGGCAAATAATTTGTATAGGGCTTATAATCACCCTGAATGGATGAAATAACCCTGAAACAAAACAAAAGAAAAGACATAAAACCTGTCTGCTAGTCTAACCACTAGACGGGTTCTCAGCAAATAACAAGTACTCAGTGGTTATTTGATGAAATTTTCTCTATGCAATTTTCTTTCTTTTTATCTCTTTTGCACATTCTCTCTCAATGTTCTTCGCCCTATATACTTTGTCTCTCTCCACTATACTCTGTGTTGAGCATTTATATCTAGGGTAAGAAGATGCCAAAGCAATCTTAGCAATTCGTAGATCTCCTCCCTTTACTGACAACTATCCTTGTGCTTTCCTGTTTGTGTAAAATGAGCTACCATTTACGTCACTACCTAGGCTAGTCACTGCAAGTGGATGATGGGCAGGGTAGACTCCATTGCCATCAGTTAAGTTCACCTGGTCAGAAAAGCCCATTTGGTCAAGTTCACAGGTCCAAACTTCCCATACCTGCCTGTGTGCTCCCTTCCTACACATGCAAAAACCTGTCTGGCATGCTTAACAGACAGAATATCCCAAAACAAGAGTGAAATTACCTAGGGATGTTCCTGTATCTTACCTATATCTACCCAAAGAGAAAGGGCCTTACTTAAGCAGGTCACAGCAGACAAATTCACACCCAGTCAGCCTTGCCATTGTTCCCTGGGGTCAGGGAACAATGCTGGTGGCCCACAAAACTATCTTCTAAGTTTCTCTTCTTGCCATTTGTTCTACTTCTTACCCTCATAATGTAGGGAGTTCAAGCAAGCAAACAAGTTTGTGTGTGTGTGTGTGTTGCCTTAGCTTTAATAGATGATGATGTCCAATGGAGAGCTAAGCTTGTGCCTCTCTACCTTTAACATTTTAAAAGGATTTCAAGATTCTTAGCTACATATGTGTAATCTGTCAATCTTAAATAATCCTTTAGATTTTCAAAAACTAGTGTTTAGCTTATTAAACCTGTTTTCTTCAGTTCTGAAATTATCTGTAATTTGTATCTTCTAACCTCTGGTCTTTTTACATGCAATGCTAGTCCCTCTGGCCCTAAGTTCCACATTCTGAAATGTTACCTTCTCTAGGAAGGCACTCTCAAGCAGTGACTGGTTATTTGTCTTCTCTGACTTCCTGTGACATGTTTTATGGATGTGAATCAAATGTAAATACTTTGTCGATTTTGAGTGCCTTGAATTTCTTAACATTTTCATTCATCTCTTCATATATCATATCCCAAAGACTAAGAATAAATGACTATTTCCTTAATGAACAGATTGAGTGAATGAATGAACAGTGAGCAAATAAAATTGTATTATAGTATGGTTGAAAGAGTATGGCCCTTGGAGACAGGTTTGAGACTTTGTGTACAAATTTTAGATCTGTGACTTATGTTTGTTAAAAAAAAAAAAAGGACAAGAGATATCCAAACTGTTAGATAGATATGATGATTAAAGAAAATGAGTCTCAGAAACTGGGCCTATTGTTTGATTTCTCCCTTTGTTATATTTCTCAACTTCAGGAGATTGTAAGTGTCACCATTCCATGACTAGTTAATCATCATCATTCCAGGGCCCATCTAAGGCATGGGAATCAGTACCTCGAGAGGAAAACCCAGGGATGCACACTCTTACCATCAGCAACCCCTGCAAGGCAAGGCATAATAATTGCTGGCACTTTTATGTCCCTGCAACAACCTTCTTAGTGTGTTAAAAGACTCAGTCAGCTGGGTAACACTTAGCTAAGACTAAAGGTAAAATACAAAAGGAACACACTTTCTTATTTCCTTTAGGCTGTTTTCCTATTAAAAGCAACCAATGAGGACTCAAGATGGTGATTTAAAAATGTATTTCTAGAGCTGGGAATCGGGGGGTATGCCTGTGATCTTAGCAATCAGGAAGCCAGGTTGATCTCTGTGAATTCAAGTTCAGACAGGGCTACATACTGAGGTCCTGTCTATCTATCTGGCTATCTATCTATCCATCTATCTATTTATCTATCTATCTATCTATCTACCTATCATCTATCTATCTATCTTCATGTATATATTTATCTATATATCTATATCTATCTCTCTATATCATCCATCCATATATATGTATGTATGTATGTATGTATGTATGTATGTATGTATGTACATATGTATGTATGTATGTATAGTAAGGACTCAACCATCATGGCCAAACAGCACCATAGAAGGGCCATACAAGGGACACAGTATGGTCTGTCCACCTCAAAACATCCAACCTGAAAATTTAGTAAGATTCTTAGGGTTCTATGACCATGCATTTTCTAATTAGTCATTTCGTCAAGTTTTCCAACCAGATGCTTTACTTTCGTAGTCTGTATGCAAAGAAAGTAAACTTTCAAATTGTCATTTATTAGAAGAGGGTCCTAGGAAGTTTGTTGGTGAAAACCCAGAGAGTATTCTTGAATTTTTCCTGAAAGAGAAGTAGAAATAACTCATATAATTAACTGGTAAATTGATCTAAAAACAATACAAACAATAATAAATTTGGAAAAATATAATATTATATGTACCTTTGTTTATATAATCCAGGGAGCAATGTTGTATACTGCCATGTTTCCTGTCAGATGATAATGGACTAAACCTCTGAAACTGTAAGCCAACCTCAATTAAATATTTCCATTTATGAGAGTTGCCGTGGTCATGGTGTCTCTTCACAGCAATAGAAATCCTATATAAGACAGCCTCTTACATTTCTTTACATTCATAAGAGGCACAGGCCCCAGAATCCAGTACTAGTTACATGAATATGACATGTAGTTAGAGAAGCCAGAAAGAGAAAGAGTGAGATAAAATAGAGAGAAGAGGAGGTGGATGAGCTCCTGAAGCTTCCAAATTTGTAGGCAATCCAGAAGCTCACAAATGAGTCAAGAATATAAATAATAAAGTCACCAACCTTTTACCCAGCACCGTTTTACTTAACAACTGTAGTTTCCATGAACCTGTTGCTTCTGACAGCAAGTAGGCTTGTTCATAGAGATGTTTACTCACATCAAATTAACTGCCTGTAAAGAGTTGATATGAGAGGGCTCCCTCACCCAAGGAGAAGGATAGGAGGGAGAGAGGAAAGAGGGTAGGAGGGTGGGACTGGGAGGGGAGGAGAGAGGGGGCTGTGATTAAGATATAACTTGAATTAATACATAAATGTTAACAAAAAAGCTAGGTCAAGAGAAGTTACTGTTTTCAGAAGAAGGTGATCAGTGGGCTGTCCATGTGTGAGTGATAATTCCTGTCCTTAACACACAGGACAAACTTTAGCTGATGAATGGGAAAAGTGAACTTTTAAAGAGTATCCTGGAGTATTGCCAGTGATGCATGCATTTAAGGGCATGTTAACCTCTATTAACATGAGAGGATTTTCAGCAGTGTTCACTAGAACTCTGGGTGGTGGAGGCCTTCAAGAAATCACTCTGTGTAACTTGATCTGGGGTAATGAACCTGCCAAGATAAGTGGAATCTCACATAGCAAAGAGCACAACTTTCTGATCCAATTGGAGAAGAGAACTATGTGCTAGAAGGATGGAACATTTGAATCTCTCAGTGGATGTAGATGGCTTCAGGGTAGATAAAAATGTACCTGAATTACCCCAAAGCTGTCCAACTATTACAAATTCTGTGCAACAAAGGACAGCGTTAACCTGAAATAAGGTACCATGTAGACACACTGAATTCCTGAGTGGAAAAACAGCTCTGTTCAGGAGGTCACGGTTGACTGAGGCACTGCTATGGTAAATTGTAGCAAGGCTCACAGTGCACAATCCAGGCAGTGTTTAGCTGCTATATAATGGGCTACCTTTGCCAATAACACATCAGTGCCCAAAGAACAGAAATTGTGAATTGGACAAAGTAACCAGAGGGATACTAAAACTGTTTTTATAGGTTTAGAAAAATGGGAAGCATTGTTTCAAACATAGAAAGAAAAATTGCTAACAGCTAAGGAGTTAATAAGAAATCTAGATAAAAACTGTGCTCTTATATCTTGGGTATTATTTTATTTTCAATGGTCTCTGCTTGGTATAAAAAGTTAACTTCTGGCTGGGAATCAAGGTAGTCCAGACAATACTCCCAGATGCATCATTTTGATTTTCTTTCTCCATTCAGTTGCTGAATTTGTAGCCCCCACAGGCTGAAATGCACTGGTAGAATAGAGGTTCTATCTCCCAAGTGGCCTCAGACTTCTGGACACACAATCATATGGCCTTTATGAAACTATCTGGATTTGATCAGGAAACAGTGAGTGCTATTGATGGTCATTGATCTAATGTTGAGAAAATATGAGATAACTCCAATATTGGACTGGAAGCTGTGGGCTCATACAAGTAAGGTAACATGGGCTTCTGCCAATGTTCCTGGGAAATAACTACATTCAAGGTCATGAGGTTTCTTGTATCTCCATCATATTAGCTATGGGTAAGTGGCCTATCTCTAGTCTACAATACTTATATCAAATTTTTAAAATGAATAGTGTCATGTCAAGGAGTTCATTTATTATTTTACTATTATTTTTATTTTATGAGTGGTATATGTCTGTACATGTATGTGTGCAGGTGCATATACACAGAGATGCTAAAAGAAGACATTGGTAGCCTCTTCTTTCCATCTCTGCTTTTGAGGCACCCCCACCCCATTGAATCTGAAGCTCACTTCTTTTTAATTTTTTTTATTTTGTTATAATTAGTATCCAGGAAGCCACAGCCATCCTCAGGTCCTCCCACATCTGACCTGAAGCAATGCTGGGGTGACACCTGCGTGTAGTCATGCCAAGTGATTTATTGGATGCTGAAAATCTGAACTCACATTCTGCTGTTAGTTCAACAAATGTTCTTATGCACTGAGCTATCTCCTCAGGCTAAAGAATGTTATTCTGGACCTGAACACCCTAAGGTGAGCTAGAAAGTGCTTCATTTGTAGTCATTTCACATGAACTAGAAAGCACAGAGGCTTACTATCTACTATATGCATGACATTTACATTACATATTGGTGTACATGCATGTATTACATATATACATTTGCTTATACATCAACAAATGCTATATGTGCATGTAAGTATAAAATTAAACAACTTTTTATGTATATATGCCAAAAATTGACAATTGAAAATTTGTCAGTGAGGTTATTTCTATGCTCCTGAGATACATTCTTCCCATGTATATTTAGCAATGTGGGTGTTGCTGGGTTAATTGTAAATTTAGTGCCCTATACTGCTAGGAAACACCAATTTTCTTGAATTTACATTTAGTTCTTTGCAAATACATGTGGTTCAGTATCTCTAGGAGCTGAAGATTATTTATTTTACCCTTTTCCTAATTAGTAAGAAAAAATAAGAGGTAAACTATGTTAGACACTCTTAAAAAGTCCTCTCAGGAAGTCATTTAATGGTTACAAGCTTGCTTTTCCTGAAGCTGAATCAATTGGATACATTTTCACCTGGACAATATACAAATGGTGTATAACATTCAGGTCTCAAGAGAAAAAAATTCTTATATAGTACAGTAAAGGTAGAGGAAACTCATTGAACTGTTCTGAAGTCTTTTCCTGTCTGGTATTGCCATTATGTATTTCATGCTAGGTACTTTGTCATTTTCCTATTATTTTCTAGGTAAAACTCCACATGCTCAATAACATTTCTAGGAGATAGGAAAGAAAATCTAACTGTCAAAGTTGCTTATTGGAAGCTTAAGGGAATAAACAGTTAATACTGTTGCAGATGTTGACATAAAGAAACTTACATATTCAAAAAGTTTTCTTTTTCTTCAAAGTGTCTCTTAGAATTCTATCATGTTCATTTTCAACCCTCGAAAAAAACAAGTGTGTCTTTGGTGGTCTCTAAAATATGAATAGCCGTGGTGTTACCACACCATTCCTTTCACATCTTCCTATAACTGCTTGCATGTGAATGTCATTGTTTTTATTGTACTTCTCAAGTACTTTTCTTTCTGTCATAAGATCATTGGGTCCAAAAATTTGTTCCACTTGCAGAAATATACCATTGTCAAGGGTTTAAATCATATCATGGCCAGCTACTATGGTCTTATCTTAAATGTGTTCTCAAAGGTGATATTTTGAAGTTTTTGTGTCTGATGCAACAGTTTTCAGAGGTGTGGCCTTTGGGAAGTGACTGGACCATGGTAGCTTTGACATCATAAATGAATTATTTACTCCATGAGCCCTCATTTATTTATATGTGGCTTTATGGGCTACCAGTAGAAGATCTAGGAGGTGAGGTATTTTGAGGAAGTTGGGTCACTGGGGAGCATGATTTGGAAGTATTTACTGGGGACCTATCTCCTTCCTCTTGCTTTTGTTACTTCTTGCCTAACAGTAGTTGATTAGTTTGATCTGCCGTCTCTGTCATGCCATGAGAACTCCTTTGCCACAGAACTGAAAGTAATGCAGCCAAAAGAGCTAAAACCTTTAATTCACAAACCAGATAAACCTATCCTCCTCCAAAATGATGTATTTAATTATTTTGTCATAGTGAAGGAAAGCTAAAAACAAACTAAAGTGTAAGACAACGAAAATATTTTGTTGGGAGTGTGGTTGCTTCATTTCTACCTTTCTGCCTTATGCTTTATTCTCTGAGAAGAGAAAGGTGTTACTTATCCATCTACGTCAATTCATAATATGAATTCTATGCAAATTTAGCATGTCAGTCAACTAAATCCCTTGTATATGACAAAACTTTCATTTTCTATGACATAAAAATTCATATATAGTGCCCTACATATCAGCCCCCTTCAGTTCAGCAGTCATGTGAGGGTTAAAAGCTTCCTTTTGTACTGGGGGCCTACATGGCAGCTCCACTAGGGCAAAGTGTCCCACTAACAGGTACCAAAGTCTATGCTCTTGTTCCTTTCAGTACATTGGTTGTAGGATAGTTATCCTGTACTATATGGCTAAAATCCAGTTATAAGTGAATACATGCCATGTGCATTATTCTGGGTCTGGGTCAGCTTACTCAGAATGAGCTTTTCTACTTCCATTAATTTGGCAGCAAATTGCATGATTTCCTTGTTTCTGATAACCCAGTAATATTCCATTGTGTAAATGTACCACAGCTTTTTTATTCATTTATCCATTGAGGGACATCTGGGTTGTTTCCAGTGAATGGCTTGATCTCATCTGATCTCAGAAGCTAAACAGGGTCAGGCTTGGTTAGTACTTGGATGGGAGACAGAAAAATTCTTTAGGTCTTCTCTGGTCTCATATTTCATCCCTGACAATGTATATGTGCACACACATACTCAGGAACACACATACACACATACATGCATGCACGTACACACATACATTTGTGCACAGATACACAGGACCATCTTTACTTCACCTGACATTTTGTTACCATCATATCTTATCTGGAATTGCCCTTATAAACTCAAAGCCCTCCTAATACAGAGGAATTAAGCTCTCTCTTCATACTGTCCCACCTGCCACATTGTCTATCCTCAATCAAAGCAACCACTGAAATTAAATGGAAAATCTACTACATGAGAAAAAAAATTATCCTACCATCTTGCTCTCCTAGGAGCAGTTCTAAGCACTAGTGGAATTACAGCATAGGAAGAGCAACTTTAAGTTCCATAAAGGAAGACAATATTCATGTGGAGGTTATTACCAAAGCATCTACTCATATAAACATTTTTCCTGTCCTGTTGAAGACACTCCATAAATATTGGTTGGAAGAACTATTAGTGAATAAATGGTTTACTTTTTGCAGTATAAAATAAGGAACAATAATAATTGAAACATGATACAGGTTACTAATAGAATATAAGGCCCAGCTGATACTGGACAATGGAGATATTTCTGGGATAAAAAGGCCTTTCTTGATAACCCCAGATCAACATCACCTCGTCACACATGAATTTCACCCTCAAGTTCTCACAATTCCTTTAAGTAGAGTGAATTTATTTTTATTTTTATTTTTAACATTTATTTATTAATTCAAGTTACATCTCCATCACAGCTCCCTTCCTCCTCCCTCCCAGTCCCACCCTCCCACTCTCTTTCCTCTCTCCCTCCACTCCTTCTCCTTGGGTGGGGGACCCACATATCACACCCCCCACCTCGGTTCATCAGTCACATTCGGGTTAAAAGCTTCCTCTTGTTCTGGGATTTGACATAGCAGCCCATTTAGGATAAAGTGTCCCACTAACAGGCAACAGAGTCCATGACTGAGACTACCCCCTCCCCTACTTGCTAAAGGATCTGTATGAAGACCATCTTGCCTATCTTCTATGTTTGTATAAAAATGTCTAGCTTTTTCTTTTTCTTTTCTTTTTTATTTCCCTTTTTCTTTTTTCCCCTTGGCTAGTGTTTCAGTCTCTGTAAGCCTCCAGGGGCCTATGTTGTTTGGTTTGTTGATCTTCATGTGTTGTTCTTGTCTTCTCTGGGTCTCTGTATTCCTCCATCTCTCATATAGGACTGCCAGAGCTCCAACTAATGTTTGACTCTGTGTCTCAGCATCTGTTTTTGATTTGCTACTGGGTGGAATTTCTCATAGGATAGTTTTGCTACCTTCTTGTTCCTTTTTATTTATTAATAGTGTCTAGCCTTCCTTCTTCCTTCTAAGTGGGTAGGGCCTGTGCCTGTATATTCTACTGGTCACTTAACAACCACAGTCTTTATCATACCCTTCACACACCTGACCATACCACACACACATTCAGACATACTATGTCTAGTTCATACTTGACATTTTGTAGATTTCAGCCTAATTTCACTTCTTCACCAATGCATTTTCTGTTTGTAGAAACATTCTATTCCACATAGACTGTTCCTTTTATTAGAACATATTTAGTGGTTTACAACCATTTGTGTAAGTAACTAAGCACTTGTCTTTGATAAACAATTTCCTTCAGTTGAGTATAAGCCCACCATGCTGCTATATACCGCGGAAGATATGAAAAATTACCCAATGAATGAGATAATAGAAGGAGAAAGCATAAATATAGGTGATTTTTCTGAGCTAGTCACTATTCAGCTCTAAATTTCACATTAATCGTGAATTGGACTGATCAACAAAGACAATAAAACAACAGCTATGAATGTGACAAAAATAATTAGAGAAAAACTTTTCAGCACACGCCTCCCTATTAAACCCAAGCAGCACTCACAATTATGAACGAGGCTGTCTGAGGACTATTGATTTCTCCTTATTTTGTGCTGAGGCTCCTGCTCTCAAGCAGTGGAACACCTTGCCCTTGTTCCACTTGGCCTTGGTTTGCCTCTGGCTCAAACACGTTTGCCTTGTTTTCAGATTTAATTAAAGACCAAGACAATAGCGACAGTAACAGAAGCAGGAAAGTACAGAGGCCTTGCTTATTCTCTGCAACTTAACTCTAAGAGGGATTTCAAAAATCAGTCATGAGTGCTAAAACTATGGGAGCTGTCACTTAACTGGACAGTGAGAGAGATGGCAGCTGCTTAGTCATAGACTCTCCATAGAATCTCTTGATTCTGAGACTGGCAAGTCAGGAGGAATGACTGTCTACTGAAGTTTAAGATGGAAAAAACTCTATTTCCTGGAAGGTAGGATCAGAAGGAGGGCTTTCAAACAGTCCAACTCCTTCTATAACCACATCTGGAGATACTCAATCAGCAGGTGTCCAAACACTCTGTTTCCCTCAGGTGGTGGCCATTCAGTGAACAATATATGATCACCGTGGCAATAGGAAAACATTTTGGGAAGACGAAAGAAGAGAGAAAGCTATTCTAGTCTCCTGTCTGCAAGCAAAGCAGATATCATTAGAGAGGCCACACTAATCAGTGGATCAAAACAGATGATGAGACACACAACCAAACATAATGTGGCATAAAGAGAGTCTTGTAGAAGAATGGGAGGAAAAATATAGGGATCCAGAGGGGACAAGAACTCCACAAGAAGACCAGCAGAGTCAACTAACCTAGGCCCCTGTGGTTTTACCAAGACTGAAGCACCAAATAAAAAGCGTGTATGGACTGGAGCTAGGGCCTTATACATATGTAGCTGATAGGCAGCTTGATCTTCACATAGATCCCCTAGCAAGTGGAGTGGATGGCATCTCTGACATATACTGTTGTCACTTTAGTCTAGCTGGACTGCCTTATCTGTCCTCAGTGGAAAAGGGTGCTCTTAGTCCTCATAGGACTTGATGAGCCAGGTTGGGTTCATAGTGGGGGGGTTCCCCTTTTCTTAGGAAAAGGGGAGAGAGAAAGAGGAAAGAGGGAGGGAGGGTGGGCCTGGGTAGAGAGGAGGGAGGGGCCTGAGATCGGGATGTAAAATAAATGAATGAATAACTAAATAAAACAAAACAAAAAAAAAGAAGAGAGAAAGCTAGTGGAGAAAGAGAGGAAGGCATCAGTAATGGGGAGAAGAAAGGGCGATCTTGAGGTAGAAGTTTGGCTTTCCTCTCTTATGATTTCTAACCCATTACTAAAGCCATGTTCTTTGTCTTCCTTCTTGCTCCTCTGTAGTCTCATCACATACACTTTGACCTCTTCTCCACAACACCTACATCTAATCCCCCACATAGTAAGACATTCCTGTGTAGAAAAAGGAGGGAACCAGAGGCAACGTTTAAACATTGGTAATGGTAAGAATAGGAGGAAGGATAAAAACACAGGAATTGAAGAGAGTGTTTGTTTGCTTGTTTGTTTTCTCATAATTCAGCACACTCTACATGTAAAGAGGAGGTGCTGTTGTTCTCATCTTTCTAAACTGTTATGAAATTTTTCAGTCATCAGACACACTGAAAATAAACTATGGTATACATTTCTATCCTTTATGTAGATTCACAGGCCATGGACATTTATATACATACACTGACATAGAGGATAATTTCTTTCTGAGCCACTTGAAAATGACTGGTAGATACCATGATATTGCAACCTTGAGTATCTTAAGATATATTTGCAGAACATGAGAACCCTGTCTCATGTGAATGTGCTATCATTATCACAACCAGGAAATTACACAAAGATAGTAACTGCCTGACATGTAATCTCATATTCAAATCCCTGAAGTATTCTCCAAGTATCCTCAAAGTTACTTACAAAACCTTGAACACAGCTAAAGAACTCTCATTACATTTCTTTTTTTTTAGATTTTTTTCCTCTTTATTTTTTATTTCTTAAATACATCTCAATCACAATCCCCTCCCTACTCCCCCCTCCAGTCCCATCCTCCCACACTCTTCCACATCAACCCACTCATCCCCTTCCTTTTTTTTTAAGTTTAAGGTATATTTTCCCCCCAACAGCTCCCCCTTTCAATCCAACAAATGGGTCTTTCTCTTATAATAATAAGTACAGTACAAAACAACAGAGGTAATTAGGTCACAATTATGAAAGTTATATGGCTTAGCATACATTCCCAATGTCCAGTCTATATGTATTTGGCACCTGACTTTAGTGTTCTACTATCTAACCATCTCCATGAGCTTAAAGTTCTATATCTAACTCAGTTTTCATACTAACTTGAAACACAATTTTAAAAACATCTTCTTAGATCCATAACACTCTCTTGATTCCTAAACAACTCAAAATTTAATTATGAGATTCTAGGTATCTATTCTTCAACCACCTCAGAGACCTGAGAGGGATAAATATATCTGATTATATAGGAAGTGCAGGGCCTGCAGCTTCCAAAACTAAGAAATGGCTACCTGGACAGTTCCCATTTTTTCTCCATACATTACAGCATCGATCTTCAGTTGTTTGGCCCATTTCTCTGACAGACATTTATTGTAGGGCAGGAATTATAAAGGACTTGCCTACCCTGTCTTGGCAGAGCTAGGCTGTCGACTTACCTGCTTCCAAGTTTTGTCCTTTTTGGACAGCATTTTGTCTACATTTGGAGCAAGAGGTTTTTCCTGTCAAGAGATAGGCTTGCCACTAATTCAATCATCTCCCACTGGAGATTCTTCGATGCTCATCTTCTACTTGGAGGAGAATAGGGGGTGCTGTCAGGAATTGACATGTCTCGATATCAAAAAAAATCTAAAGTTAAGAGAACGTCTTTGAATATCATATTCTGAAGATCTCTTGAGGTTTTTGAAGAGGCCCTATCTATCTCTTATATTTAGATAAGCAAATGTTGCTTGTCTCTTAGCAACTTGATTTCTGATTAGCTTAGAAAATAATTATAGTAGACTGTCATAGCACCTAACAAAATGACAGGCTTGCATGACTATTAGTTTGCATTTCCTAATTATCCTAAACAGTTTATGACAATTAGTAGCAAAAGGCCAAAACTTCCCATTTCATTTTTTTTCTTTATCCCCTGATCCTCCCATCCCACTTCTCTGGAGTGGAGTGTCCCTATATAACAGTCCCTCATCCCAGTTCAGAGGTTATATGAGGGCCAAGAACCTCCTCATACAATGGGGTCTACGAGGCAGTACAACTGGTGAAAAGTTTCTCATTGCCAGGGAGAGAGAACTAAAACACCAAACAAACAAATAAGCAGACAAACAGATAAAAAAGAATAAAAAATAAAAAAATAAAAATAAAAGAATAAAAAATAAAAAGTCCATGTCCATGTTCTTTTTGGTGTGTTGGTTGTAGTATCGATATCCTCTACTATATAGCTAAAATCCTACTATAAGTGAATATATGCCATATGTATCCTTCTGAGTCTGGGTTAGCTCACTCAGGATGAGCTTTTCTAGTTCCATCCATTTGACTGCAAATTGCATGATTTCATTGTTTCTGATAGCTGAATAATATTCCATTTTGTGATGTACCACACTTTTTTAACCCATTCTTCGGTTGAGGAACATCTGGGTTGTTTCCAGTTTCTAGGTATTACAAATAAGGCTGCTATGAACATAGATGAGGAAACTTCTTTATGATGCTATGAGGAGACATTTCTTTCAAGCACTTCCTTATTCTCTTTTAATGTGTAAAAGCTATCAACTTTATTCATATATATAGGTTATTTAGCTAGGTGGTGGTTTGAATGGGAAAAGTCCTTATAAGCTAAGTTATTTGAACAGTTGGTCTCCAGTTGGTGGCTCTATGAAAAGGTGTAAGAGGAGAGTTTTGAGATTACAGAGAATTATCCTACTTTCAGTTTTCTGTCTGTTCCATGCTTGTGATCTCTTAGTTTCATATTCTGACCACTATGCTCATACTGTTGTGTTTTTCTGCCATGTTTGATGATTACTCCTATGGAGATTTAAGCCAAACAAACTCTCCCATAAGTTTATTTTGTTCATTGTATTTTATCACAATAGAAACATAGCTAATAAAACCTATACATGTATATATCTATCAATACCCCACTTATTGTCTTGTCCATGGAAATTCTTGAGAGTCTTGAACAGTTAGAGGAATGTCTTTTAGAATGTTCCCCAAATTGTGGGGTTTTGTGCTTCCTTATAACAAGAGTCATGTTAAAGTTTTAAGAGAAGATGTTGTGTCATTGACATTGAATCTCATATCGGCAGGCTCAGAATGTCAGTTCATCCCATCATTGGCAGTGCTATATTTGATAAGTTGTCTACATTGGTGGCTGCTGGACCTACAATGGAAGGGATTATTTTTCTCCAGCAATTAAGCAGTTTGTAGGGTGATAGTTTTGAAACATGCTGCTTGTCAATTACTTTTACCCAATGTTGTAAACCTCTTCTGTAGACTTTTTCTAAACAAATTATTTCTTTGATGGTTAACAAAGGGCAGTTTTCTATTTTTTATTGTTTCTTCTTAGTTACATGATTTTCTTTGTCAGATGTATACCTATGCATTTTATGATGTTAAAAAAGACCTCAAAGTATGTAACAGAGAGGTCCACAATATTGACTACATCCTGCTCAAGTACTCTATGTGTGGCCAGTTGCTTTCCTTTATGATTGGTCTTTCATTGTGATCTAAAGATTCCAAGAGTCTTTGATGGATCAACACCACAGATGTTCTCTTTTCTCTACCCTTCTGAACATAAACATACCACCAAAGTCACACAAGAAGTTTAGGTAATCTACGCAATCAAAGCATAAATCATCTTTTTGAAGTTTATACATGATTCATTTTAGAGGATGACTATAACTTTATGGGCATGCAAATAGGGTAGGGGATATTAGAAGCCAGGTTGGAGTGGCTGGAGGTAAATAGATACCTTAAACATTGTCAAGCCAACAAAGTTTGATTCTGTGAACACAGAGTGTATAGGGTAGGGACAGAATAGAGAGAAATGAGCAAAAAAAAAAAAAAAATGAAGTTTAAATGGGTACAAGAGACAAGGGAAGTGAGATAATGAGGCTCCATTTTCTTCTTCAAAATCTTTGAATTAAACACATTACTACTCTTTAGTAGTTCCCCTAACTATGGGAGATCAGACTAGGTTAATGTCAAGTGTCTATTTGGGTAGGCATGGTGGCAGGAATCATCTACCGTGTTTCCCTTGTAGCTTCTCCTAGTCTCTATGGCTCAGTTCCATGGGATTCAGCCTTCTGTAGCATGAACCCCAAAAGTGAGATGCAATAATCTCTCCATTGCTAACTGGTATAAAGCAGTTCCTGGAAAGATGGGAGTTGGGGGTGGTGTCGGGTGTGATGAATGGGCACATGTGTGGGCAGAGGATGTATGGAGAAGTTAGAGACAGATGTGCTTAAATCAGTGTAGCAGTCAGTACTGGGCAGAAGCAATTTTGGGATTAGGACTTTGGATTCTATTTCACTTTATTTATTTATTATTTTATAAAAAGAAATAATTGTTGAAGAAAAAGTCTCACAGCTCTATTGTTGTAATCTCACCTCCACTCACACAGTTTTATACTGTTTCTGACCCACTTTGTTCATCCACTTTGCTGCTTCCTTTAAGAGCAGTTTTAGCTCCCAACCCTAGTCAGTACCTTGCTCAAATTGCTTTAATCTCCAAGTGCTTCTCATATTGATTTTAAACAGCTAAGCTGTCAATCAACTCCTCTTTTCCTGCAGCAGCCAAGGGCAGAGAGATTAAAACAACAAACAAATAAGGCTGGAGTGAAGAAATTGGTTAGAATTTTCAAAGGATGTTCAGCAGTTCCTTTTGGCCCCACTCATCATGGAGTTACAAGACAATATTAACAATCTAGGCTTGGTTTTGTCATGTTAATAACAGCTAGCATATAATATTTATAAATGATTATTTACTCCATGCCAAGAACCATTCTAAACAGTGCACTCAAACCTTGCAACATCTCACAGGATAAATTCTATAATTACTCTCTGCATGTATGTGTTGAGGAGGATGTGCATGTGGGTGTGCAGAAGTAAATGAGGTGTATGCACATATGTGGCTGTGAGTGCGGATGTAAGGTGTCTTCCTGTATCGTGTTACATGTTAATTTTTAGACAGTGTCTGTAACTGAACCTGGAGCTCATTGATTCTGCTAGACTGGCTGGCTTCAAGCCCCAGGGATCCTCTTCTCTCTAATTCTCTAGCACTGGGAACCCGGTGTATGATGCTGCATCCAAATTTTTATATGGGCTTTGGAGGATAAAACTGAGATCCTCAGACTTGTATTTCAAGCGCTTTGCCTACTAATACCTCTCCCCATCCCTAATGTTTCTTTTTTAGCAGAAGAAGATGCTGAAATTTGGGGATAAATTGTGACTTATCTAAGCTTACATAGCTCCTAAACAAATGAGCATGGTGCTGGGTGTCTGTATACTCTGGGATATGGACTAGGTACTAGCAGGCATTCCATCTTTATTAGGAAGCCAAATGTGAGTGACCATGTCCTATTAACAAAGATTCAGGTCACACCTATTACTGTGTTTCAGTGTGGTAACTATTACATGATGTTTCTTTAATGGAATAAAATAGAATAAATCAAGGTACTTTAAAAATGCATTGATAAAGACTTCAGGCAGGTAGGTTACAGGAGACTGATAATCTCCACTATTGGCTTCAAAAGATATCTGATGACATTTTTAGTTTAGGGGTTAATGGAAAACAGGGATCTGTTTGTCCATTTCAAAAGGATTTACCTAGCCATCACAAAATATTAGGTCACATGTAGGGGAGGGAACCAAACAGCTATTTGGGGGTTTAAGATAGCCCAGGATAATTTAGCTCTGAGAAAACAACATTCCACCCTCCACAAAACACAGAAGTTCAAATCAAATAAACCCGCAATGACTTCTTTTCCTAAAACTCCATAATTTTAACTGTTGAGTCATGTATTAGTTACTTTCTTGTTGTTGTGATAAAACACCATGACAAAGGCAACTTATACAAGGGAAGGTTTATTTGGGTCTTGCAGTTCCAGAGAGATAGGAGTCCATGATGTTGAGGTTAAGAGTATGGCAGCAGACAAGCAGGCATGGTACTGAAACAAAAGCTGAGAACTCATCCATAAACCAGAAGCAGAAGGTGCATTGGGGATAGAGGAGGCTTTTAACACCTTAAGACTAGCTCTAGTGGCATCTATTCGAATAAGGCTACACTTTCTAATTCTTCCTAAATAGCTACTGGTTGTTGACCAAGTATTCAAATGCCTGAGACTTATTAGGGGAGAGCATCTCATTCAAACCACAGTGGGCCATTATCTTAGGGACTTGTAAAATAGTATTCTAAAATTCAAATGCAACCCAGTACATATTTTGTGAATACATTTGTACTGGTTTCTTTTGTATGGGAGTACTAAGTACTGAATCTGGGTCTTAGTGCCTGCAAGTCCAGTGCTCTACTACTGAGCTACTCCCACTGCCTGAATATTGGACCACAATGATGGCTACATGTTTAAATACTGACTATGGCTGTCCTTGAGCTATAACAATAGTATGGAATGGTTGCATTGGAGACTCTATGGCCAATAAAGCCCCAATTATTTGCTATCTGTCTCCTTTTAGATAATGTTTCCTGAATCTTGCATTAGACAAAATATTTTAGGTTAAAAACTTGTCCTTTGATTCTGAATCTTCAGGAGCCAGCATGCAGAATTTCATTCTGGTGAAAATTTCCATCTTCCATCTTTACAACAGCATCTTTTAATTTTGGCTTGGTATAGATTTGACAGGTTTGTGCTGAACATAGTGGTTTAGAGGATGCTGGGAGCTCCTACTCAGCTCTTCTGTTTACTGGCTCAGTGCACATCTCACCAATGGCACAACAAATGAATGGACAATTTTGCAGTCCAAACTCAGATCTGCAGAAATCATTCTGCAAGAACTAAAACAACATAAGAAATGAAATATTAAGATCAGGCAGAAGAGTGAAGGAACAAAATAAAAATAGACCATAGGTGGGAAGGGCTGTCATTTTAATTTTCCCAGGGGGTGCCACAAGTCCTGTGACAGGTAAGTTATTTGGGTTCTTCATTAGAACTCCTATTAATATAGTGTTGAAGGTCTTTAACTTCACCTTCTGTGTTAGAAATCCTAAAGTGGTGTTTATAATGTTACATCTATCTCGGGAAGGACAGAATGGGAGCTGGTGTGAGGTGGGCAAGCAACAGATTGGTAGGTAAAAATTACCTGCACAGTTTCTGTGTTCAGAGCTGGTAAGTAGCCCAGTGTATGGGAACACGAACACTTCATCTAAGCAATTGCTGACAAGAGGGTCATCCATCTTGAAAGAAAACTTTTCTTCTTAAGTTTTTTTTTTTTGTTTTGTTTTGCCTGAGTAACAGCACTAGGACGGAACACAGCTGGTCTGAACTCTGCAGGCACTATGGTCAGTAATATACCTCCAAATAGGATGCTAAGTAAAGTGCAGGCATTTCAGTGGGATCTCTTTCAGTTGCAGTGAGGGCTAGGATTCAGGAGGGAGCTAGAAAGCTGCTGAAAAGGAGTGGTCTATGAGTTCCAGTTTGTTACTGGAGAAAGAGAGGCTGGCCCAATAGCTTTCTCTTTCAGTTTGAAGAATGAGTCCATACTTTCTTTCACTTTATTTGTTTTGAATATTCAAAAATGGTTCCCTTTGTACCACTATCACTCATATCATGAATGTTCTTCATTTATATAATCCAATATCTTTCAAGCTTTTCCATAGACATAGTTTAAAATCTACTTTGAATTCTAATAGAAATTTCGAAAGCTTGCCTCAACATATGTGTATCTTTCTTTTAGTTGCAAGGCAGCAAGAATGAATAATACAATGCCTCTCACATCCTTCGAACTATGCTTCTCTCATAAGACAAGATGCAAACAATGAGGTCAAACATTTATGTTTGCACACATGATTTTGATCTATTATTGGAAACTTAAGTCTAAAGATGCAGAGATACTTAACAAGAGGAGTAAGCCACTGTGGATTCCTTCGTCTTACTTCAGAGGCACAGGGATATGGGATACTCTGGTTTAGAATTCATATTAAATTTGAGAAGTTGTTTTTATTAGACTTGTGAAAAATTGCTCATCAGTTTTGAAATTACTTCTTCCGACAGAGGATGATGGAAAACCAAAAGTCAATGACAACAAAAAAATTATTGGTGGATGTAGTGACAATGTTTAGCCTCCCGGGAAACTATGTCAATTTATGCTTCTCATCTGTGACCTTGTCCTGTTTCAGTGAACAGCTTACTTTGGAAATAGACAGCTAATTGCCTTGATGAGAAACATTAAATGTGATTTTTTTCCTTTATGATCTTTGGCAAGGGAGTTCACTCTCCCAGACCTTCAAGTGATTTCTGAACTATTTTATGGACAATAGAAAGACACATATTGTTTGGGCCAGAATTTTTCCAAAAGAGTCAAGAAGTAGGGGTCAGCAATGGAGAGATCCAAGAAATCATGAAGCCAGAGCTCTCATCTTTTGTGGAAAAGTAAAAAATGAATAGCACAGCTGATACCAGAGTAGGTTAGAATATCTGCCAAGACTTCCTAATGATCATTATTTGTTAGTGTCTGTTGAATCTGTGGTCTTACTAAAATTATTTTTTCTTTTTGCTTTTATGTATCCTAGTAAGAGAAACACAGTCATTGAAAACCTCACAATTTGCACACTATTTGTAGATCTTTCTTTTTTAATTTCTTTTCATTTCCCCATGCTTTAAAATTTAATACACTTCTCAAAAAACATCTGTATAATGTGAGACTATCTGAGGAGACGGAACGAGTCAACACCAACAACAAAAGGAGGGGCAGAGGAGGGCATGTGTGTGGTGAGCACACTCAAAGCCAATGCTATGTTTGTAGGGAAATGTAATGAAACCCCTTATTTAGTACATGAATGAAAAGTTTTAAATGTCTAAGATACAAAGTGGGAAGATTTCCTATCTAAGAAATTAGATATTATCCAGTAGTGAAGTTAATTATTATGGTGGGAGCTGTGAGGGTTTCTATGGTGATGGTGGCCACATGAAGTCAGAGACAGAATAGACTATTAAAAATAATTTATACTGAGCTTTGGGGCCCCATGGTGTGCCGAGCGGCTTATTCCCTTGCATCTCAGGATCTCACAGGGAAGGGTCAGTGAAACCTACAAGTATCAAATAGCCAGGGAGAGCTTTAATGAGCATCAAAGGATCTTCATTTGGAAATGGCTGCATTAGTGGCAAACTTGTCACTGGGTAAGAGAAAGCCCTTGCTTCAACTGTAAACAGAACACTGTCTGAAAAGGACAAACCTTAGAAGCAGGTAAGTTGGCAGCCTAGCTCTAACAAGACAGGGTAGGCAAATCCTTCAAAATTCCTGCTTCACAATTAATGTCTGTCAGAGATACTGGGCCAAAAGGCTGAAGATAGATGCTCCACTTTATTGAGAGAAGTTGGGGACTGTGTAAGCAGCCAGTTTTCTATCATTTTTTACTTTTGGAAGCTGCTGGCTCTGTACTTCCTGTTTACTAAGATATATTTAACATCTCAGATTTCTGATGTTGTTGAAGACTAGATAGTTATGGCCTCACAGTTAAATCTCAAGTTGTTTAGGAATTCAAAGGATGTTCTAAGTCTAAGAAAATGTTTTTACATTGGTAATCCAAGTTAGGATGGCAACTGAGTTAGGTATAGAACTTTAAACTCATTGAGATAGATAGACAACAGAATATTAATATTTGTTGGCAAATAAATATGGACTGGACATTGGGAATGTATGTTATACCCTATAATTTTCATAATGTGGCTTAAGTGTTCTTATTGTTTTGTATTTTATTTACTGTCATAAGGAAAAGAGCCTATTATTGGACTAAAAGGGGAAGCTGTTGGGGAGAAAACAGATACACTTTAAAATAAAAAAAAAACATCAACAATAAAAAAGCAGATAGGAAGGTGAGGGTGAAGAGGGTAGGAGACGGGGACTGAGATGGGGAGGAGGGATGGGACTTCGACTGAGATGTAATTTGAATAAATAAATAAATGTTTAAAAAATGAAACAAAACAAAAAAAAATCTTAAAATGTCATATGAATTGTAGATTGTGCTCCACTGTATCACAATCTGTAACATACAAAATGTGTGATTCTAACACATTACTATTTTATTTTTCACTAAGAAAAGGAATCACTTCAAATTAAACTGTTGTCATGCATTGATTGTAAACTACAGTCTATTTTCAAAGGTGTTAAAGCAAGAACGTCTGAGAATCATTGAAATGTAGGTTGCTTGCATTTAATATGTAAAAAAAAGTCATCAATTTCATTTTCTTTCAATCTTTACATGAATGTTCTTCAAAGAGTTGGTGTATGATTGTTCTTTGCTTTTCTGGGCCAATTAGAACAGCATCACAAACACTCCCAGATATTCCAATTCATATTTTCACTTAAGAAAAATTATTTAAACTACAATTTAAACAAATAAAAGCAGCATTAATTGCACCATTATTTGCTAAGTCAGTAGGATGAAGTGACATTCTGGGTACTGGGTAGGTAAATGGAGGACTTTGAAGTAGTTTTCAGTAAAGCTCTTTAAACTCAAGAAAACAGAAACATGCACAGACAAAACCTTCTACACAAAGCTATACCAGAGAAATATGTATTTGACAGTTAAAATTGAAGCTACTCAAATATCCATCAACCAAGTAATAAATAAACAAAATTCAAGATAATCATACAATGAGGTAATATTTAATCATAGGAATAGTTGAAGTGCTGAGACATGCCAAAATACATTTGAATCTTGCAAACATTGTGCCAATTGGATGTTTCAGTCATCAGAGACCATGTGTTACATGATTTAATTCATTTGATTTCCCCATATCATGAAGGAGGGGCAAGTATGGGAGTGGCTGTTTAACTGATAAAGTTATGTCTTGAATCATGAAGATATCTTGGGATTATATTGTGTGGATAATTTTATGGGATAAAATTAACTTATGGCAAACTACTGGATTGCATATTTTAAAATGGTTATGAAGGTAAATCACATATCATGACCATTTTAGTTCAATTTTAAAACTTGCAGCAAAACTTCCCATTTCTTTATTTGTGTAATTTTCTAGTTACAGGTAGAAATAACTCTACTATAGATAGATTAAGAAGGAAATGCTTAGCTACGCTTACTTATCCCTTTGTCCCTTGCTCTTCCTCTAAAGAGTGTTCTTTCAGGTCATACTGGAGAGAGTTGTGAGCCGAGTAGCCAATAAGAAACCATTGTCTCCACCTTCTTCTTCATGTTTTATTTTACCTGATGTAGTGAAGGGCCAGTTCCAGTGCAGTGTGAGGATGGTATAGAATTTTGCATGTCTTGTATTTTCCTATCCAGCTCTCCAAGGGACGCTGTGTTTAACCTTGCTGCGCAGCACTAGATTTTCACACTTCGGGAGTCAGGATTTCTGTGTCCCACACACCCTACAAGAATCCTGCATTAGGATAATAGAGAAGCATCAT
>CAJQZJ010000275.1:722344-759629 GCA_907164525.1 Lophiomys imhausi | reverse complement strand
GATTAACACATTCACATGTCAAATTATAGCTCAGATCCAGGAAAATGTATCTTATTGGGTAGTCCATAATATAATAATGTGAGATAGCATACAATAAAAGTAAGAAATACATAACCAATCTCAACATAAAGTTGCTAGGCCAGCACTGAGAGGGAACTGAGAGTTGGACCAGGAAAAGAAACTGATTTGGAATAGGGTTATAGAATTCCATAAGGTTATATGGAATAGAGATGAGTTGTTCTTACCCAGATGAGCTACAAAGTAGATAGACAGAAGCCTTAAAACATCCTATCTATAAAATGGGTACTTAACATCAGCTTTCACTCTCTTCCATAAATATAAACTTGTTGGAAAGAAGAAATATTCCCTTATGTTACATACACCTATGGAGTATAGCTAAACAATCTTTGGAATATGAAGATTACTGGATGTGTCTGTAATATGAGGAATAATCCTCACATTTATGAGAGCCATAGGGATGGCTTCACAATAGAAAATACAGAACAGAACTATAAGTCCATACTAAGTTGAATTCCTAGGAAAGAAATCATGCAGAACACAAAAAGCAAATCATAAATATGGGATGTTAGTGTGTAGGGGAAAAGGAGAAAACCATGTTGTATAAATAAGACAATTGTACAATCTGAAAGATGCTTAAAAGTAAAAAGACCCAGAAATGAGCCCAAGCACTTAAGGTAATTTGATTTTTGATAAAGAACCAAAACTATAGAATGGAAAAAGGAAGCAGTTAAAAAAAATGGTGTTGGTATAACTGGTTGTCTTCATATAGAAGAATGCAGATAGAGCCATGTTTATCACCCTGCACAAAATTCAAGTCCAAATGGATCAAAAGACTCAACATGAAACTGAACACACTAAATGTAATAGAAAAAAGAAACCGAAAAAGTCTTGAATGCATTGGTACAGGAGACAAATTTCTGAACAGAACACTATGACCAATTGTGGTTCTTTATATTAATTGATATCTAGTGTATGAAGAAGCTTCTATGATTAGGGTTGAACAAAGCACTTGTCTATGGGTAAGTGAATACATACAGTATTAGGATTTGTTTTAATAACATACCAATTTTGCAGAACTATAGCATTAGTTTCTCCCTTAGGAACTCTAGCTTATAGGGCCACAGCTCCTAGTCCTTGACAACCATTCCAGGTATTGGATCCATCTGTTGGGATGAATCTAAATCCAATCAGAAAATGTATCATTACTTCTATTACATTCATGCCATTATTTTACCATTGTACATTTCTTGCCACAGCAGTTGTGATTTTAGCTCACTGGATACAAAGCTGGATAAAGTAAGAAGGAAAAAATTAAAAAGAACAGTGTTTGGTAGTACTTGCCTATAATTCCTGTTATTTGTGAGGTTGAAGCAAGCGGATTATAAATTCAAAGGCAACCTGGCCTACAGAGTGAGTCCAAGATAAACCCCCTTCAAAGCAAAATTAAAATGAATAAATTAAGGCAAAGGGGGCCGAGTATATACACGGTAGAGTATACTCTAGCATGTTAGAAGCCCTGTGTTCAATCGAGACTACTTCAAAAATAAGAAAAAATATACAAATTAATAGTGTAGAAATTAATTAGTATAGACGATGAATGTTAAAAATGAATGGTATGGTTCATTAAGAGAGAAGAGGGTTAGTGAACTAAAATGTAACTTATGAGGCTAACAAAAGAATGGTTACAAAATATACCCACAAGAAAGACCAAGATAGTAAACCCCGAGCATAGTGTTATTCAAATGAAAACAGTATACTTTTTCCAGTTCTAAAAAAAAAAAATCTATAAAACAACATACACAATTTTGGACAAGATAAAGGAAAACAAACCAATGCCTAGAAATCTTAAATCAATATAATTGAATATCAAAGAGAAAAACCTTTAAAGCAAGAAATGGGCAGCAAGATCTCCAACAAAGAGATGATTATTTGCCTCACAGTGGTCAATCCATGTATCATTTGGAAGTAAGATTAAAATGATAGCCCCTTCAGACAGACAGAAAAACAAGTAGGATTTAAACTGTCTACTCACTGGCCTCTGGAAAGGGACATTAAAGGACGAACTGGAGAAAAAAACTGAGACTGAACAAAAATGAAAATTGTGGATTGTAAGATGCAATACTGAAAAGTAATATTAAAAAGACTAATTATGTGTAAATTAGTATAAATCTCAAATGTGTCCATAGTCTTACCTTTGGTGCACATAGGTATGTGCACTAAAAAGGGTTAAGAGGAAAAAGAAACAAATTACTTCTAAATTATGTAGGAGTTAGTGAAAGGAATTAAGTTAAGGTTTAATTAATAGTTAAGATTCTGTGTTCCACACAGAAAGAAGTGTTGATTAATTCCAAGACTTATTACATATAAAATAAATGCTAAAACTGAAGACTATTTTCTAAGTCTAAATGAAATATATAATTTTCAAGTTAAAAAGAGTAATTTTATAAATCTAATGTGTGGCAAGAAAAGAGGGAAGATGAAATCAAGATAAAGAAACTTGATGGAATGCTACCTTATAGCAAAAATGAATGTCTACAGTCACTTGCATTTACATGAATAGTTCATAAAACATAATAGTCAGAATAAAGATGAAAGTTGAGAAAGTTGACAAAGCTTATATATAGCGTAATTACTTCTTATAGCTCATGAAATTCTGCTATACATTGTGGGTATTTACAAACAGGAATATGATTGTTGTGTCATAAGCACAAGAGTTCATTTTAAGATATAAGAATTTAGAACTGAAAATGGTCACAAAGAACTTTCATACTGTAATGGTAATTTTAATATATTTATAATTAATATTTCTTTAATTATTTGCATGAGTGTTTTGTCTACATGCTTGCATATTCACCACATGGATGTCTTGTGCACACAGAGAACAAGAGAATGCATTGGATTCCCTGAAACTTGCATAATTGGTAATTATAAACCACCATGTGGATATACTGGGAATTGATCCTGTGTTCTCTGCAAAATCAGTGAAAAACAACATTAAGCCTTTGTTCCAGCTGATTCACTAATTCTGAGTTTGGAAGTATCTAAGAAAATTACTAATGTGATTAAATTCAGTTGTAAAATAAATTTCATTATAATTATATTTTCTGCCCACCAGACTTCATTGTATACTTGAAATCTCCTATTCCAAGGAACAAATGCAAGTCAGAAGACATTTAACTTTAGTAGATTCCCTAAGCTTTGGATATTTGAGCCACACCTGAAATCTCACAAATATGATCTCACAGCATGTCTCCCATGAAAATATCTATGACATGATGGCTTCAGAGGTATTCTTTAAAAACAACGCCAAAATTAGGGTTCCTGTGACTTACAGAAATAAAATACTTCAGTAAAAACTCTGTAAGAGATGCAGTGAAGTTGTGTAAGAAAGGGTGAACAACCAAGCACAGGTATATTTGGAAGTACAACTTAGCTTTGGTATGGTTCAAAAGAACAGGCTATGAGAGCCAAAACTTTTCCAAGGGTTGTGTTCCTTGAGGCAACTTGTCTGGCTTGGATAGCTCAGAATCCAATTGGCTGGGGTATTCCTACAGGAGAGGCGGGGGCTCTGAGCAAAGAACTGCAGCTCTGTCAAGAAAGGAGCATAGGAAGCTGCGAACTCAAAACAATTTAGGCAAGATTCACGAAAATTAGAGTCTGGATGCATTCTGTACTACAGGCAGTATCTGGGTAAGGCTCCAAATATTCTCCTACTCTGTATCATCCTTTGCTTGCCTGCAACTCTCTACATTTTCAGAAGAGGTGCGTTTAATTTAGGAGCTAGATTGGACAAATCTGGTCTCTCGAGATCTCACTGGGTGTTATGTCCTTTAGGACTAGCAAGGTGCTTCATATCAGCAACACTTTCATGCTTAAATCATAAATCTCAAACAACATGACCTGGAAATTTTAACAAAAAAGAGGTCAAATTTCTTGTTTCTACGTTTTTGAGCTCATTGACAGAATGCTACCTTGTCGATGTTCTAAAAGATGCATGTGACCATTCATCAAGCAATTTTTCAAGCCATACTATAAATCAGATACTGGAGATTAAAAGTAATGTACACACACACACACACACACACACACACACACACACACACATATAGAGAGAGAGGTCAATAGTTTGAGAGGACTGGGAAAAATGAGTTTGAAAGGGGAGAGGAGGAATGAAAGAGATATAAATACAATATTTGTGAGTACCCATGTATGAAATTCTAAAATACAAATTAAAAAGCTGTATATATTATGCTTGTATACAGGGAGATTGCAAGATGGTTGAGAGATTAAGGTATATGATTGTTATTGGTTGCATATTTAAGATCTAGCTTCTAGAACTCATAAGAGACAGTATACTTAGTAATTGATAGTATTTGCTGATGACATTTAAGAAGAGGGACCGGCAACTGAATTTAAAAATATCTGAATTTTTGTAAATTAGTATAAGTGTTATAAATTGTGTTCATCAATGTATTGAGAATAGTATAACTTGTTTACTTAATTATTAATTTGCTTCTTTGAAAAGATTTCATAAGGGCCCGTTTTATATGAAACTGTAGACAGTTGAACAAGGCAAGACTGTTCATAAGCTTAGTTCTTACAGAATAGTAGGACAAACACTTTACAATTCATGAGGACACGATGGAATGTGATCACTCTATGAATGAAGAGCATCAGGATAATGAGGAAGTCTTGATTTGATTTCAGGAGTTGAGGAATATATCTCAAAAGACTTGACACTGTATTTGTTATGAGTGAAACACAGGATAAGAATATAAAAAATGAAGGAAAGAATATTCTAGATCTTGAATCAAGAATCTCAGACTCCTTGATGTTGGCTGACATTTATCATAAAATCAAAGTTCAAGGACATAGTCTCATCTATGTTCATAGTAGCCTTATTTGTGATAGCTAGAAACTGGCAACAACCCAGATGTCCCTCAACTGAGGAATGGATAAAAAAACTGTGATACATCTACACAATGGAATACTACTCAGCCATCAGAAACAATGAAATCATGCAATTTGCAGCCAAATGGATGGAACTAGAGAAGCTCATCCAGAGTGAGCTAACCTAGACTCAGAAAGATGCACGTGGCATCTATTCACTTATAGTTGGATTTTAGCTATATAGTACAGGATATATATACTACAACCAAAGGGAATAGGAACATAGACTTTGTTACCTATTAAGGGGAAAATTTGCCCTGGGAGTGCCACCATGTTGGCCACTGGTGCAAGAGAAAGTACTTAGCCCTCATATGACTGTTGAGCTGAAAGGGGCTGATATGTAGGGACACTCCACATAGGAGGAGTGGGATGGATAGGAGAGGGAGGAGAGGGTGGGAGGGTGAATCTGGGAGGGGTGGAATGAGGTCATTGTGATGGAGATGTAACTTGAAGTAATAAATACACAAACAAAAGAGTTCAGTGTCATGCATTGCCTTGAAGGCTTTGTTAAGCAATCTGTATTTCATTCCAAATACAAAATGACACCACAAGAAAGCTGAAGGAAAAATATTAAAGGAATCAAATGTATATTTTATGAAAATCTGCTAAAATGTGAATAAATTTGAGGAAAACAAGATTGTAATGGAAAGATAATGTATTGACTAGCAGTTACATGATAACAGCTTAGAGCAGGCAGGCAGATTTAAGGTACATGTTGAATTTTGTATGGACAGTGCTGTGAGATCAACTGAAAACAAAAAATAAAAGGAAAATTAAAAGTGATCTTAGGTTCAAGCTTAAACAACTGGGCAGGTAAAACAGTTGTGACCAAGGTAGGCAGGAATAGAGTAGAAATTAATTTTGAACAACAAAACACAGAAATTCTCCTGAGCTAGGTAACATCAGGGTAGTAGTAAGGAGGGAAGACATTAAAATGCCCACTAAGATGGGGAAGAGATTTTGTGGTTGGGACTTAGGACTACACTTATCTGTGAGTATACAGACAAACATTTAGAATATAATTAGGGACTGTACTGGTTTAGTAAATGGTGATTGCAGCTTCTCCAGGCCAGAGATGAGCAAACTAAATGATTGTCCAATACTGAAAGTTCAGCACTGAAGTTGAGCATGCGAGAGGCGCTATTCAGACTGAGATGATTATGTTTAGGAATATATGTGTATATATTTAAACATATATGCATGCAGAAAGAATTAAAAGAAAGAGAGCCCATGACTTTGAAAGAGAAAAAAGAGAAATGTATAAGAGAGTTTGAAGGAAGAAGGAAAAGGAGGGAAGGCATGATGTAATTATACTAAAATCTCAAAAATAAAAGAAAAAAAAAAAGACCAATATGGGAGAAAGTGGTATTCTGTAGATAAAAAGAGCAATGTGAGCTAAAACAAGAGAACACATTTTAGGGAATGGAAGGAAAGAGCAACATTGAGTATGCAAGGTAACTTAACATGGACATATTACCACCAGGACAGAAGATTAACACATTCAACAGACCTGGTGAGCTAAATTAGGTTAAATTAATCCTGGAAACAGATATAAATGTTGGAGGTTTTCACACAATGTAATAACATGTTCAGACATGGTTTGCATTTTTTTTTTTTTTTTTTTTTTTTTTAAGGAAAACATCTCCAGAATTTTGGGAGCTCTACAAGGGAGAAAAAAATAGTGTTAGAGAAAGAGATATTTTGGGAAAATTGAAATATATGCAATCTTTTTTTAGCATTTCTAACAGATCAGTTTAAGAATATGAGCATGCATTATGTATAATTTGGGTTGTTTTTAAAGGGATCGTGCTTGTTATATATAGAACTGCTAAGGCCTGAGCATCTCTTGGAATAGATTTTATTTGCCCATTAGGAAAGAGATGGGGGTGTGGTGGCTAGCCATTGCTCAACAATATTGCCTTGTCACATCTTGTCATTTCCACTGTGAATGAATCATTATGTCTCTTTTATAATTAAAAAAGCCAAAACAAGTTCTGTTTTTGTTTGTAAATGGTCTGCTCTATTGTCCACAAAATTGTCCTTTGGAACAAAAAGAAAAGTAAAGAAAAATGCAACTGGGAACTTTATGCACAATACACATTGTGAAATTTTATATAAACTATTCACATATTTAAGGAATATATGCATATAAGGAGCATAAATGAAGAATAGGTACATATACATATGAACATTTTAATAGCATACTTATTTTATTTTTGTATGTCTTCTCTCTCTACTCACCTTGTGCTCTGAGACAGTGTCTGTCACTCAACCTAAGTTCACAATTCATTTAGATTAGATGACCAGTAGGCTCTAGGCACCAGTAGATCACTGCTCTGATGGCATTGGTAATAATATTACAGTCACACTCTTCCTGTTTGGCTTTTGATAGGGATACTGGGAATCCAAATTCAGGCCTTTGTTTGCATGGGAGGTACATGACTGACTAAACCATCACATGAATCCACACATATTTATATTTATACTGTCTTGTACTAAGTATATATACATATATATGCTTAATGAAAGCATTGTCCTTGACTAGGATTAGGCAAGTTATTGTAGGTAAGTCCTTCATAATTCCTGCTCTACAATCAATGTCTGTCACAGAAATGGGGCCAAATGGCTGAAGATTGATGCTGTAATGTATGGAGAGAAAATGGGAACTGTCCAGGCAGCCACTGGTATGTTGTATGTTATTTCTTAGTTTTGGAAGCTGCAGGTCCTGCACTTCCTATATAATCAGATATATTTATCCCTCTCAGGTCTCTGAGGTGGTTGAAGAATAGATAGCTAGAGTCTCATAGTTAAATTTTGAGTTGTTTAGGAATCAAGAGGGTGTTCTGGATCTAAGAAGATATTTTTAAGATTGTGAGGCAAGTTAGTATGAAAGCTGAGTTAGATATAGAACTTTAAACTCATGGAGATGGTTAGATAGTAGAATGTTAAAGTCAGGTGCCAAATACATATGGACTGGACATTGGGAATGTATGCTAAGCCATATAACTTTCATAGTTGTGGCCTATTTATTTCTGTTGTTTTGTATTGTGTTTATAGTTGTAAGAGAAAGAACCATTTGTTGGACTGAAAGGGAGAGCTGTTGGGGGGGGAAGAAGAAATACCTTAAACTAAAAAAAAGAAGGGAAGAGGATGGGGGGTTGAGGGGGAGGAGGGTGAAGGGTGGGACTGGAGGGGGGAGTAGGGAGGGGATTGTGATTGAGATGTAACTTGAAGAAATAAAAAATAAATTATTTAAAAAAAAGGTCATTTAGGAAATATTTTAGGCCTTTGTCTATAAGCTTTCTTTTACATCCCCTTTGCTTTGTAATGTAGGAATAGTCATATACAACATATGAACAAGTGATTATGGCTGCATGCCAATAAAACTTTATGTATTATCACAGAGGATGGGCTACAGTTTGCTGACCCTTTCCCAAGTCCCCTAAATCTGATATCAAAAGGATTTTATTTTTTTAAATTTTTGCCTCTTTTAACTATGTTTCTCTTATCCTTTCTACAGGATGTGTTGTTTACAGAGTGCAGGGATACTTATCATTTCAGAGATTATTCAATAAATTTATATGCAGCTGAGTCGGTACTTAGTAAAGGTGACATGACAGCCTCTTATCTTAAAGTTATGAATTTGTATTCCTATTCCTAACCTAGTTTTGTGTCCACAGGTTTATCTTGAGTGTTTGTTGAGCTTTCTGTATAGTAACTAATTGCTTCCCCCCCCTGCAGATTAAATTTTCAGTCACCTGAAGTGATGAGAAAGGGTGGAAGGAAGCAGAAGATAAAGGATAGACTAAATAGACTAAGTCATGGTCCAGAGTCTGCCAAACTATGACAAATAACATTCAATTTCCAATCTAAACTGAAAGGCTATGGCCACTGTTTTAATAGTAACAGGGCTTCTCAGGTGTATTTCTTTACAGGTGGACACTGGGAAAGCTCTAGAATGCAAATAGTTTATCTCTAAGATATAATAGTTTATCTTCAAGGGCATCATTGAAACAAGGTGAGGGACCACACAAGTCATCTTGGAAAGATTGGGGGAATATAGTGAATATGGATGTGCCTTTGAAAAGGAAATTGACTTCCAGTCCTTCACATGATCTTTTAGCAGCATAGAGAGCCTACATCATAACTAGGTTATGATCCACTAAGGATCAAGAAAGCTGAAGTACTTATGTTATCAATTCTCATTTCTTACTAGTTAATTTTGTTTCTGTTTTTCAATGTTTATTCATTTTGCATCCAAATTGTAGCCCCTTTCCTCCCCTCCTCTGGGTCCCCCCCTCCCAAACCCCCAATACTCCCCCTCCCTCTCCTCAGAAAAGGGGTCTCCCCCCACATCTTACTATCTTGCTGCAGCTCATTGAGTCACATAAGGACTGAGCACATCCTCTTCCATTGAAGCCAGGCACCACAGCCCCCCTTATGGGGAAGTGATAAAAAAGCAGGCATCAAAATCCAAGCCAGAGACAGTCCCTGCTCCACTTTCTAGGAGACCCACATAATGACCAAGCTGCCCATCAGTTACATATGTGTAGGAGGCCTAGGTCCCATTCATGCGTGTTCTTTGCTTACTATTAACCCTTTGAGTCTTCCATCTTCTTCCCATCTCAACCTACCAAGAGGGGCTGATATCATTCCTGATGCTTCAGAGAACTTCTGGTGAAGTTTATGCTTATATATGCTTATGTATACACTTTACATGCCACACACACTGAAGCAGAAGATTGATGCTATGATTCCTGAAACATTCTCATTATTTACCTGTCCTTCCTCACTCAGCAGAATCATCAGTCCTAGAGTAAAATGGAAATCTGGAGTCAATTTTCAGAAAGGCACATTCACTAATCATTCTGATTTTCCATGAGCACTTTCTTGCCAGTTTGTCAGATCCTATGATTTACACAAAGACTGGTTTGTATCCATTCTGGCATGGAAAATTTTAAGGGAAAAGAAATCAAACCTAAGAAGACCCAATCCACTAAAATATGCCCAACCTGTTTATCTTCATGGAATACAAATACAGGGTTGTCTAAGTGTGAAAAACCAGTAGGAACTCTGTCTCACAAGTAAAATTGCTATTGAGGGAAAACCTAAATAAAACCTCTAGCTTCACTTAGCCTGTAGATACCAGATAGGTAAGAAGAATGGGATGAAGCAGTAGGCATTTTTTCCAATTTTATGACCTTTTTTGGGTGTCAAATTCCGTTCAGCCTGACTTGTAGACACGTGGACTGCTTGTTAGAGCTCTCTTTTGTCCCCCATCCTCCTGCAATTTCATCAACTGCAGCACATTATACACTTTGACTACTCTTTTATCCTACTCCTTTGGTCCTGGGCATCTGAAACTCTTCAGGATCTTGTTCACCCCAATGGTCTATCCCAGTAAATCATTAAAAGCTGGACTCTTTCTTTGTTGTGAGAGGTGCCTGGTCTACTTGGTTGTTATTGGCTTTTCTTTCTGCTTGAGAGCTGAAGTCTGATTAAATCCCTCCTTTATTCCTTGTGTACTCTGGTATATCTCATTTCTTACACTGAAAACAAATACTCATATTTAAGAAAAAAATGAAATAAACACTCTATCAAGTGTTAAGTATAATCAAATAATTGTTGTTTAAATAAGTAATTATTGTTTTGAATATGGTGTTTTCCTATGCTTTAAATGTAGCTTCCAGAGTATAGTCAGCAGGGCAACTGGTTTCTTTATGGACTAGTGATAGCATATGGGAAGGGCAGAAAGGTGTGTTTCCTCTGGAGGGCAGATCCAGCACTGAGCGGGGGCAGAAGCTGGAATTTGATGATCAAGCACAGCAAGAGGAAGAACTTTCTTTCAGTGAGCCTTAACTGAGGCAAGTTCTACCCAGCCTTGTGAGGGAGCAAGCTTCTGGCCACTGGAGGTGCTGAGTTTTCACTAGCTGGACTGGAAAGAGTAGAACGTCTCTGAATGAAAGCTGAGAAAAGGTAATCCTTGAAGTAGTTCTTTTTCATCTGATAGTCTAATGTCTAATCTTGCTCTGTTACTGTGGCCCACTCTTGAATTCAGTTCCCCAACTTATACAATGAATTTGCTTTGAGGACTCCCTCCGATGATGTATGTAAAATGTCTTACCATCTTCATTGTTTAGTTTTTGCCTTGTTGTTGTTGCTGTCATCAAGGACTTTATAAAAAGGTATGGCCTTGCACAGAAATTTGCTCAACAGCTCATATGAGTACCCTTTGTTGTAGGTTTGAGATGAATTCTGAAATGCCAAAATCAATACAACAGGTATATTTGGAGAAAGGGTGTCTTAAGTAATAATTGGTCAAGGGAGACCCTCTTACTTTGGTCTCTGGGGTAGACTTCAGATGAAGCCTAGTATATTGACCGAGGCCAGGGCTGGTATCATGGATTCTAGAAATACCAGAGCCATGGGGTTCTGTGATATTTTTTTCAGAGGTTATAAGCAGATAGTGTGAACTTCCCAGAGAAATATTTGACAAGAATAATGAAAGTTAATGGTAGATGTGCCATTATAAGTATAAGACTTATAAAATCGAAGGTGGGGGAAGAAAGAGGGAGAGAGAGAGAGAGAGAGAGAGGGAGAGAGAGAGAGAGAGAGAGAGAGAGAGAGAGAGAGACCATAAAGTATTATAGTTTGTTGAGAACTTACTAAATGTCAAGCATCACCTTGGATATTTATAAGCATTGTACTTAATCATCTTTTTTCCTGTTCCCATTATTACCACTCTATAAACGAGAAACCAAGTCTTGATGAGAATAAGCAATTTACATGGTGTCACAGGGTACTCAGGTAAGGAGATTTCCAGGTCAATTACTTGTCTAGGATAGAATGATTATTAGGGAAACATCAATATTTGTGGTTGTCTGCTCTAAGTCATACACTGTGCTGGCTGTAGTTCCTGTGTATCAGGAGGGCAGCCATGCATCTTTGAGGTGAGATCTGTGCCTGCCTTGATTCCACCATCTGTGTTGCCCTGCCTATAACCTGGAATCACACCTGCCTACAAAACTGCTTTGAGATGAGGAAAATGAAACAGGAGATGAGAACAGAGGTGGCAGTTGCCATGGAGATGTAGGAACCTTTGTGCAGCCCTATTGCTGGGTTGTGACAGTGACAAAAGCCTGTAAAAGGGGAACACTCTCCTGTGACCCTGCACTAAAGTGGGAAGATCTCCAGTAACACATTCTCTGAAAGTCATGGCTAATTAACTTGACCTATGTAAGGACATAGATATAGCCAATGGTTTCTAGTCTTAAGTTTAATTTTATTTTACAGCTGTGGGATCTTGAATGAGTCGTTGAAATTCTTTTGCTTTCAACTTTTTTTTAATTAACAAAGTCAATTTTACAAGATTTCTATAAACATTAAAAGTGTCGAGTGCCAGATAGTAACCAAAACATTTCAGACGATTAATAATATATAACTCTCTATTGTCATTGAATTTATTCTACTCCATGCCTCTGTTTAGGTTTTTATCCAACATGAAGAATGGGGCAGAACTGTTTTTTTTTTTTTTTTTGACTTGGCTGTTTCAAGGCAGAAAGAGTTTCCCCTGCCAAATTTATTGAGGTCCAACTTTGTGGAAAATCAAACACAGAAAATTGTATTCCAAATCCCCACAGGAAGAAACTTGTGTAGGGGTCACTCCTGCCCTGCCATCTGTTGGCTCCCCTTCCTGGATATTTAAAAAGTATATTTCACTGTGAAGCAAGACTCATTGTTGTCCAACATGAAAGCATGGAGTATAGGAGGCTTCCATTCCCTTTCCTTTATTATTGGTGCATATCCGAGCCTGCTGATAAGAAAGCAGTTATTGTTGCTAGAAGGTTGGCAGCTGAAGAGGAGCAACATCTAAGGCCTTCCAGAATACTCCAGGTTCAGACTTGAAAGCAGGGACTGCTGCAGAATGAAGCCTAGCCATAGGCAATGGATAAAAGACTTTAAAGGTGGTATGGTTGCATTCCTCTGTGTTGCCAAAATATTCTAAATACCTTGATTGGAATTTGGCTTCTGCTCAAATCCTAACTCTACTATCTAAAAATCACCTCTGACTTTTCTTTCCCCTTGGGTTCTATACAACAGATTTAGAAGTATGAAATCAATGTGTGTTTAGCAGATGCATTCTACAAAAATCATTCTGACACTGAGAGGGTGACCAGTCTTCTCTTTCATTTATATCTGCATGTTTGTGGCCTAGGAGTCTGTGATTCTCCCACTATAAAAGGAAGCCAACACTGTCTACTATGAGAGATTTTTATGTGTATGGAGACTGCTAGCCAACTTATCCATCAATAAGCATGTGTGAGGCTCCAGTCTGAGGAGAAATCAAGGTGAATATGACAAAATATGTTTGTCTTTATGGAAAGGCTATATTCATTGTGTTCATGTCCTTGTTGGGAAGTCAGATATTTAACACACGAAGATAAGATCAGCAAATCTCCAAGGGAAAGACATTCTTGGTGGAGGAGGAATAAGCAGAAAAACTCAGAAAATGGGAACATAAATTGGAATATTTGAGGGTTGTGACTAGATAATAAGGGATAAAGGAAATACTGGGGAGTGAGATGGGACCCTGAAACTTTATCTACAGACAGGGGGGCTCCAAGGAGAAAATCTGAATGAGGAGGATTGTTACAGTTTGGGTGTGCTATGAACATATAAAAACTTTTAACTTCCACCACAGAGCAAAATTGATGTCAGTGTAAATATTTTCATTGGAAATTGTATGGATGAAATGAGGGGGAAATGTAGTCCCAGCTGAACAAAGATCCTTGTTGACAGAGAGAAAAACAGAGAGACCACAGAGGAGTGGGGAGAAAATTCCTATATCAGAATCTGTGGGTCCAAATATTTAATCTTCAAGGCCATAGACAGGTCAACTTATCTGCCCCTTAGGATGGAAGAACTGTGATACTGAAGTTGAAGAGTCACACCCATAGCAAATAGGGCATGAAAGACACAGAAGCACTGTTCGTATTCAAATCCTAGATCTTTTTATCCATTTATACTTTTCAAAATTTATCCATTTATTTATATTTATATTTGTATTTGTATTCGTATTTGTATTCGTATTTATATTCGTATTCGTATGTATATTTATATTTGTATCTGTATCTGTATCCGTATCCATATTCATATCCATATCCATATTTATATTTATCTATATTTATGCTTATATTTATATTATTCATATTCATATTCACATTCATACTTATATTTATACCTATACCTATATTTATATTTATACTTATATTCATATTTATATATATGTTTATATTTATACTTATATTTATAATTTATAATATAAATATGTATATTTATATTATAGCTGTTGCTATTAAAAAGATTTCAGTGTTCAAAGAACTGGCACAAAATGATACTATATTTTGGAGATTCTTAAATTACAACTGCTACACTACAAAATTTTTGAAGCACAGGATTTATTAAACCATCTTTGAGCATGGAATTTTCCTTTTACAGAGTGAAATGCTAATCAGAATTCCTTTGGGTTGTTCCTCATTCATTCAAGAATTGTATGTCCAGTACCTTCTATGAAGTATAACAGACTATATGAGGAGCTCTGTAGAATAGCTTGAAAGTCAGGCATGGTGATACCACTAGATTTTTTTTTTTTTTTTTTTTTGCAGGGCTGATTTAGCTATTCTGGTTTTTGTTATTCCATATGAAGTTGAGAATTGTTCTTTCAAGATCTGCAAAGAATTGTGTTGATATTTTGATAGGAGATGCATTGAGACCTCAATAAAAAGCCAGATACACTAAATCTAATCGAAGAGAAAGTGGGAAAAGCCTCAAATTCACTGGCACAGGTGACAACTTCCTGAACAAAACACCAATTCCTCAGGCTCTAAGACCAACAATCAATAAATGGGACCTTAAAAAACTAAAAAAACTTCTATAAGGCATAGGACACTGTCATTAGAACAAAGTGGCCACCTACAGACTGGGAAAAGATCTTTACCAACCCCACATCTGACAGAGGATTTATATCTAAAATTTATAAAGAACTCAAGAAATTAAACACCAACAAACCAAATAATTCAATCAAAAATGGGGTAGAGAGCTAAATCGAGAATTCACAAAAGAGGAATCTCAAATGGCTGAGAGGCACTTGAAGAAATGCTCAACATCTTTAGTCATCAGAGAAATGCATCTCAAGACCTCAAGACAACTCTGAGATTCCATCCCACACCTGTGAGAATGACTAATCAAAAACTCAAATGAAGGCACATGCTGGCAAGGTTGTGGAGAAAGGGGAACACTCCTCCTTTGCTGGTGGCATTGTAAGCTTGTACAGCCACTATGGAAATCAGTTTGGTGATATCTTAGAAAACTTAGAATAGTTCTACATCAAGACCCAGCCATCCCACTTCTGGGTATACATCCAAATGATTCCTCACTAAACCACGAGGACATTTCCTCATCTAGGTTCATAGAAGCGTTATTCATAATAGCTAGAAACTAGAAACAGCCCAGATGTCCCTCAACCAAAGAATGGATAAATAAACTATGGTACATTTACACAATTGAATACTACTCAATTATAAGAAACAAGGAAATCATGCAATTTGCTGCCAAATGGGTGGAACCAGAAAAGCTCATCCAGAGTGAGCTAACCCAGACCTAGAAAGATGTACATGGCATCTATTCACCCATAACTGGATTTTAATCATTTAGTACAGGATAACTATCCTACAACCAACAGACTTAAAGGAATAGGAATATCGACTTTGTTTCTTGTTAGTGGGACACTTTGCCCTGATTGAGCTCCATGTAGGCCCCCAAGGAAAGAGGAAGCTCTTAGCCCTCCTCTGACTGATGAACTGAGGAGGCTGAAATATGGGGGCTCCCTACATTGGAGGAATAGGATAGGTGGGAGACAGGGTAGGAGAGTGGGAGAGTGGGACCGAGAATGGTGGAGGGAGGGGACTGTGATGGAGATGTAACTTGAAGTAATAAATAAATAAACATAATTTTAAAAAGACACTAGATTTCTATTTTGTTTTCTGTAAAATTGGGGATTTTTTCCTAAGACACCAAAGCTTTCCTGCTCTAGAAGCAAATAATATTTTTTTCATTCTGTAATGCTATGACTGTTACAGACACAAGAGATATGGTCCCTTACTTCAAGGAACGTACATTCTCCTTACAAAGGAAACACATGTATGTGTGGCTGCACACATCTTATAAATCTGTGATTATATATTCCTAATTATATCAAATTTTGCTCATCTCAAGATGAGGCGAAATATAAAGTCATCTGATTGTAGTATGAGGAATATAGCAACACAGAAAACTTTAAACAGTTTTCACAAGGTCAAGATCAAACAGTGTTTAATTTGCTATTACTATTATGGCATGTATGCTTGAAGTTTGGAACCTCAACAGCCTAACTCATTCTTTATAACAAAATGTAATGTATTTTATAAATATTGATTCTTGGCTCAGTGTAGATAAATCAAAAATCAATGTTTTCCTAACCTTTACATTCTATGAGTATCATTCCTTGCACATACTTCACCCAGTCTGTGCAGCTTAGTATACATATTCCTCTGAGAAGTGGTTTTGCTTTGATTAGAATTCTGTGATTATAGACATTAAACAATTTGTATTGGAGGCAAGGTATCTTCCACTTTACTCCATTTATGGCTATTTCTGCTGGTCTGTCTTCATTAATTTGGTGGAAACATTACATCCCTAAATTGAAGAACAAATAGAGATAATCTCATCTCCAGACTGGAATTCTAATATCTCAAACCAGAATGAGAAAAAAGGTACCATTTCTACTACCTCATCCTCATAGTATGTATTATTTTCCAATCCAATTTTAGTGGTTAGGTTATTGGAGACCAAAAGAAAATAAAGAATACTGAAGTGATAACTCATTCTAGCCAATATTTGTGACTTTTATGTAATATTGGTCCTTGATGCCAAGATACCAATGCCTTGTTTAATATTTTTATTTCTCTACTCTTAGTTTTCTGTAAAATATGTTTCATATAGGAATATAGTATTAGAATATTACCCAGAAGAGAACCTTCTTAAAGGCCCCAAATGCTGTTGCTTCAATCCAAGGGTTATAGATTCTTGGTTGACTACCTACTTGGAATCTCAGTTTCCTAACTTGTGAAATAGAAGCATATTGTCCATATTAATATTCAATTTCTATTATGAAGACCAGGCAAAATAACATCTGGTTGTGAATGTGACTTCCCACAAGCAGTGCATATAGAAAGAAATATCACATTAGACTTGATGATTATATAGAAAATTAGGATTCATTTATTGTGCTTGTAAAAGATGATCACATTTTATTGTCATACTTTCAGTTGTGAGCCTAGCCTTTAATGGATGAGCCATCTCTCCAGTCTGATAACATTTTATTGTAAATAGTTAAAAAGAAAAATCAAAACATCCCTTAGCAGTGAAATACCAATGTGCACACATTGTTTTGTTCTACAGAATTCTTCTCTGTTATTGTATTTTTGGAATGGAATTTGATGTCTATTCAAAAGGTAATATTGCTGAATGTTGATTTGGGACGTGTAGCAGACAACAGATAGCAAAGGAGAGTGATGTGACGAGAAGAAAGGAACAAAATATTAAGTAAATCAGGAATGTACAGATCTGATCCAAGTGAATCAAATTCTCTGTCCAACAACTTCTGAAGCATATTGTGGTAAACACACATTGTTCATTGTCAAGGTCATGTGCTCCCCCATTGCCTAAATTCTGCCAGTATCAATTTCTGAGCCCCAGCAATGGGGAAGAAGTTTTTGGATGTCAGTTCTTCTATCTAAGCATCTGCATGTAATGCTGAATTATCCAGAGGAAGTACTCAGTATAAAGCTAGATTCCACATTCCTGCCTAGATACAGATGCTGTTATTTTATTTTTCAAAGTTTGAATTATATCCCCTTGGATATTAGATATCTATGTAACATTGGTGTTTTATAAAATTTTGGAAGGGACTTAAGTTTGTCTGAGGTATGCCTGGGCAAGTTAATGTGTTGTTCTTTACAGATGAACCACTTGTTACTTATAGAGCTGATGCACAATGCATCTAAAAGTGAAACAGGTCAGTAAAGATGTAATGACAACTACCTTGTCATGCTCACATCAGCTTTGGAAATCAATGCCTCATTGTTCTGAGTTTACCCATCCTTTCAGTGTCTCTTCTGACTGCTTTAGATGCCCCAGAAGCAGAAGGACCAGACTTTATGTAAAATGGCTAGTGATATGAATAATTAGCTGAATACCTTCTATGTCCGCCTAATAGTTGGAAAAGGTTCTTTCCCAAATTAATGTTTAAAGATAGGGCCAGGGTAGTTGCCAGACAATGGTGAGCTGAAAGGCATAGATATCTAACTGCCTTTTCTCTTTCTTTAAACATTATTTGTATGCTAATTACACAGGATAATGAGGTTCATCATGCTTCTTCATACATGTATGTAATACAATTAGAGCACATTCACCCTGCTCATTACCCTGTCTTGTGCTCCTACTTCAAATGTCTTCTAGAATACTACACACTTTGTGAGGAAGGAGAGGATGCAGACTGAGCGGCGTGAGGTAGAGAGGGCATGGTAAACCCTCAACTGGCTTAGTTTTCACAGCCAAAAAACTTCTATATTGATTCTTCTCAGGATTTCTCTGCTTAAATTATTTTTTTAAAAAATCTCAGGCATATTTTGTGTTAGTAAAATTCAATTAAAGTTAAATAGAAAATGAAATTAAAATAGACATACTAAATACAAGGACACATATTGTGTTAGACTTGGCAGAAATAATATTACTTTGTGAAATTGATATAAAAGTTTCTAGTACCTTTTTCTACATGTCTGTGCCTTTTGCCCCCAAGGATGGGCTGCAAGTGGATTATGTACCAACACGGGTCTGTGGTTTCAGTGTTTACTGTAGCATAGATTCTAATGAACATTTGGGATGGAGAGTCCCATGAGAATAGATGCAGACCATCATCAGACACTACGATTTAACTGTATGCCATGATGCTTGATTCCTCCTCAGAAATATAATCCTCATGCAGGAAGGGATGTTTGTATCTTTTATGAACTAGATGCCTTCAAAGCTTGGAATAGGAACTACTGCTTAGTAAATTTAAACAATATTTGTGAATAAGCATGTGGCCAAGGATAAGAAGGATAGAGAAGAAGGATAAAAAGAAAAGTTGAACAAAGAGATCCAACACCATGCACCTTCACAGACACATATATGTGGAAAGTTAATACTGAAGAAATTAGCTGAAAATGAATAATCCAAACATTAAATCAAGGTGTGTAAGTTATCACTGTAATATGTTAGGCAAAGATTAATAAGAACACATAGGTTGACCCCCAGAGAAAAATATATGAATCTGTAACATAAGTAAGAAAACACGCAAAAACGAGAAAACAAGTGAGTGCCATAAAGAATAGAAACTTTGTAAAATTGGATAATTAATCATATACATGTAACAGAGTAAGACATAATTACTTAGCAATAGAGTTCACCAATTACTTGGAATACAATACATATAAGAAATTCAAACTGGAGTCTCCAAAGAAGCCAACATCAAATGAAAGCAACAGCAACACACACACACACACACACACACACACACACACACACACACGCGCGCGCACATGCACACAGACATACCCAAGGCAGATGGAAAAGCTCTATCTGAGTTTCTCCAATGTAGGGTCCGTGTTGACCTCCTGGAGGGAAAGGAAGGAGAAATCATTGAATGGATTCTTTATGCATTGTTATAAAACTGAAGGCAAAAATTCCATTAATCAAAAAGTTTACACAGAATTTATGATAATAAACTCATGGCAAATTATTTGACATAAAAGCAGAATAAGTGCAAAGCCCCACATTTAGAAATGTCCCGGGAAGTTGGAAATGAAGTTATTGTATTATAATCTCAAAAAATAACAGGAATAATTTAAAGAATTCTCAGAGGTATAAGACAGATGAAAACAGAGGAATAGATTCAGACTGACAAGAGATGATACCTGACCTTCGAGAATAGCAGTAATCAAAGACCAAGCTTTGAGTACCTCCGGTACAGAGAGAAAGCATTTTATACCCAGTTAAATTATATACAAACTTTATAACTTTGCTAAGTTATAGAGAAGATGTAGCATTACTTAAGAGAATTCAACCTTTTTTTTGATTCTTTCTAGAAATACAATAACAAGAATTTTTAGAAACAGTGACAAGTGACAAAATATGAATTTATGTAAACACAGGTTGATTAAATATCAGTAAATTAATTTTTGCATGTAACTTTAACAATATTGTTGTATAAAACATTTTAAATTAATGCTTAACAATAAATTGCATGATGGTGAAGGAACTGTAAACAAAATGTGCTGTGTTTTCTATCAAGGTGTTAAATGGAAATATTCCACTTTAAAAATGTTTTAAGCCTAAGAAGATGCTTTTAAGTTGGTAATGCAAGTTAACATGGAAACTGAGGTAGGTATAGAACTTTAAACTCTTTGATACAGATAGATAATAGAATATTAATATCAGTTGCCAAACACGTATGGACTGGACATTAGGAAGGTTGGTTATACCTTACATTTTTCATTTTCAATTATGCCCTAATTGTTCTTATTTTTTTGTATTGCATTTATTATTATAAGGAAAAGAGCCTTTTGTTAGACTAAAAAGGAGAGCAGTTGGGGGTAAACCATACACCTTAAATTAAAAGAAAAAACAAAGCAGACAGGAGGGTGAGGAGGTAGAGGGTAGGAGGGTGGAACTGGAAGTGGACTATGATTGGAATGTAACTTGAAGAAATAAATAAATGTTTTAAAAACGCAAAGAGGCCACTAGGTAAAAATTCAAATTTCTCCAGGGTCAGTACTTCTTAAAAGCAAAGTAAATGCACAAGGTTGTGTTCTATTCCCAGAAGGTATAATTTTTCTGCACCATTTTGAGTTAGCCAACCATGTAAGAGTCTGACCCCAAGCTCTGACTACTCAGAGGGAGGCCCAGGAATCATTTGGGTTTGAAATAAAACTATGTCCAGTCAAAACTCAGTGTGCTTGCCTACTTGGTTTGCCATGACTGCATAACTCTGCAGTACTAAAGCTTTTTGTCTTTTAGAAATAGTTGGAACTGGGCAGTGCTTAAAATAAATAAGATTTAATTTACTATATATATTCTGATGTACATAAACACCCTTTATTAATACTGATATTTAATATTATAATATTTTCTAAAATATACATATTACACACACATATCAAACAGGTGCATATACATTAATAAATGTGGCTCTTATTAAGTTACAAATATTTCAGAGAATTGAGAATGAAAAGGTGATACTTTCATTTTGTTGTGCAATGGATTTGTACATAGAAAATGAGATCAGCATCCTCTTCTTTTCAGTAATTGTAATAAATCGACATACTTTTCAGGGCCATCACTTCCTCATTGACTTAGGATTGGGTTCATAGGGGAGAAAGAACTTGAGAAATCCTGATATTTTGTTCTTCACCCTGGGGATTCTGAGGAAATTGGTCTCTGGGGAGTTAAGGCAGCATTAAGGGTTTGAACGCTATCCAGGTTGATTCTAATGTGTGATTTAGCCTGAGTACCACTAACAGAGAGGCTCTGGCAGTATTTCTACCTGTAAGCCTTAGAGCCTTTAAAGATGCAATCTCAAAGACAAATGACTTTGCTTCTGTTCAAGAGTTATCAACAAGACACAATCTTCATTGAAAACAATTGGATTGTGATGCAGTCACTCCAGCAGCTTCTAGAGTGCCTTCAGTCACTGGGACTAAACTCTTCCTCATATCCCTTATTTCCTTGGTTTAAAATTGAGCACACGTTTTAATTGACCCTTCCAGAAAGCACCCAACTGAGCTGAAGTGGTCTCCATGTGTGCAGGATTCTGCGTGAATCATTTTGTTCACTCTCACATGGGAAGATAAAGCAGCTGGTGTGTGGAAGCATCTGTCTTTGGTCTAATCATAAGGCGGATGTGACCAGGGATGAAGTCCTCTGTGAAGATGAGCAAATTGGGGTGATGCTCAAACGTTCTGGTGTCAGCCAAAAACAGAGATTAATGAGTGTGACTTTCAGTAATACAATTCTATATGCCTTGAAAAAATGCAAGTAATAAAATATAATGTACAGATATATGGGCTTTGAAATTAGAAAGATTGGGAACAAGTCCCAGCTCTGTTAATTATTAGCTCTGTGACCATACACTCATCACTTACTTGGAAAAGGTGTGACATTTGAGTGAAACGATGTTGATAAAGTGCTTAGCCTATTAATTGACACATTTCACAAGTATGTAGACATGACATCCATTATTATTAATATTGCTGTTATTATTCAGTTATTTTCCAACAAAACATACCAAATGGGTCATGCTGGTTGTCAACTTTAGGAAAAGGATGCATTTTTCTTTCATTGAAAAGCCATAAACATTCTAGCAGCAATGAATTGTCTAAGAAATTAAGACATATAAAAATATTAAATCCAGAGGCATCAAAATCACTCAACAACACCCATATCTATGATTTTATGAGCAGTAATCTGCCTTAGAAAGTGATCACTCTACCTGGGTGTGGCACTGTGAAACTTGAGGACAATGCTTGGTAAAGCATCCCTAACTCATACCATTACTAAATTAAATTAGGTACTTAAACATACATTACTCTAAGTTCAGGGAAGCAAAAGCTATACATTTTGTCATTAGCTCCCTGGAATTTACACTCTTTCTCCCAAGTATATGTGAATAGATATTACTGATATATTCTTTCCATTATTTCTGCTAAACTATGACTTAGAGAGTGAGATGTCATGATTTATGGACCTTAGCACAGGCCTACCATGCCATTCTATTTTTTGTTCATCCATTTCTAATAGTTTTTTTCTTTTTTTCCTTTATTTTTTATTTCTTCAAGTTACATCTCAATCGCAGTCCCCTCCCTATTTCCCCTCCAGTCCCACCCTCCCACCCTCAACCCCCCATCCTCTTCCCTTTTTTTTTCTTTTAAGTTTAAGGTATATCTTATTTCCCCCTACAGTTTCTCCTTTCAGTCCAACAAATGGCTTTTTCTCTTATAATAATAAATACAATAGAGTACAACAGAGGTAATTAGGCCACAGTTATGAGTGTTATATGGCTTAACGTAAATTCCCAATGACCAGTCCATATGTATTTGGTACCTGACCTTAACATTCTACTATCTAAACATCTCCATGAGTTTAAAGTTCTATGTCTGACTCAACATTCATACTAATTGCAACACAATTTTAAAAGTATCTTCTAATAGTTTAAATATACTTTTTGGTCCAATTTCCTATTTATCAAACTTTCTCTTTCTTTCTTTCTTTCTTTCTTTCTTTCTTTCTTTCCTTCCTTCCTTCCTTCCTTCCTTCCTTCCTTCCTTCCTTCCTTCCTTCCTTTCTTTCTTTCTTTCTTTCTTTCTTTCTTTCTTTCTTTCTTTCTTTCTTTCTTTCTTTCTTTTTGTGAACAGAGCATACTTTTCTCCTCTGCTAGACATGAGCCCTGACCTTTCAAACCATCATCACACTTCTTTATCATGAAGCAAATACTAGTCAATGACCTACCCTATTGTAAACAGTGTATGTATAAATGGAATGATAATTTGAGTAGTAAGATGGTGTCGCTCATTTCAAGTGCACAGAATGTGGACAAATAAATGGAATAAAAGTAGAAGAATGTTGGAATCAGGTTATGACAAAGTGCAAAAAACAAACAAACAAACAAACAAAAAAAAACCCAGACATAGACATTTTCCTAAGATCAGGCAAGTTTTAATATGAACTGATAGAAACCCAGGAGTTGTCTCAGGAACAGATGAGGAGGAAAAGTGCTCCAAGTAGGAAATTAGTTTTTCTGAAGTTCAGAGAATAACAAAATGCATTCGATAGGAGAGATTCTTCTATTGTGTACATTTGATACAAAAGCAAAATAGACATTCTCCTAAAGACAATGAAACATTGTTAGAGCTAATATCAACTACAGCCCTGTGGCTACTGAGCCTTGAACTTGCGCTATTCAAAATGGAGATGTATTATAAATAAAATACACACAATATTTCAAAAACTTAGTACAAAAGGTATTACAATATTTATCTTGAATGATCATTATCTTAACTACTTTTAAATTGAATTCTTTTTGTTTACAGTATTTAGACCATAATTAAAATAACAACTAATTTGTCTTTACATTTTTAAAGTTTATTCATTTATTCATTGTACATCCTGATCATAGCTCCTCCCTGCCCTCCTCTGGGTCCTGCTCTCATGCCCCCTTCCCTCTGCCCTTTCCCCATCTTCTCAGAAAAGGGAATGCTTTTCCCCTATACACCATTCCACCTCAGAACATCAAGTCCCATCAGTACTAAGTGTGTCCTCTTCCATTTAGACCAGGAAATGCACCCCTAATACCAGAAATCGATCAAAAATCAGGCATCAGAATCCATGTCAGAGACAGGCCCCACTTTTGCTGATGACCCACATTATGACCAATTTGTCCATTGGTTATATATGTGTAGGGGTTCTAGGTCCAGCTCATGCATGCTCTTTGATTGTTGCTTCAGTCTCTATAAGCCCTCATGGGCCTAGGTTAGTTGTTTCTTTTGGTCTTATTGTGGAGTTCTGTTCCTCTCTGGGTCTTCTATCCTTCTACCCCCATTCTTCCACAAGACACCCTGTACTCTGACTAGTGTTTGGTAGTGAATCTTAGCCTCTGTTTGGATCTTCTACTGCATGGAGGTTCTCAGAGGACAGATATGATGTGTTCCTGTCTGTAAGCATAGCAGAGTATCCTTGATAGTGATAGGGGTTGGCTCTCTCCCCAGGGTTAGGTCTCTGGTTGGGCAGATCATTAGTTGGACATTCCCTCCATTTGTGGTATATCTTTATTCCTGTGTATCATGTATACAGAGTAAATTTTGGGTTGAAGATTGTGTGGTTGGGTTGGTGATCCCCTCCCTCCTCTAGAAGTTCTACCTAGCTAGAAGGCAGCCTCTTCAATCTCTGTGTCTCCAGCTTTTAGGAATCTTAGCTAGAGTCATCCCCATATCTTCCCAGGGGTCTACTCTATCGCTGCTGATCTCCAGTTTGTCTTGGAGATAGCCCCACCTTCCCACTGTCTATTCTATTTCCCCTTTTGAGTGAGATTCAAGAATCCTCACTTGGGCTCTCTTAGTTACTTTGCTTCTTTGGGTCTGTGAATTGTGGTATGGTTATCCTCTACTATATGGCTAGTATCTGCTTATTAGTGACTACATACTATGTGTATCTTTCTGGATCTGTGTTAACACACTCAGGATATTTTCTAGTTCCATACATTTTTCTTATTTTTCTTTGTTTTTAATATCTGATTAGTATTCTGTCATGTAAATGTACCACATTTTCTTTATCTGTTCTTTGTTTGAGTGACATCTAGGTTGTTTCCAGTTTCTGGCTATTGTGAATAAAGCTGCTATGAGCATAGTTGAGCAAATGTTCATGCTGTATGGTGGGGAATCTTTTGGGTATATGTCCAGGAAAGTTATTGCTGGGTCTTTAGGAAGAACTATTTTCAATTTTCTGAGAAACCTCCAGATTGATTTCCAAAGAGGTTATACAAGTTTGCATCCAACAAGCAGTGGAGGAGGGTTCTTTTTCCACATCCTTCCCAGCATGTGCTGTGCCTTGAGTTTTTGGTCTTTGCCCTTCTGATGGATATGAGATGGAATCTCAGAATCATTTTGATTTGGATTACCCTGATGAGTAAGGACATTGTGAAATTCTTTAAGTGTTTTCAGCAACTTGAGATTCTTCTTTTGAGAATTCTTGGTTTAGCTCTATACCTCATTTTTTAATTGCATTACTTGATTTGTTGATGATCAAGCCTACTTGATAATGGTGGATGATATTTTCAATGTGTTCTTGGACTTGGTATGCAATTATGTTATTGAGTATTTGTGCATCAATGTTCATATGGGAAATTTTTCTGAAATTTTCTTTATTTTTGGGTCTTTGTGTGGTTTAGGAATCATGGTACCTGGCCTCATAGAATGAGTCTGACCTCATAGAATGAGTCCCTTCTGTTTCTGTTTTGTGGAAAAGTTTGAGGAGTATTGATGCTAGTTCTTCACTGAATATCTAGTAGAATATTCTGTGCTGAAACCATCTGGCCATGGGCTACATTTTTTTTTCCCACTGGGAGATTTTAGTGACTGCTTCTATTTCCTTAGGGCTTATAGGAATATTCATCTTGTTTACCTGATCTTGATTTAACTTTGGTAAGGGGAATTATCAAGAGAAGCATCCATTTAATTTAGATATTTGAATTTAGTGGAGTACAGGCTTTTGAAGTATGATCTAATGATTCTTTGGATTTCCTCAGTGTCTGTTTTTATTTCCGCCTTTTCATTTCTGATTTTGTTTATTTGAATATTGTGTTTCTGCTTTTTAGTTAGTTGCCTAAGAATTTTTCATTCTTGTTGATTTTCTCAAAGTATCAGCTCTTACTTTCCTTGATTCTTTGTATTATTCTTTTTGTTTCTAATTTATTAATTTTATTTCTAAGTTTGGTTATTTCCTACTGTCTACTTTTCTTGGATGTATTTGGTTCCATATTGTTTCAAGAGCTTTCAGGTGTGCTACAAAGTTGTTAGTGAGATTTTTCCAATTTCTTTATGAAGGTATTTAGTGCTATTAACTTTCCTCGCAGCACTGCTTTCATTGTGTACCACAAGTTTGGTCGTGTGGTGCCTTCATTTTCAAGGAATTTTAGGAAGTCTTCAGTTTCTTTCTTTATTTCTTCCCTGACTCAGTGGTTATTAAGTAGAGAGTTATTCAGTCTCCATGAGTGACTAGTTTTTTTTTTTCTGTTGTTGTGGAAGCCTAGCTTATTCCATGGTGATATGATAAAACACAAGGTATTATTTCTATTTTCTTGTATCAGTTGAGGATTGTTTTGTGACCAACTATGTGATTAGTTTTGGAGATGGTTGCGTGAAGTGCTCAGAAGAAGGGAACTTTTTTGTGTTTGGGGGAAATGTTCTGTAGATATCTCTTAGGTCCATTTGATTCATGACATCTATTAATTTCATTATTTCTCTGTTTAGTTTCTATATCAATGAACCATCTGTTGGTGAGAATAGGGTGTTGAACTCTCCCACTACTAACTGTGTGGGCATCAATGTGCAAGTTAAACTTTAGTAATGTTCCTTTTACAAATATGCATGTCTTTGTATTTGGGTCATAGATGTTCAGAACTGAGATATCATTGTTGATTTTTCCTTTGATGAGTGTGAAGTGATCTTCCTATCTCTTTTGATTAATTTTTGTTGAAAATTTTTTATTAGATATTAGAATGGCTGCTCAAACTTGCTTTTTGGGTCCATTTACTTGGAAAACCTTTTTTTTTTTTTCCAGCCCTTTCTCTCAGGTAAAATTAGTCCTTGTTGCTGGAGTGTATTTCTTGTATGTAGCAGAATGATAGATCCTGCTTTCACATCCATTTTATTAGCCTGTATCTTTTTATTGGGAAATTGACTCCATTGATGTTGCAGGATATTAATGACAACTGATTGTTAGTATCAGTTATCTTGATGTTGGTGCTAGTAGTGTGTGAATGAACTTCTCTTCTTTTGGTTTTGCTGCAATGAAGTTATTTGCTTCCTATGTGTTCTTGGATATAGTTAATCAACTTGGGTTGGACTTTTACTTCTAGTATCTTTTGTATGGCTAGATTTGTGCATAAATAATGTTTAAATTTTGTCTTTTCATGGAATATCTTGTTTTATTTATCTATGTTGATTAAAACTTTTGTTGGAATCCTTAATCATTAGAGAAATGCAACTCAAGACGACTCTGAGATTACATCTCACACCTGACAGAATGGCTAAGATCAAAAACTCAAATGACAGCACATGCTGGCAAGGTTGTGGAGAAAGGGGAACACTCCTCTATTGCTGGTGGGAGTGAAAGCTTGTACAACCACTATGGAAATCAGTGTGGTGATATCTTAGAAAACTTGAAATAACTCTACCTCAAGACCCAGCCATACCACTTCTGGTTATACATCCAAATGATTCCTCACCAAACCACAAGGACATTTCCTCATCTATGTTCATAGCAGTCTTATTTGTAATAGCCAGAAACTGGAAACAACCCAGATGTCCCTCAACTGAGGAATAGATAAAAAACAAACAAACAAAAGCAAAACAAAAACCTTGTGGTACATCTACACAGTGGAATACTACTCAGCCATCAGAAACAATGAAATCATGCAATTTGCAGCCAAATGGACTGAACTAGAGAAGCTCATCCTGAGTGAGCTAACCTAGGCTTAGAAGGATGCACATGGCATCTATGCACTTATAATTGGATTTCAGTCATATAGTACAGGGTAGCTATACTACAACCAATGAGCCAAAGGAAGCAGGAACATAAACTTTTTAACCTGTCTATAAGACACTTTGCCCTAGTGGTGTTGCCTTGTAGGCCCCCAGTGTATGAGGAGGCTCTTGGCCTTCATATGACTGCTGTACTAGGGTGGGGGACTGATATGTAGGGACACTCCACTCCAGAGAAGTGGGGTGGACGGGATAGGGGGTAGAGGGTGGGAGGTCAGGACTGGGAGAGGTGAAAAGAGGGTACTGTGATGAAGATGTAACCTGAAGTAATAAATAAACATTAAAAAAAAGTTTTGTTGGATATATAGTTTGGTCTGACATCTGTGATCTCTTAGGGTTTCCAATATATCTGTCTAGGCCCTTATGGCTTTTAGAGTCTTTGATGACAAGTCAGGTGTGCTGCTGATAAGTCTTCATTTATATGTTTCTTGGTCCCTTTCCTTTGCAGCTTTTAATATTTTTCCTTGTTTTGTACATTTAGTGTTTTGATTATTTTATGCCAGAAGTATTTTCTCTTTTGGTTCAATCTATTTGGTGTTCTGAAAGCTTCTTGTATGTTCATAGGCTTCTCTTTCTTTAGGTTTGGGAATTTTTCTTCAATGATTTTTTTGAAGATGTTTTCTGGTCCTTGGATCTGCAAGTCTTCTGTTTCTTCTATTCTCGTTATTCTTAGGTTTCATCTTTTCATAGTGTCCTTCATATCTTGGATGATGTTTATCAGGACTTTTTTTGATTTCACATTTTCTTTGACACATGTATTGACTTCTCCAACTGTATCGCCTACACCTGATATTCTTTTTTCCATCTCTTGTATTCTGCTTGTTATGCTTGTATCTGTAGTTCCTTTTCGCTTTCCTAGGTTTTCCAATTCCAGGATTATCTTAGCTTGTATTTTCTTTATTGATGCTAATTCCCTTTTCAGGTCTTGAACTGCTTTATTCATTCCCTTTACCCGTTTGATTTTATTTACCTGTATTTCCTTAAGGGATTTACTCATTTTTATCATCTTCTTGATTGTGTTTTCTTTTCCCTTGAGGTATTTATTTTCCTCTTTTAAGGTATCTTTCATTTTCATAAATATAGATTTAAGTACATTTTCTTTTGTGTTAGCTGGGTTATGATATCTAGGGCTTGCTGAAGTTGTATAATTGATTTATAGAGATGCCATATTGCCCTGTATTTGTGTGTGTGTGTGTGTGTGTGTGTGTGTGTGTGTGTGTGTGTTCTTAAGATGACGATTAGCCATCCAGTTGACCCTGGTATTGACTTGGTGTTCCTGGTGTCTGCTGGACTTGGTCCCCCTGTGAGGACCCCTGGGCTAGAGGCTAGATGATCCTGAGGTCCAAACGCCTTCCTAGGGGTGGTGAGTATGTATGTGGAATAGAGAGTGGATGTCAGTGAGTAAGCACAGCTCTCTGAAGATGTTTGTAACCCAAATTGGACCTACAGGTTGGGGATTGGAAGGAGGGTATAACTTGTTTGGTCCTGAGAACTACCGAGTATCCTCAGGAATGTGGGTACAACTATGAACCAGAGCTATAACCAGTGTCCCTGGAACGTGGGAGCTGTCTTCCTGTAGAGTCTGGGTGATGAAACTTGGATCCTTGTGTCTCTGGAAACTGGGTTTCTCCTCATACCAGGAGACACAGACAAGTTTGGTTTGGATCAGTAGGCTGGCCCCTCTCTCATTCCACAGTCACTGAGCTCCTGCTACCTGGTCGCTGTACATGGAGTGCTCTGCCATCTTGGAATGTCCCATGTAGGTTTTTCCATAGGGACAGATGTGCAGGAGGAGCCAGACGACTGGAGACTGGATCCGCGTGTCCCTGGTACTACTCAGGGGTCATCTTTGAGGAGGGGAGGCAAGAAGGTTCCGAGTTTAGAGGCTCGGAGGCTGGTGCTGTGATTCTCTGGAACCTGGAGTCCCCTTCAAGCCAGGAGAACATGGTCAAGATACTTTCGGCTTTAGTAGTTTGGTCGCTTGCTCATTCCACTCACAGTGAACTACTGCTACTGCGATACTGTGCACACTGGGTACTGCCATCTTGGAATCTCCCCTTGTCTGTACTTTTAAGACCATAGGTAATAGAAAAAATTGTAACAGTAGATTGCAATTATGGCAAGCCTGAGTTTTCTATTGAATTTGTTGTAAGATGTTTAACAAGAGAAAATATGTGATCAGATTTAACAGTGTTATTCAGAAATGGACATTTCCTTAATATATTTGCTACTTTATGGAAATAAAAAAAATACTGAAGAACTTCAGAAAAAACGAAATCATTCAATTTGCAGCCAAATGGATGGAACTAGAGATCATCCTGAGTGAGCTAACCCAGAGTCAGAAGGATGCACATAGCGTCTATTCAGTTATAATCGGATTTTAGCCATATAGTACAGAATAATTATACTACAACCAGTGCACCAAAGGGAACAGGAACATAGACCTTGTTTCCTGTTAGTGAGACACTTTGAGCTAGTGGTGCTACCTTGTTGGCCCCCAGTGTATGAGAAGGGTCTTGGCCCTCATATGACTGCTGAACTGGGGCAGGGGACTGTTATGTAGGGTCACTCCACTCCAGAGGAGTGGGATGGAAGGGTCAGGGGGTAGAGGGTGGGAGGGCGGGGCTGGGAGGGGTGAAAAGAGGGTACTGTGATGAAGATGTAACCAGAAATAATAAATAAATATTATGTCTGACTAAATTTAAAAAATTAGAAGCAAACAAAAATTGTATCATCAGCAAAACAAAGGAAAAAAGAAAAATTTCAACAACTATTTACCATCCCTTTATAGAACATATATATATGTATATATAATGGTCAAAATTGGAGTTAATGTGACAATGTACTTATAAATGTAGAAAATAAAGTAAAAATTATTATAAAATATCAGAGAAGCTGGAGTTCATTGGTTAAGAGCACATGCTGTTCTTTAAAGAGGACCTGAATTTGATTCCTAGCCCTCATGTTCAGCTATTTGAAACCACATGTATCTCCAATTCAAGAGCATCTGATACTGTCTTTTGACCTCTATCAGGTCCTATGGATACGTGGTGCACATTCAGATGTGCAAGAACACACATAAATAAAAAAAAATAAATCTAAAAATAAGTCAGAGTATCCAGCAATGAGAGTAGGAGCAATATTAATATCTAGAAATCAATAATATTCATAAAATAGCAAACATTTAGAAAATGTAATAAAAGAAATTATTGCATTTATAATAGAAACAAATAAATTCTGGATATCTTTATGATTATACAATGAAATTTTTAAAATCTGGAACAAGAAGATAATGTTATTAAATAGGAAACTCAATATTTTAGATTTAAGTTAAATTTCCATTTTGAGATAATTATAACTGAGTTAGTAAGAAATAATATGGAGAGATCACAGGAATTTAATTTTATTTTTCTAAATGATAGTGTACTGAAAAACTTTATCAGAAATCATTCACTCAATAATTAGGACTTACGATGTGGAATTTTAATAGTTATTTTTTCTCTTTTTTTAAAATAATGGTTATTTATTATGTCAAGTTACATCTCCATCACAGTCCCCTCTTTTCACCCCTCCCAGTTCCACCCTCCAACCTTCTCCTCCCTCTCCCACCCCTCCCACACCTCCAATGTGGAGTGTTCCTACAAATCAGCCCCTGTCAGTTCAACAGTCATATGATGGCTAAGAGCTTCCTCTTGCACTGGGGGCCTACATGTTAGCTCCCCTAGGGCAAACTGTCCCATTGATAGGTGACAAAGTCTATGTTCCTGATCTTTTTGGTGTGTTGGTTGTAGGATAGTTATCCTGTTCTCTGTGGCTAAAATCCAATTATAAGTGGGTAGATGCCATGTACATCTTTCTGAGTCTGGGTTACCTCACTCAGGATGAGTTTTTCTAGTTCCATCCATTTGGCTGAGAATTGCATGATTGCATGATTCCCTTATTTCTGATAACTGAGTAGTATTCTTCTGTGGAAATGTACCACAATTTTTTTTTTTTTATCCATTCGTCAGTTGAGGGACATCTGAGTTGTTTCCGGTTTCTAGCTATTATAAATAAGGTTGCTATGAACATAGATGAGGATATGACCTTGTGGTTTGGGGAGGAATGATTTGGGTGGATCCCCAGAAGTGATATGGCTGGGTCTTGAGATAGGGCTATTCCAAGTTTTCTAAGATATCACCACACTGATTTCCATAGTGGTTTTACAAAATTGCACTCCCACCATCAATGACGGTTGTTCCCCTTTCTCCACAACCTCTCCAGCATGTGCTGTCATTTGAGCTTTTGATCTTAGCCATTCTGACAGGTGTGAGATGGAATCTCAGAGTTGTCTTGAGTAGCATTTCTCTGATGATTAAGGATATTGAGCATTTCTTCAAATGTCTCACTGCAGTTAAAGATTCCTCCTTTGTGAATACTTGATTTAGCTCTGTTTCCCATTTTTTCATCAGAGTATTTAGTTTCTTGGTGTTTAGTTTCTTGAGTTCTTTATAAATTATGGATATTAGCCCTCTGTTGGAAGTGGGTTGGTAATGATATTTCCCCAATCTGTAGGTTGCTGTTTTGTTCAAATGAAGGTGTCATTTTTTTCTTATTCTTAAGCTTCATTCCCTGTGTTCTATTTTGAATGTCAACAATCCCCATTTAGTATGATGAACTGAGGTCCAATGGACAATGATAAAGAGGTGGGCTATGGAATGTCATTATATGTCATGAAAGATTTCCCTTAAGAATTAGTACCCTCATATGAGAGATTTTAAGAAGCATCTCTTTCCTTCTGCCATATAAGCATGCATGGAAATTGTTATCTATGAAAAATTTACCCTTGGTCTTGTACTTCAAAACCACTAGAGTAATAAGCAAACCATTTGGATTATTTATAAATTATATACCCTAAGGCATTTAGTATAGAAGCCTAAATGACACCAAGCATTATACCAGGTAATGTCAGGGTTAATTTTCAGTTTTAGGTTATTATGAATAAGTCTGATAGGGATATTTGTGTTACCATAATTGTATATATCTCAGATAAATATCCAATATTGCTTTGCTTTCCTTTTTTTTTTTTTTACATCAGTAGTATTTGGTTTTTACCCTAGGTTCCTGATGTATCTAGTCACAGGTTATCGGTCACCCAATCTGTGTTGGATATATGTTCTATCTGATGAAGTGTGCCTTAAGGTAAATCAGACATTGATGGTTTCTGCTACAAACTTTGTGCCACCATTGCTCTAGCATATCTTGCAGGTAGGATAGCATTGTAGATTAAACTGTCCAGGCAGTCACTGGTTTGTCATTTCTTAGTTTTGGAAGCTGCAGGCCCTGTACTTCCTATATAATCAGATATATTTATCCCTCTCAGGTCTCTGAGGTGGTTGAAGAATAGACAGCTAGAGTCTCATAGTTAAATTTTGAGTTGTTTAGGAATCAAGAGGGCATTCTAGATCTAAGAAGATGGTTATAATAGTGATGCAAGTCAGTATGAAAGCTAAGTCAGTTATAGAACTTTAAACTCATGGAGATGGTTAGATGGTAGAATGTTAAAGTCAGGAGCCAAATATGTATGAACTGGACATTGGGAAGGTATACTGGGCCATTTAACTCTCATATATGTGGCATATTTATTTCTGCTGTTTTCTATAGTATTCACTGTTATAAGAGAAGGAACCATTTGTTGGACTGAAAGGGGAAGCTGTGGGGGGGAAGAGGGTGGAAGGGTGGGACAGGAAGGGGGAATGGGGAAGGGTTTGTGACAGAGATATAACTTGAAGAAAAAAAATAAAGTATTTAATAAAAAAAAGAGTTTTTGGCTGGGATGTCTCCATCAATTTTCTCCCCTCAGGGCACATGAAATCCTGTGGAAACAGAAGCAGGGAGTGTAAGAACCACAGGGGATGGAGGGCATTAAGAAAATAAGGCAGGGGCGGGCCAAGATGGCGGCGACCTACACTGAAGCATTTTGAACGCAGGGAAAAAAGAGCCATAAAAAACACAGAGTTATTGGGCACTGTGCAAAAACCGGAGGGGCTAGACCCCCCCCCCCAGGAACACTCACAGCTCCCAAGGGACTGTTAAAAGTCCAAGGGCAAGGCTCTCCCCATCTCTCACAGACACAGAGGCCACTAAACCCGGGATTCGGGAACTCCTATTTGGAGAGGCGCCTGGTAAGATCGATCCCAACTTACAGCAGGCAGAATCAGGGTCCACTTGGCCATAGATCGCTGGCCTATTGTGCTCCCCAAACATCAGGTTGAACTTATACCCACTTAAAAAACTTTGTGAGATAGTGGAAGGCTTAGCAAGGAACAAACAGGGGGCTCAGCGGGTGGTCCGCAGCCACTCGTGAAGCGGAGGGTGGGAGGTTCCAAGAGAGCGTGGGAAGCTGGGAACACAAAAGCAGGAGGGAGGGGCTGAATCCCACACACTCACAGTAGCGCAGCTGGAGAGGGAGAACAGCTGGCAGGGCCAAACACCCGCGAGTCCACGGCAGGTCATCTGGGGAGAGAACAGGCCTGGGCGGGGCCAGGGATCCTTGCACCCACGGTGGAGCTGCTGGGATGAGAGGCCCACTCAGGAATCCAGAGGATCCGGGGCTTGGGGTACCTACGGGACCCATGGCGGCGCAGACAGGAAGGGAATCAGGCACAGAGTCCAGCCCTGTGGCGAGAAGCCTAGAGAGAAACCAGAAATCGGGACCATAGCTGTATCCTGGAAAATCCAGACATATTAGGTGTGGAGCCAGACCCCGTCAGTCTCCGTGACGACAAACAAAGCCCACAGAATCTGTGCCTGGGCAAATAGGCCCATACCATCAGAACCATTACAGGCTGATAACTCAGAGTGCAACATAGGGAAGTCTGAATTGGGAGCAGTGAAACAATCCTGGTCCATTACTCACAACCTGGGAATATGCTGCACCAACTCACAGTGCCTCTGGTGATTAAAACCACAGTGACCTTGAAATCCCCCTGTAAGCAACCACAGATAGTCAAGTAACTCGTCCCCTGCACCAAATCATCCACTGTGGTTCCAAGCACAGAAAAGTGACAGCTAAATGCATCCAATGGCAAAAGGTCAAACAAAAAAAAAAAAGAAATCAAGGAATTATGACTCCAACAAAGCAGAACCATCCTAGCTCATCCAATTCGGATGACCACACACCAACAGAAACACATGAAAACATTGACAACTCTGCATTATGGAAAGTGATAGAGTCCCTGCAAGAAGAACTTAAATCTATGAAGGAATTCAAAGAAGCCAAAATTCTGCAAATCAAAACAAGAAACAACACCATTAAAGAGCTCCAAGCCAAGGTGACAGAGCTTGAATAGGAAAAGGAAAAAGCCATGAAAGATTTTCATACAAAAACAAGCAACTGGAGAAGGAAATGTACAAAACGAACAGAACCATACAAGACATGAAAATAGAAATAGAAACAATAAAGAAAACACAGTCAGAGTTAAAAGAGGAAGTGGAGAACCAAGGGAAGAGAACAGGAACTACGGATGTGAGTATCAACATTAGGATGCAAGAAATGGAAGACAGGATCTCAGGCATGGAAGATTCAGTGGAAGAAATCAGTACAACATCCAAAGAAAATGAGAAGGCTAAAAAATCTCTCACCCACAACATCCAAGAAATCAAGAACTCAATGAAAAGACAGAACCTAAGAATTATAGGTATAGAGGAAAGAGAAGACTCCCGACTCCAAGGTCAAGGAAATATCTTCAACAAAATCATAGAGGAAAAATTCCCAAACCTGAAAAAAGAGATGCCAATAAAAATCCAAGAGGCTTACAGAACACCAAACAGATTAGACCAGAAAAGAAACTCCTCTCGCCACATAATAATTGAAACACCAAATGTACAGAACAAAGAAAGAATATTAAAAGCTGTAAGAGAAAAAGGTCAAGTCACATACAAGGGCAGACCCATCAGAATTACACCTGACTTCTCCCCAGAAACGTTAAAAGCTAGAAGGGCCTGGTCAGATATACTACAAGTCCTAAGAGATCATAGATGCCCTGCCAGACTACTTTACCCAGCAAAACTCTCTATCAACATAGATAGAGAAAACAAGATATTCCATGACAAAATAAAATTTAAACAATATCTACCCACAAACCCAGCCCTACAGAAAATCCTAGAAGGAAAATCCCAACCCAGAGAAGAAAACTCCACCCAAGAAAACAAAGGGAATAGAAAACCCATCAGCAACTAAACCAAAAGAGGCCCAGGACCACCACCTATACCAAACTAATGGGAAATAACCCCAGGTCACTAAAATCCATCAACATCAATGGACTCAACTCCCCAATAAAAAGACATAGGTTTACAGAGTGGATCCGCAAGCAAGACCCTTCCTTATGCTGTATACAAGAGACATATCTAACTACGAAAGATAGACACTGCCTCAGAGTAAAGGGCTGGGAAAAGGTTTTCCAAGCAAATGGACCCAGGAAGAAAGCTGGAGTAGCCATCCTAATATCAAACAAAACAGACTTCCAACTGAAGTTAATGAAAAAAGACAAAGAAGGGCACTATATACTCATTAAAGGGAATATTCATCAAGAGGAAATTTCAATACTGAACATCTATGCCCCAAATACAAAGGCACCGACTTTCGTAAAAGAAACACTTCTAAAACTTAAAGCGCACGTCGATCACAACACATGAGTAGTGGGAGACTTCAACACCCCACTCACAACAAAGGACAGATGATCAAGACAGAAGACAAACACAGAAATATTGAGTCTAACAGAGATCATGAAACAAATGGACCTAACAGATATCTACAGAACGTTTCACCCAAACACAAAGGAATACACCTTTTTCTCAGCACCCCACGGAACCTTCTCCAAAAT
>CAJQZJ010000275.1:678120-717344 GCA_907164525.1 Lophiomys imhausi | reverse complement strand
TGTGGTACATCTATACAATGGAATATTACTCAGCTATCAGAAACAATGAAATCATGCAATTTGCAACCAAATGGATGGATCTAGAGGAGCTCATCCTGAGTGAGCTAACCCAGTCTCAGAAGGATGCACATGGCATCTATTCACTTATAGTAGGATTTTAACTATATCGTACAGGATATCTGTACTACAACCAACACATCAAAAGGAACAAGGACATAATTTTTTTTATCTTTTTCTTTTTCCTTCTTTTGTTCTTTTTTCTTTTTCCTTTTCCCTTCTCTTTTTCCTCTCTTTTTTTTGTTGATATTCTTTGTTTTTGTGGGTTTGTGTGTTTGTTGGTCTTTTTTTTTTAGTATTCCCCCAGTAGCAATGAGACATCATTCACTGGCAGTACTGCCTCGTAGGCCCCCGGTGAATGAAGAGGCTCTTGGCCCTCATATGACTCCTGATCTGTGGTGAGAGAATGTTACGCACGGACACTCCACCCCAGAGGAACAAGACGGAAGGGTCAGGGGGTAGAGCATGGGAGGGTGGGGCTGGGAAGCGGGAAAAGAGGACAATATGATAAGGATGTAACCTGAAGCAACAAACAAATAAATTTATTAACTAAAAACAAAAAAAACAAAAACAAAAAAAAAAAACGACAGGGGGCAGGGCTGAAACACTGTGAATGGAACAGAGTATACAGCCATTTGGCCTGGTTTTGCAGACCTCCAGGTGTAGAGAAGACGTGGAGCTAAGTTAAAATACAAGAGAATTGTGGTATTGGCCCATGCCTTTGACTTCAGCGGAGACGGGGGGTGGGGTTGGGGGGTGGGTGTGGGTGGTGGGGGGGTGGGGGGGCACCGTAGATATGGTGGTCTTATGTACTCTGGAGTCATACGGAGCGGGGTGGTGAGGGTGCATACTCTTGGTCCCACCATTCAAGAAGAGTACACCCTTGGTCCCAGCTCCCAGCACACTGGAGACAGAAACGGACAGATCCCGGAGCTCAGGGTCAGCCTGATGCAGGGCAAACTCTAAATAGAAAAAGACTTCGATCCAAGAGCGGTGGAACACATCTTTGATCCCTTCAGATGGGAAAAACAGGTCCCTGATCCCAATAATTAGAGTTCAGAGACACACACATGGGATTTGGAGGGACCTAGGTTTGGAGGCTACTTACAAAAGGCCTTCTCGATGCAGGCAGATTGTCCTTTGGGATCTCAAAATATATACACTAGAGCTGGTTTAGCTCCAAGGTGACAGAATGATTTCCTCTTTAACCCGGATTGAAAGATAACGCTTTGTATGTTGTCAGAAGGCCAAATTTGCTTCAGGAGAAGTACTACCTAGCCCCCCCCCATCCCTCCCTCAAAAAAAAGAGGGCAATTGTCCTAAGGTTGGGATTGGGGCAGGGCTCTGTTCTTATCGTTCCAGGAGAATCGAAGTGTCCATTAGGGGAGCCCGGGGACGGCGGACAGCGGAATCCTCAGCAGAGAGCAGAATCAGGCACCAAGGAGGATGAGTGACCCAGTTGATTCTGCCTGGCAGACTTCCTCAATAGCTGTCTCCATCGGGGGCCTACAACCACCACTGCAATCCAGTGTCGCTGGGACCGTTTAGCTCTACACAATGCCCCAGCCGGAACCTCAGTGAAGCCTGCAAGATCAGCTTCTGCCTACAAACCCCTTAGGTCATCTAAACAGCTGAGAACAGAAGGACTGAACATAAAAGGATTGTACTAACATTTTTAATCATTTTTCCCATTTGGGTTGGGGCCTCAAACAGGTCTACTACGACCCAAATCAGCAGGAAGTCACTTTAAGAGAGCGACGTCCCATGACCAGAGGGTGGGGAGGGTGTTTCTCCGCCCATCTTTTTGGTTATTTGAAGGATAACTGAAAACTCTGTTATGTAGGGGAAGAGACTACAAGCTGATAAATGGTCCTGTCTTAATGGGTTTTGGAGGTTAGCCCCAGGGAATTCCTACTATTCCTTTTCTGTATCCTTCTTCCTCTCCTATGTAGGAGTGCATGGGCTTGAGAAAAATGAGATATAGACATAGCACAGGAAGGTCCAAGAAGAAGGGGCAGATTATTGAATATGCTCTTATACCTTTGTATATTGATACAAAATTAGTAGTTTATTTGGCTAAAGTGGTATTGACCATTGTTTATTGTGCAAAAATAAGATTGTATTGGATTACATCGGTATTGATCTTTGTATATTGATACAAAATTAAGATTATAGTTGGCCACAATGGTATTGACCCTTGCATATGGGCGTAATATTAAGATTATATTGGGCTACATAGGCATTGATCTTGGTATATTGACACATAATTAAAAGTATATTTAACCATAATTGAATAGATCTTTGTATATTGATACAAATTTAAAGGTAACGCTTCCCAATGGTATCATACCTAGAGATACTTAAAAATAAAATGTGAAGCTCTGACCTCTTGATACCAACCGTCTAAAATAGTCTCGGAAAGGTAAATCAAACTCCTAGTCATGCAAACATGTCACTTTGTTAGCTACTATGACAGTCTATCACAGATATTCTCTAAACTACCCAGTAATCAAGTTGCTAAGAGACAAGCAACATTTGCTTATCTAAATACAAGAGATGGATAGGGCATCTTCAAAAACCCCTAGAGATCTGCAGAATATGGCATTCAAAGATGTTATCTTAAATCAAGATTTTTTTTGATATCGAGACATATCAGCACCTGACAGCACCCCCTATTCTACTTCAATAGAAGATAAGCATCGAAGAACCTCCACTATAAGATGGTTGAATTAGTGGCAAACCTTTCTCTTGGCATGGAAAAACCCCTTGCACCAACTGCAGACAGACTGCTGTCCAAAAACTTGGTAGCAGGGAAGTCGACAGCCTAACTCTGCCAAGACAGGGTAGGTAAGTCCTTCATAATCCCTGCTCTACAACAAGTGTCTGTCAGAGAAACAGGACCCAAAGCCTGAAGATTGATGCTGGAATATATGGACAGAAAATGGGAACTGTCCAGGCAGTCATTGGTATGTTCTTTCTTAGTTTTGGAAGCTGCAGGCCCTGCAATTCCTATATAAGCAAATATATTTATCCCTCTCAGGTCTCTGAGGTGGTTGAAGAGTAGACAGCTAGAGTCTAATTGTTAAATTTTGAACTGTTTAGGAATCAAGAGGGTGTTATAGATCTAAGAAGATACTCTTAAAAGTGTATTGCAAGATAATATGAATGTTGAGTCACCTATAGACCTTTAAACTCATGGAGTTGGTTAGATAGTAGAATGTTAAAGTCAGGGGCCAAATATGTATAAACTGGACATTGGGAAGGTATACTGGGCCATTTAACTCTCATAAATGTGGCATATTTATATCTATTGTTTTGTATAATACTTACTGTTATAAGAGAAGGAACCATCTGTTGGATTGAAAGGGGAAACTTCTGGGGGGAAGAGGGTGGAAGGGCGGGATAGGAAGGGGGAATAGAGAGGGGTTTGTGACTGAGATGTAACTTGAAGAAAAAAAATAAAGTATTTATAAAAAAAAAAAAAAAGAAAAGAAAATAAGGACCAAGCCAGGCATGGGGGCACGCCTTTAATCCCAGCACTCGGGAGGCAGAGGCAGGCTGATCTCTGTGAGTTCAAGGCCAGCCTGGTCTACAAAGTGAGTCCAAGACAGTCAAGGATACACAGAGAGACCCTGTTTCTAAAACCTAAAAAAAAAAGAAAGAAAGAAAGAAAAAAAAAGAAAATAAGGCCCTTTAAATACACATGACCAAAGTTCGTATGAACTCATGGGAACCTAGGCAGTCTGTACAGGGCCTGCATGGGTCTGATCCAGGTGTTCTGCATGCATCATGGTTTTCACTTCAGTATTTTTATGGGATTACTGAGTGTGCCTCTTGATTCTTTCGCCCTCTCTTGGGCTCTGTTCCTTCTATTTGTTTATTTTGTCCTATTTCAGTATGGTAGGTTTTGTTCTATCTTGAATTATGTTACACCAACAGCTAAGGACCTGAGATCAACAATCAATAAATGGGACGTCATGAAACTGAAAAGCTTCTGTAAGGCAAAAGACATTGTCATTCGAACAAAATGGCAGCCTGCAGACTGGGAGAAAATCTTCACCAACCCCACATCTGACAGAGGGATAATATCCAAAATCTACAAAGAACTCAAAATATTCAATGCCAAGAAACCAAATAATCCAATCAAAAAAATGGGGGACAGAGCTAGAGAATTCACAAAGGAGGAATCCCTAATGGCCCAGAGACACTTGAAGAAATGCTCAACATCCTTAATCATCAGAAAATGCAACTCAAGACGACTCTGAGATTCCATCTCACACCTGTCAGAATGGCTAAGATCAAAAGCTCAAATGACAGCACATGCTGGCGAGGGTGTGGAGAAAGGGGAACCCTCCTCCATTGCTTGTGGGATTGCAGGCTGGTGCAACCACTATGGAGGTCAGTATGGCGATAACTTAGAAAACTTGGAATAGCTTTACCTCAGGACCCAGCCATACCACTTCTGGGTATACACCCAAATGTCTCCTCACGGAATCATAACGAAGTTTCCTCATCTATGTTCATAGCAGCATTATTTGTAATAGCTAGAAACTGGAAACAACCCAGATGTCCCTCAACCGAAGAATAGGTTAAAAAACTGTGGTACATCTACACAATGAAATATTATTCAGCTCTCAGGAACAATGTAATTTGCAGCCAAATGGATAGAACTAGAAAAGCTTATTCTGAGTGAGCTAACCCAGACTCAGAAGAATGCATATGGCATCTATTCACTTATAGTAGCTATATAGTAGAGGATATCGATTCTACAACCAACACACCAAAGGGAACATGGACATAGACTTTTTATTTTTCATTCTATTTTTATTTTTTCTGTTTTTTACTCATTTTTTTATCTGTTTGTCTGCTTATTTATTTGTTTGTGTTTTAGTTCTCTCTCCCGGGCAATGAGACACTTTTCTCTGGTGGTTCTGCCTCGTGGACCCCCAATGTATGAGGAGGCTCTTGGCCCTCACACAACCTCTGAAATGAGGTGAGGGGCTGTTATATAGGGAGACTCCAATCCAGAGAAATGGGATGGAAGGGTTAGGGGGTAAAGAAAAAAAAATGAAATGTGAAGTTTTGGCCTTTTGCTACTAATTGTCATAAACTGTTTAGGATAATTAAGAAATGCAAACTAATAGTCATGCAAGCCTGTCATTGTATTAGGTACTATGACAGTCTATTATAGTTATTTTCTAAGCTAATCAGAAATAAAGCTGCTAAGAAACAAACAACATCTGCTTATCCTAATATAAAAAATAGGGCCTCTTCAAAGACTTCAAGAGATCTGCAGAATATGGCATTCAAAGATGTTTTCTTAACTTTAGATTCTTTTTATATTGAGACATATCAACTCCTGACAGCACCCCCTATTCTACTCCAAGTAGAAGATGAGCATTGAAGAATCTCCAATGGGAGATGATTGAACTCGTTGCAAGCTTATGTCTTGACAGGTAAAACCCCTTGCTCCAACTGTAGACAGAATGCTGCCCAAAAAGGACAAAACTTGAAGCAGGTAAGTCAACAGCCTAGCTCTGCCAAGACAGGGTAGGCAAGTACTTCATAATTCCTGCTCTACAATCAATGTCTGTCAGAGACATGGGGCCAAATGACTGAAGATTGATGATGTAATGTATGGAGAGAAAATGGGAACTGTCCAGGCAGCCACTGGTATGTCATTTCTTAGTTTTGGAAGCTGTGGGCCCTTCACTTCCTATATAATCAGATATATTTATCCCCCTCAGGTCTCTGAGGTGGTTGAAGAATAGATAGCTAGAGTCTCATAATTAAATTTTGAGTTGTTTAGGAATCAAGAGAGTGTTATGGATCTAAGAAGATGTTTTTAAAATTGTGTTGCAAATTAGTATGAAAGCTGAGATAGACATAGAACTTTAAACTCATGGAGATGGTTAGATAGTAGAATGTTAAAGTCAGGTGCCAAATACATATGGACCGGACACTGTGACTGGAGGGCAGTGTAGGGAGGGAATTGTGATTGAGATGTAACTTGAAGAAATAAAAATAAAGTGAAAGAAATAAGTTTAAAAAAAGAGAGTTTTTTGGACTCACAAGTTTAGAGGTTGCAGTTGGAAGCAGGTTATCTTCCTTGTGTTCATTCTTGTTTGTCAGCAGTAAACCATGAACTAGGGAGACTAGTATCTTCAAACCCCATTTGAGGCTTGTCTCAGGGATGGATTATCTTTTACTAGACCCTACCTTTTGATGACTTGCATCACATTCGAAAAATGCTGAACTGCAGAGAAGTCTTCAACACGTAGGTCTTTAGAGAACACACTAGATCCAAATCATAGCACTTTCTATTCCCATTTTGCAGACCTTCATAGTAAGACTGGCCATTACATTTTGCCAGCTTTTTGTGAATGACTTGATAAGAAATGAAATTTTCTTCCTTAGATTGTTAAAATCATGAATTACTTTTCTTTACCTTAAATATTGAACCAACTACAGCTGGGTGAATTATTGAAATATCCACCCAATATTTTAAAAATTCCAACATCTTACATCTCCCTAATAAACTCTACTTTGTCATAGTGAATAATGTACTTATATAAATCTTACTTGCTAATGTTCCATTAAAGATATTACTCCTGACCATGTCTGATATTTGCCTGCACCAGTTTTGTGTTGTCTTTACATTAAGTGAGTATAATACTAACTTCATAAAATGAATCAGAAGTGTGATTTAATTGTTTCTCTGCTCTGGAAGACAACACAAAGAATTTCTGTTAATTCAACTTCCAGTGTTTAGATAAATTCTATAGTGAAAATATCTGAAGTGAAATTTTATTTTGGAGAGTTTCTTTTCCCTATGGTAGTACTGAGAACAAAATATTTTTTAGTTTAAAAGTATCAATTTATTTCCCTTAGACACTTCAGAACTTTACACGCTATCTACTTCATATTGGGTTAAATAAAAACACATGAGCCTTCCAAAACTTCTTGCCTGCTGCATCTGCAGTTGTGTATGTGTATACAGAGTTTTCATGATATTCTCCTATCACTCTTATGACATCTTGTATTTGTAATAGTCCTCTGTTCTGTTTGTCATATTAGTAATCTGTATATTACTTTTCTCTTGTCATTTTGTATATTTGTCAATTTTGTAAGTAATCAACTCCTGCCTTTATTTATTTATAAATTCATTCATTGTCAATTTTACTTTTTGTCCTTACTATTTCACTTCTCCTTGCTTTGGTTTTTACTCCTCATCTCTATATACTGCATGCTAAAATAATTTTTTGCTCTATGCATTAATGTATTCCAGACTGATGTTTGAAGGTATGTTTACATATGTGATACAATTTGATCTTTGAAGGTGCTCTAGGAGTGTGTCATTAAAACAAGCTACACACACACACACACACACACACACACACACACACACGCACACACACACACACACGCACACACACACATGGGTGCTCTTGGAACCTCTGTCCTTTGATTGGAATACTTATTCCATTTAAATGTGAAATGACAACTATTATATTGTGGTTGGTCATTCATTTTATTAAATTTTATTCTATGCTTCTTTTCCTTGGTTTCTGCATTCTATTCTATATTTCTTGAGTTCAAATGGGTTATATAAAAACACTCAGATCTTTATTCTGATTTTCATGACATATTTAATGTATCTTCTTGCAGGACACAAAGCTGTTCTAGTCAGCACAATTCATTCACTGGTGTAAGTAACATGTTGATTTACATATCTTAACTGCCTGAATGATATGTAAAAATCTTTACATTCCATACTAATGTTATTAGAATTGTCACCTTCATTTTCTCTGCACAGATTTAAACCCCATTAGAGAGGTATACAAGAGTAGGAAATCTCAGGGAAGAAAAATTTATAGCTTGGCTTTCTATTATTTTTTTGTTCTTTCTGACATTTCCAAAAATTGTCTTTTATCCTTTTTCTTCCTCTGTTGTAGGTTTCTGTACCTTTATCTTTAGAACAGAATTCCAAATTGTACTCTCTTTTTTGTCAGAAAGTATGTTGCATTTACCTTCATTTCTGAAAAATATTTTTAATGTAGACTTTACTTACCATTTGTTTTCCTTCAGCATGTGAGAAGTACTGTGGAGCTTCATATCACTTTTCCTACATGGATTCAGGTACTAATTTTTTTAAGAAAACTTTTAAAATTAAATTTCATTATTGTTTCTATAGATACGTCATACAAAGTAATTTTAAATACATATATAAAAATGAAAAATTTCAAAGTCAAGTATGTTTTGTGATGTTGTAATATGTGTACAGGTTGTAGGCGTCAATCAAGTTGAACTCATTTGTATCCTCAAACATCTCTCATTTCTTTATGAAAAAACTAATATGTCCTCTTTTTCTAGCTTTCTAATGTGGAGTGTGTGTGTTACATAATTATTGCTCAAATTTTTGATTTATCTTTTATTTGTATTTATTTGGTTATGTTTTGTTGTTGCTTCATTTTGCTTTTTTGATTCAGGCTTTCACAATATTTCCCACTCTGACCTTGAAAGTCTGATCCTCCTGCCTAGGTATTCCAAGTTCTGTGAAGTAGGAGTGCATGACAATGTGTGATTTTGATTTATCTTATTTGAGATTTGCTCGGATTTGTAAATATTGGGATAGTATAACTGATGTATATGAGGTTCAACTCCGTGCAGACAATACTGAGAGAAACTTATAGGTTGTTCAGATCCCCAAATTTCATTTTTTTTTTTGGAAATGAGAGAAATCTGGCAATCTTACACATCACTGGTAGGGGTAAATTATCTAAGAAGTTTGTATGAGACAATTGGAAAATATGTATTTCAATCTTTTTTTATTAGATTTTGTTTTTTTCTTTATTTTTTATTTCTTCAAGTTACATCTAAATCCCAGTCCCCTCCTTATTCCCCCTCCAATCCCACCCTCCCACCCTCAACAACCCATCCTCTTACCTTTTTTTTTTAAGTTTAATGTATATCTTATTTCCCCCTACAGTTTCCCCTTTCAGTCCAACAAATGGCTCCTTCTCTTGTAATAACAAATGCATTACAGTACAACAGAGGTAATTAGGCCACAGTAACGAGGATTATATGGCTTAGCGTACATTCCCAATGTCCAGTCCATATGTATTTGGCACCTGACTTTAACAATCTACTATCTAACCATCTCCATGAGTTTGAAGTTCTATATCTAACTCAACATTCATACTAACTTCCAACACAATTTTAAAAGAATCTTCTTAGATCTATAACACTCTCTTGACTCCTAAACAACTCAAAATGTAATTATGAGACTCTAGCTATCTGTTCTTCAACCTCCTCAGAGACCTGAGAGGGATAAATATATCTGATTTTATAGGAAGTACAGAACCTGCATCTTCCAAAACTAAGAAATGACATACCAGTGGCTGCCTGGACAGTTCCCATTTTCTCTCCATACATTACAGCATCGATCTTCAGTCATTTGTCCCCCTTTCTCTGACAGACATTGATTGTAAAGCAGGAATTATGAAGGACTTGCCTACCCTGTCTTGGCAGAGCTAGGCTGTCAACTTACCTGCTTCCAGGTTTTGTCCTTTTTGGACAGCATTCTGTCTAGAGTTGGAGCATGGGGCTTTTCTGACCAAGAGATAGGCTTGCAACTAATTCAATCTTCTCCCACTGGAGATTCTTCGATGTTCATCTTATACTTGGAGTAGAATAGGGGGTACTGTCAGGAATTGATATGTCTCAATATAAAAAAATCTAAAGTTACGAAAACGTCTTTGAATGCAATATACTGCAGATCTCTTGAGGTTTTTGAAGAGGCCCTAACTATCTCTTATATAAGGATAAGCAGATGTTGCTTGTCTCTTAGCAGCTTTATTTCTGATTAGCTTAGAAAATAACTATAATAGGTCATTATAGTTATTTTTGTTAGTACCTAACAAAATGACTGGCTTGCATAACTATTAGTTTGCATTTCTTAATTATCCTAAACAGTTTATGACAATTAGTAGTAAAAGGCCAAAATATCACATTTCATTTTTTTTCTTTACCCCCTAACCCTTCCATCCCATTTCTCTGGGGTGGGATGTCCTTATATAACAGCCCCTCATCTCAGTTCAGAGGTCATATGAGGGCCAAGAGCCTCCTCTTTCATTAGGGGTCTATGAGGCAGTACCACCAGTTAAAAGTGTCTCATTGTCCGGGAGAGAGAACTAAAAAGCAAACAAACAAATAAGCAGACAAACAGATAAAAAGATTAAAAAATAGAAAAAATATATAAAGAATAAGTAAAAAAATAAAAAGTCTATGTCCAAGTTCCCTTTGGTGTGTTAGTTGTAGTATCGATATCCTCTACTATATAGCTAAAATCCTACTATAAGTGAATAGATGCCATATGCATCCTTTTGAGTCTGGGTTAGCTCACTCAGGATAAGCTTTTCTAGTTCCATCCATTTGGCTGCAAATTACATTGTTCCTGAGAGCTGAATAATATTTCATTGTGTAGATGTACCACAGTTTTTTAACCTATTCTTCGGTTGAGGGACATCTGGGTTGTTTCCAGTTTCTAGCTATTACAAATAATGCTGCTATGAACATAGATGAGGAAACTTCGTTATGATTCCATGAGGAGACATTTGGGTGTATACCCAGAAGTGGTATGGCTGGGTCCTGAGGTAAAGCTATTCGAAGTTTTCTAAGTTATCGCCATACTGACCTCCATAGTGGTTGCACCAGCCTGCACTCCCACCAGCAATGGAGGAGGGTTCCCCTTTCTCCACACCCTCTCCAGCATGTGCTGTCATTTGAGCTTTTGATCTTAGCCATTCTGACAGGTGTGAGATGGAATCTCAGAATCGTCTTGAGTTGCATTTCTCTGATGATTAAGGATGTTGAGCATTTCTTCAAGTGTCTCTGGGCCATTAGGGATTCCTCCTTTGTGAATTCTCTATTTAGCCCATCCCCCATTTATTGATTGGATTATTTGGTTTCTTGGCATTGAATATTTTGAGTTCTTTGTAGATTTTGGATATTAGCCCTCTGTCAGATGTGGGGTTGGTGAAGATATTCTCCCAGTCTATAGGCTGCCACTTTGTTCAAATGACAGTATCTTTTGCCTTACAGAAGCTTTTCAGTTTCATGAGGTCCCATTTATTGATTGTTGATCTCAGGTCCTGAGATGTTGGTGTTCTGTTCAGGAAGTTGTCACCTGTGTCAATGAGTTCGAGGGTTTCTCCCACTTTTTCCTCTAGTAGATTTAGTGTGACTGACATTATGTTAAGGTCTTTGATCCACTTGGACTTAAGTTTTGTGCAAGGTGATAAGTATGGGTCTAATTTTATTCTTTTGCAAGTGGTCATCCAGTTGTACCAGCACCATTTGCTGAAGATGCTGTCATTCTTCCATTGTGTGATTTTGGCTTCTTTTCAAAAATTAGGTGGCCACAAGTGTGTGGGTCTATTTCTGGATCTTCAATTCGATTCCATTGATCTACTGGTCTCTTTCTATACCAATACCATGCTGTTTTTATAACTATTGCTGTGTAGTACAGCTTGAAATCTAGGATGGTGATACCTCTAGAATTTTTTTATTGTACAGGATTGATTTAGCTATTCTTGGCTTTTTGTTGTGCCATATGAAATCAAGAATAGCTCTTTCCAAGTCTGTAAAAAATTTTGTTGGCATTTTGATAGGAATTGCATTGAATCTATATATTGCTTTAGTTGGATAGCCATTTTTATTATGTTGATCCTACCTATCCATGAGCATGGGAGATCTTTCCATCTTATAAAGGTCTCTTCCATTTCTTTCTTCAAGGGCTTGAAGTTCTTGTTGTACAGGTCCTTTACTTGCTTGGTTAGAGTTACCCCAGGTATTTTATATTGTTTGTGGCTATTGTGAAGGGGGTTGTTTCTCTTATTTCTTTCTCAGCCCATTTGTTTGTTGTATAAAGAAGGGCTTCTGTTTTTTTTTTTTTTTTTTGAATTAATTTTTTATCCAGCCACATTGCTGGAGGTGTTTATCAGCTGTAAGAGTTCTCTGGTGGAATTTTTGGGGTCGCTTATGTATACTATCATATCATCTGCAAATAGGGATAATTTGACTTCTTCGTTTCCAATGTTTATCCCCTTGATCTCCTGTACTTGTCTTATTGCTCTAGCACGAACTTCAAGTAGTATACTGAAAAGATATGGTGAAAGTGGACATCCTTGTGTTGTCCCTGAGTTTACAGGAAATGCTTCAAGTTTCTCTCCATTTAATTTGTTGTTGGCCACTGGCCTGCTGTATATTGCCTTTATTATTTCTAGGTATGGTCCTTGTATGCCCGTTCTCTCCAGAACTTGTAGCAGGAAGGGGTGATGAATTTTGTCAAATGCTTTTTCTGCATCTATCAAGATTATCATGTGGTTTTTTTTCTTTCATCTTGTTTATATGGTGAATGACATTGATAGACTTTCGTATGTTGAACCATCCCTGCATTCCTGGGATGAAGCCTACTTGATCATGGTGTATGATACTTTTGATGTGTTCTTGAATTTGGTTTGCTAGTGTTTTATTAAGTATTTTTGCATCTATGTTCATGAGGGAGATTGGTCTGAAGTTTTCTTTCTTTGTTGGGTCTTTGTGTTTTTTAGGAATCAGGGTGACTGTGGCCACATGGAATGAGTTTGGTAATGTTCTTTCCGATTCTGTTTCATGACAGAGTGTGAAAAGTATTGGTGTTAGCTCCTCTTTAAAGGTCCAGTAGAATTTCGCGCTATAGCCATCTGGCCCTGGGCTTTTTTTTGTTGGGAGATTTTTAATGACTGTTTCTATTTCCTTTGGGGTTATAGGGCTGTTTAATCTGTTTATCTGATCTTGATTTAGCTTCGGTAGGTGGAATCTATGAAGAAAATTGTGCATTTCACTTAAGTTTTCAAATTTGGTGGAGTATAGATTTTTAAAGTAGGATCCAAATATTCTCTGAATTTCCTTAATGTCTGTTGTTATTTCTCCCTTTTCATTTCTGATTTTGTTGATTTGTGTTTTCTCCCTCTGTCTTTTAGTTAATTTGGCTAAGAGTCTGTCTATTTTGTTGATTTTCTCGAAGAACCAACTCTTGGTTTCATTGATTCTTTGTATAGTTCTTTTTGTTTCTAAGTTGTTGATATCAGCCCTAAATTTGATGATCTCCTGCCTTCTGCTCCTCTTGGGAGTGTTTGCTTCTTTTTTTTCCAATTCACCCAGTTTAGCTGTTAATTCGCTAATATGAGCTGTCACAATTTTCTTTTTGAAGGCACTTAGTGCTATGAACTTTCCTCGTAGCACAGCTTTCATTGTGTCTCATAGGTTTGGATATGTTGTGTCTTCATTTTCATTGGATTTTAAGAAGTCTTTGATTTCCTTCTTTATTTCTTCCCTGACCCATTGGTCCTCTAGTAAAGAGTTGTTCAATTTCCATGTGAGTGTAGGCTTTCTGTTGATTCTTTTGCTATTGAAGTCCAGCTTTATTCCATGGTGGTCTGATAAGATACAAGGGGTTATCTCTACTTTCTTGTATCTGTTGAGGCTATCTTTGCATCCAACTAAATGGTCGATTTTGGAGAAGATTCTATGAGGTGCTGAGAAGAAGGTGTATTCTTTTGTGTTTGGGTGAAACGTTCTGTAGATATCTGTTAGGTCCATTTGGTTCATGATCTCTGTTAGACTCATTATTTCTCTGTTTGGTTTCTGTCTTGATGATCTGTCCATAGTTGTGAGTGGGGTGTTGAAGTCTCCCACTATTAAAGTGTTTGGATCGATATGCGATTTAAGTTTTAGAAGTGTTTCTTTTATAAATGTAGGTGCCTTTGTATTTGGGGCATAGATGTTCAATATTAAGATGACCTCTTGGTGTATATTTCCTTTGTGAGTATGTAATGCCCTTCTCTGTCTTTTTTTATTAACTTCAATTGGAAGTCTATTTTGTTTGATATTAGGGTGGCTACTCCAGCTTGTTTCCTGGGTCCATTTGCTTGGAAAACCTTTTCCCAGCCCTTTACTCTGAGGTAGTGTTTATCCTCAATAGTGAGGTGTGTTTCTTGTATACAGCAAAAAGATGGGTCTTGTTTACGGATCCAGTCTGTAAGTCTGTGTCTTTTTATTGGCGAGTTGATTCCATTGATGTTGATGTATATTAGTGACCAGGGGTTGTTATTTCCCATTATTTTGGTTTAGCTGGCTGTCTTGTGTTTCTCTTTTGTTTAGTTGCTGTGGAGGTTTCTATTTCCTCTGTTTTCTTGGGTGTAGTTATCTTCTCTGTTTTGGAATTTTCCTTCTAGGATCTTCTGTAGGGCTGGGTTTGTGAGGAGATATTGTTTGAATTTGATTTTGTCATGGAATATCTTGTTTTCTCCTTCTATGTTGATAGAGAGTTTTTCTGGGTATAGTAGTCTGGCTGGGCACCTACGCTCTCTCAGGACTTGTAGGATATCTGTCCAGGCCCTTCTAGCTTTTAAAGTTTCTTAGGAGAAGTCAGGTGTGATTTTGATGGGTCTGCCATTGTATGTGACTTGGCCTTTTTCTCTTACAGCTTTTAATATCCTGTCTTTGTTCTCTACATTTGGAGTTTCTATTATTATGTGGCGAGAGGAGTTTCTTTTGTGATCTAATCTGTTTGTTGTTCTGTAAGCCTCTTGGATTTTTACTGGCATCTCTTTCTTTAGGTTTGGGAAGTTTTCTTCTATGATTTTGTTGAAGATATTTCCTGGACCATGGAGTCGGGAGTCTTCTCTTTCCTTTATGCCTATAATTCTTAGGTTCCGTCTTTTCATTGAGTCCTTGATTTCTTGGATGTTGTGGGTGAGAGATTTTTTTAGCTTTCTCGTTTTCTTTGGATGTTGTACTGATTTCTTCCATTGATTCTTCCATGCCTGAGATCCTGTCTTCCATCTCTTGCATTCTATTTTTCATACTCATATCCGTAGTTCCTGTTCTCTTCTCTTGATTCTCCATTTCCTCTTTTAACTCTGTCTGTGTTTTCTTTATTGTTTCCATTTCTATTTTCATGTCTTTAATGGTAGTGTTCATTTTGTACATTTCCTTCTCCAGTTTGCTTGTTTTTGTCTTGAGATCTTTCATTGCTTTATCCTTTTCCTGTTCAAGCTGGGTCACCTTGGCTTGGAGCTCTTTAATGATGTTATCCATTGTTTTGACTTGTAAGATTTTGGCTTTTTGAATTCCTTCATAGTTTTAAGTTCTTCTTGAAAGGACTTTATCACTCTCCATACTGTAGAATTGTCATTATTTTCATGTGTTTCAGTTGTGGTGAGGCGGTTCGGGCTGGACGGAATAGCTTTGCTTTCTTTTGTTGGAGACATTTCGCTTTGTTTTTTTTTTTTTTTTTTTTGTCTCTGGCCTCTGGCCATGTGGAATTTGCTGTCTTCTGGACTTGGGTCCAAAGGGGGCACTGTGGTGTAAGATTCGAGTTGCCTTACTCCACCCCTATAAGGTGAGTCATTCAGTCCCGCCTCCCATGTGGGGACCTAATTAATTCAGGTGGCGGGGCTATTTACAAGCAAGCTCTGATTCCCCGCCAGAAAGGCTTGTACTAGTACATAAGACTAGTTTTCCCGGGGTTGGTTCCTGTAGCCGGTAAGTCTGCAGTTCAGCTGCAGTAGCCTTGCTGCTCCCGCGGCTTGAAAACTGGCCGGTGACGTCACAGACTGCAATCTGTGGTCTAAAGGCACTTTGCAGGGGATCTCATGCTCACTTCCAAGGGTTGCAACCTTTCGCTAGATAATTGGATCAGATTGTCTGTGTGAGACCTGGGAGTGCCCAGCAGGGTAGGGATTATCTCTGCGTGGTTTCTGAATCTGCCGGCTGGGTATTAGGGTGGAACTTACTGGGATTTCTCCTTTTGGGGGGATGGGTTATCCCGATTCCCGGGTCCAGAGGCTTCCTAGCGTGTCTGAGATTCGGAAGTGGGGTCCTGCCCAGGCATCTTCCGTGGTCCCTGTGTAGCTGGGTGTGATTTAGAAGGGGTCGTGCCCTTTTTACAGCATCCTGGAACACTTGCCACCTTGTGATTGTTGACCCCGAAATCAAAATACGTCCATGCTGGCCGCCGCCATCTTGGATCCCCCCTAATTTTTAGTCTTATTTTAAAGTGTGAGTATCTTTACATGACAGGGTCTATGGCAGTTATCTCAGTTCTTAAAATGGTTGTGTAGTGATCCTTTGTGAGCAGGTGTATGATTTATGTCATAATTATGAGGACTGAAACATTTAAGTTGTTTTTAATCTAGTCTCACTAGTAAGTTTGAGTGAATACCCTTGACTTATGTTTATTTATACTTACCTCACATGCTATTTTCCTGTATTTAACTATCATTATTTCTACATAAGAGGCAGATTGTTGTCTTAGTTAATGGATTTCTTCTTCTATGTCATCAAAGCTTTTCACACTCTACTCCTTTCATTTCAAAACCTACTTCAGTGGGACTAGAAGATCAAAATCACTGGTGTGAGCCTACTGGAAGGAGTCTTAGTCTCTTCAACTTTTCTAATCAGTGTTTCTGCTTGATTGGTGGTGAGGGAGATAGATTCCTGTTTGGCAGGGTCATTTCTAGAAAACTGTATTGGCAGATCAATTTTAAGTGAGCCAAACTTGAGCAGCACACTCTGGTATTAAGGGTGAGAGTGGAGTAATAAGCTGTGGTCTGGGTTTGAAAACATCACAATGAAGAAAATTGTGCTAGAGAAGAGTGAGTGGAAGGAGAGATTCAGGAGCAATGACAGTACCAGAATGCTCCAGGTTCAGTGCGAGCTCAGGAGCCTAGCACTAGCAAAGGATGTCAGAGTCCAGTCCAGTGTTTCTCCTCTTCTGGGGAAACATGAAGACTGAGAGGGGAGGAGTCTAGACACACTCAGATCTTCATGTCTCTGCTGGAATCTTTGTGATCCATGAACACAGTCTTAAAGGGTCAAGAAACCTAGGACTTTTTTATTGGAAGATCATAAAACATATTTTAAAAAACCCACACATCAGAATTGTATGCCAATCAAACATCCACAAGGCTGGTTGGAATTAATAAATACTTAAGTTCCATGACTTCTAAGATTTAAGAAGCAAAACATTGCTGTCATTTGAGTTTTTTATCTTAGCCATTCTCACATGTGTGACATGGAATCTCAGAGTCGTCTTGAGTTGAATTTCCCTGATGATTAAAGATGTTGAACATTTCTTCAAATGTCTCTCTGCCATTAGAAATTCCTCCTTTGTGAATTCTCGGTTTAGCTCTGTTTCCCATTTTTTGATTGGATTATTTGGTTTCTTGGTGCTTAATTTCTTGAGTTCTTTATAAATTTTGGATATTAGCCCTCTGTGAGAAGTAGGATTGGTAAAGATCCTTTCCTGTAGATTGTCGTTTTGTTCTAATGACAGTGTCCTTTGCCTTACAGAGGCTTTTCAATTTCAGGAGGTCCCATTTATTGACTGTTGTCTTAGAGCCTACACTATTGGTGTTCTTCTCACTAATGTATTGTTTCTTGTGAGTGTGGGTGTTTGTGGTATTTTTAAAGTAATTTTCTAAAATAGTCACCACCATTTCCCCCACTATTCACATACTCCAACAACTCCTATCCAGAGTCGGAGACTATTTCTTCTCCCTTTGAATATGGGCTTTTGACATATACTGGGCAATATATACAGCTGAAATAATAACAATTTGAGTCATCTAAATTCAAGCTTTGATGAATCTGGAAACTTTAGATTTCTTTCTCTTGTCTAGTAAGAAGGCTGTTGACTTTAACCAGGATAGAAATGCGAAAAGACAGCAAGAAGAGATTCTGAGGTTCCAGATAGGTGAAGAAAAATTCACTATAATATCTAGCCCCGATCATAAACTAGCTGAGCTCAGTTGACTAACAGACGTTTTCCTATGCAATAAGAGAGAGTAATGTCAGCTTCGAACCCTGTCAGCCTATATAACAGTGACAAAATTAACATGCTGTTACACAAAGTAACTAAGTTTTAGAGAAGTTTTTGTGAATCTGCAGATAAATGAACTATTCATAACTATTAATATCAATAAAACTTTTTGTATGCATGCCAAGAGCTGTCTCCACTAATGATCAAATAATTCTCTACCAGGCTAGCACTCTCATGTATAACAGGGAATAATAAACAAAACATTAAAAATGGCAGCATAAAAATTACTTGAAGGCAATGGAGAAGGAAGCAAAGTAAGTATGACACAGAGGAGGGATTGATACATTGAATAATTATGTTCTTTTTTATAACTTAATCTTAGCATATTGACAAACCTTAGCTTATAATTTGTAGACCAACCAAAACTCTGGTATAATATCTTTAGTAATTCTGGGCTCAGAAACATAAATTAGAGTTAGGAGTTGTGCTGGCTACTTTTATTGTCAACTTGGTACAAACTATAGTTATTTGGGAAGAGGCATCATAACCTTATTTGAAAAACTTCTTCCATCAGATTTACTTGTAGGCAAACCTGTGGGATGATTTCTTGATGGATGATTGATTAGGTCCATCTCACAGTGGGAACCTTTATCTTCATGGTCCTGGGAACTGGCTGAGCAAACCATGGGGAGCATGGAGTAAGGAGCACTCTTTTCTGGCCTCTGCATTAGCTCCTTCCTCCAGGTCTCTGCTTTGCTTCAGTTCCTGTCCTGATTTCCAGCAGTTATGGAATATGACCTTAGACTTGTAAGCTGAAGTAAATTCTTTCCTACCCAATTTGATCTTGATTAATGGTGTTTCACTGAAGCAATAGAAACCCTAAGACAAAAATGATCTTGATTGCTGGAAGGTGAGGTCAAACCTTGGAAAGGACAAAACAAATCAGATAGAGAATGTTCAAATGTTATTGATACAAGCTTTCCACATCTTTGATTGAGAACTGAGTCAGTTATGTGTGGAAGAGAGATGAACTGAATTCGATACGACCAAAAACAGCTGAGGTTGGAATTGCTACCCAAGAGGCAGTTTTGCTTGCTTCAATTAGTTAACATCTATTAAACCAAACAAATAAAACTTCAAATCTTTGAAGAACAACAGAATCTTCTATGTTGATTGCACAAAAGTTTCCAATGTTCGGGAACTAATCAGAGAATACTTGGTATGGGAAATAACAAGAATCAGAGACACATGGTCCAGTGAATGACTGCACAAGAGCGGAAGGTAACATTTAATGAGTCTGTCTTAGCTTCTGGCAAGTGTGTGTGTGTGTGTGTGTGTGTGTGTGTGTGTGTGTGTGTGTAGTTATTTCAGGCAAAGACAGATTGATAGAGTTGAACTATTCACTCCTTAAAACTCCTGAGAGAAAAGGAAGAGTGAAGAAACAGCTGATATCACCATTGCCTGAATATTAGCTCACTAAGTATTCCTGTTAACCTTGATAGGAACTTGCCTAGATTAAGAAAGGCACGAAAGCAAGAATACACCCTTGCATGTGCACTCATGAAGGGATTTTCATACATACTAGAACAAGAGGGTTCTTATATGTTGAATTAATTAGTTCCTTGATAGAATCATCAGTTGATAGTTTTGTTGGGAGCTATTGAATTGGAGAAGGTAAGGCCTAGTTAGAAAAAGTTGGCCATTGGGTTGTGACATTGGGCTTATAACTTGCCTTAGTCCCTTTCTATTTCTGATCTTCTTTGTTTTTATGTCCCCATGAGATGAAGACACTTCTCTATTGCACAGTCCAATGCCTGATACTCTGTCTCACCCTAGACACAGAATCAAGAAACACAAGGATTATGGAGTAAGATCTCCAACACCATGAGCCACAATTAACCATCTTCCCCCTAGGTTTTTTTTCTATGGTATTTGGTTTCATCCACTGAAAAGAAATCTCACAGCTTTATGATCTCAAGTTAATTGTAAGAATCTTCCTCAGCTGGCTTAAAATAATTCAAAAGGAGAATGATTTTGTTTTCTCTGTTTCCTGTCAGTGTATAGAGTGCTTCACACTAGTGGATTAGAAATGCAATTTGCTTGGAAATAGAAATGTGAACAGTCACCTTCTCCCCTCTGTGAACCAGGATAGCAGTGAGAAGGGCAGGGATAGCATGAATGAAAACAGACAATATTCAGCATAATTATTATCACCATTTTACATTTGAACAAACAAACATAGAAAATCAAGATGCATGTCCACGATTACACACCAGGTGATCTGCTTGTGAACTCCAGAGCTTGACTCCAGAGGCTATATTCCAATGTTATGAGCAATAACCTGTTTTTCATTTTTTATAGTTGTAAACAATGCCACAGAAAATATATTTCTCTTTGGGTCTACCTGCTAATTATTATGGTAATAGTTTGAAAATAATTGCCGTTAGTCTTCCTTAGATTTTTCTAAATTACTGTTTTCAATAACCAAGACTACCATCTAATTTTGGGACCATTTTGTATTTATTTTTTATAATTACAACCATGCCACATTCCAATGACAAGTGGCAGGATTAAACTTTTAATGTATTGGTAAGCAAGCTTGACAGTGTGTAATGTGCATGTCCTATTGTGTACAATGACAAAACTTGTTCTTCATCTACCACAGTAGTCAGAGTTATTTTTTAATATTTATAATATCAAAGTTACTCTTTTTAGGAATGACTTATAACTAGATATCTTTCCATAGAACAAGAAATTAATTTATTGAGTTAGCTGATGAATGAAGGATTTAATTTGACATCATGAAAATGAGTCAGTAAAATAGAATATCACAATATCTTAAATATGCATGCTAATGAGAAAACTGTACTGCCAAATATGTCATAATGGATGGCACATTTGAGAGCCCAACGAAGGTAAATGACCTCAGGCTAAGGTACACAGATAAATAGTCCTTGGCAGTATGAACAAAATGTAGAGGGAGAAATAAGTTATGAGAAAACATAGCTGTGGTCCTAAAACAAGACAGAACACAATAGAGGTTTTACAGTTAGTGTAATAGTTTTGAGCAAAAATGCAGCATACCAATTTTAACACCAAATATTTAATGTGAACTTAATAATTTTATTTGTGAGCAAAATAGATTGAAGAATTTTTATATATTTAATGTAAATGTACACATAAAATATCATATCTTAAGCATTCTTAGTTGTCTTGGATTGGTTTAGATTCTAAAATGTTTATTAATCAAATGAAAGTTTATTTCTCATTAACACAAAATATGTGTTTAGATATTTAGATAGATATGCTAATACTTATGGAAAGTAGTAAAGCATAAATAGCCAAACAACTAAGGCGTAAGTTTAGAAACTATTAGCAGCTAAAGTGATGTATTGCTGCCAATTGACTAACCAAAAGAAAATGGAAACAGCATAGAAGCAAAGTGCAGAGGGTATAAATTAGAAACAAACAGCAAAGTGGTACAGTAACGTTGTCTATACAGAGGGTGTATGTTGCAATATGTCCAAAGAGTGCCTGAAACCATAAATAATACAGAACCATGTATTTACTAAGTATTTCTAGAAATACACATTCATACATAGCAAAAATATGAGAAAGTTCTAAATTAGGGGTGATCAAATATTAGTTCTAACTGATAATAACACAGGGTATTTATTTATAGCAATGCGCTCTAACAAAATTGCCAACAATATATCTACTTTGCTTAGTGCCATTGTTAGGTGGAGTAAATCACATGTAAGAGCCAAGATACAGCTGACTTGATAATTGAGGAAATTGTTAATGCACAGAGACCATATATAGAATATGCAAAAAGGAATAACCCACAGCCCAGAGCAGCAATGTGAGATTTCAACATGCTTTTCAGAAGAGCAAAGAAGTTAAAAATTAAGAATTACTTATATCTGGAATTTTCCTTTTGATATTTTCTGGATAAGGGTGAGTACAGGTATTAGGTCCATGGAAAGCAAAACTGGGTATGAAGGTTTTGTATTACAATCCTAAGTATTATCTTCAGAATAATTTTATTAATTGTAAATGTAGTAAGATCACTAATTATAATGAGGAATTTTAGATCACATTTCAAAAACATGCTTTAGATGTCATATATTCACTTATAACTGGATTTTAGCCATACAGTACAGGATAACCATCCTACAATCAATGGACTCTAAAGAGCAGGAACATAGACTTGGTTACCTGTTAGTGGGACACTCCACCCTAGTGGAACTGCCATGTATATATACCTCCTGTGCAAGAGGAAGCTCTTAGACCTCATGATGTGCCTAAGGAACTGAGAGGGGCTGATACACAGAGCCATCCCACACCAGAGGCGTGGGAGTGGTGGGAGATGGGGTCGAGGCTGGGAGGACAGGGCTAGCAGGGGGTGGAGAGAGGGGGTGGAGAGAGGGGGTGGCAATGGAGACATAATGAAGTAATAAACAAATGTTAAAAAAAAACATGCTGTAGAAAAACAAAACTTACCAAGATATAGATAAGCTTGAATAAAAGAATGAGAATTAACCTTGTCGTTTAAACTCTAAATCAAGGAAACATGCTGTTTTATTAGTATGAAACAAAGTAGATTTTACAACAAGAAACCTTGACAAAGTTAAAAGAGGACATTCGAAATAATGAGTTAATTCTTTGAAAATACACAAAATGTTTTTTTTTTTTTTTGACAAAGGGCATCAAATTACATAGAAACTTACACATCGGAAAGATAAAGCTAGCTTGAAAATTGTAGCATTCTCTCCTGATCATTTGATTGGACAAACAGAGCATATGTAATCCACAGAATATTTGTATGACATTAATAATCAGCTTGTCACAACTGACAATATCAAAGGACATATTCATTTAAATGCATAGAGCACAGATTGAACAAAGTAAAATTTTCATAAGAACTGCTCATTCAGAGGAAGAGCTCTGTTCCCTTGAGCCCTACATTCCAGATCCAAAGATACCTTGATTCTATCCTATATGTTTTTCCAATTCAAAGAAAATGTACATTGGTGTCCTGATATCTTTTGGTAGTACTTTACTAATTCTTCCACAAGAGATGTGTGCTTTCCTAGCTTCTGCTTTGCTAAGACCTGTATTTAGTTACTTGTCTGGGACAAAGAAGGAAGCAATAGGAAATACCAGAGGGTATCAGATGCAGTGATCTTTCAAGGTATATGTAATTCAGATATGGTCTTTGCATGCTATCTGGGTAAAAGGAGGCAGCTGACATTTTCTAGCTAGCCTGAGATTAGTTGGGGAACTGTCTAGTAAAAGATTCTTTGGCTCATTCGACCAAAAGCCTTTATTTTTCTTTTCAGGTACTCCCTACTCTAGAAATGTGTCAAGGCTAGTCATTTAGTTTCTCTTTATAGTTTTGGCACCTTATAATTAACCATCATTCAATTTTCTATTTTGTGTGTCCTTGAAGGAGTTTAATGTGTCTTGTACTGTTGGGCAGATGACCCTTTGTTCTTTTGATGAATATTGAGTTGACAGTTTCTTGATCTTAGCTTGATACTTTCTTTTGTCAAGGCTTCCATAGCAGTTGATAAAGACCAGCCACCCCATATTCTTTATACTTGTCAAGTCCATATGTCAGTCATTCAAATGCTATGGCTTCTGCATAACCTAGTAGTTACCTATCACATGCAAGTTAGTCAAACATAATTAACGAGAGAATCATAGTAACTATCACTATACTTCATGCTGTGGCATTGAACACATATTAAGAAGATCTTAATATAGATACCTGGTTATCCTAGAACTCCTGATATAGATCTGCCTAGCCTCAAGCTCAGAGCACCTTGAAACTTGAACCCCACTGCCTCTGCCACCCTTAGTGCTTAGATAAAACTAATACATCACCACACCTGGTTCTCATTAGATTTAATCTTTATTTTTTGAGTTTTACAAATGTATATAGTGAAATATGAACATATACATGCACCTTTTTCCTCTTATAATACTTTAGGTATTATCTCAACCTTTACTCCTACCAATTTAATGTCTTTTTATTTGCTTTTGTTTTTGTTCTTGATAAATCACTAAGCCCAATTAGTGATGCCCATATGTGCCTATCTACTGAAGCATGGGAGAGCTACAAGTGAACAAACAAACAAAAAACAAACAAAAAAACTACAAAAATTAGGGACTGGAGAGATACCTCAGAGATTCAGTGCACTGGCTGGTCCATCAGAAGTCCTGAGTTATATTCCAAGACCCCACATGGTGGCCCACAAATGTCTATAACTGTAGTGCCATGGTTCCAAGTGTCCTCTTCTGGTGTACAAATATACTTGCAGACAAAACACCCATATACTTAAAACACATAGATGAATAAATAAATCCAAATAAGCAAATAAAAATTCCAAACAAAACAAAACAAAAATACACCAGAAGCTATCAAATGTTAGTCCTTCCCTGGTAAGGATTAGGACAGGAGAGGACTGTCCCTGTCCGTTGCAGGGCTTGATTTGTATGCTTTGGGGTAGGAAATACTGTTCCTGTGGGTCTGTAAATGTGATGTCTACATCATGTCCACAATACAGTATTTTACAGTACTAACAGCACTACTCTCAGACATCCACTGCTTAAGTTCTTGGTGGTAATGGGTATTACAAATGTCCCATTTAAATCTGAACACCCAGTCTTTTATTCCCAGCACTTTGATCAATTTGACCAATTTTGTGTGCTGAAGTTTCTGGTGGAGCTCCGGTCTCGTCAGACATAAAATTGGAAGTGCACTCTCTTCCACTAGAAGGTCAGGGATAATGTGGTCTGGGCAGAAAAGGATGGAACAGGGGACAGGATCTGTGCCACAGGATATCCCAGAGCAGCAGGAGAAAGGATTATCTCCAAAGTCAAGTGTTACATTCCTTTTAGTTAAGTTGTCAGCTCTGAGGTGAGCTGCTTCAAGGAGCTCCAAGCTCCTGGACTGAGCCAAGCAGCTTTGGGGATTTGATTTGGCTCAGGCACATCTTGCGGGTGTTTCAGGGAAAGCCAGCAACTGCTGCTTCTAAAGATGAGCACTATAGAGGGGTGTGGGTACGGGGAAACAGGAGCTTCAGAGGCAGTGATTGAGGTGACTGGCAATGGCAATTGAAATGTGAGCCTGACTAGGCAACAGTGTCTGCAGAGCTTCAGGTACTCATAGAGAACCCCTGCCTGACAGCAGTAGGAGGCTTGGATAGGCAGCAGCAATGAGCAGGACCCTACACTCCAAGAAAGTCTAGCTAGGCAGGCATGTCCAGTAAGTAGTTGTTTATTGGGGAAAACTCTTACTTCCCATTCCCAAATAAACAGCTGAGTCTCAGATGGTCATGGTATGGGGGGTGGGGAGAGAGAGAGAGAGAGAGAGAGAGAGAGAGAGAGTTTATTTCATGCACAGAGGCATTAAACAGTGAGGAGGGATTTTGGAGGTGACTGTGTTTGACTTGCAGGGGTTAAGAGTACCAAGGATGCTTCAGTAGCACAGTGCTATCATACAAAAGGGAATGCAGTACCAAATTATGCCATAGGCAGAAGGGATGGAGGAAGTACTCCAGGTACTATTAGAGGCATGGACAAAGGTCATTGGCTAAAAGTCAAGACACCAAGAGATCTCATTAGCATGGGGATGTGTTTTCAGGTGATCATTGGGTAGGTTTCTTATCAGGAGAAAGGGTTGGGCTTGTAATTTCCCTCAGGGCTACATTCCTCAGACAGAGGGTGTGGGGTTCACATTTCCCCAGATCATGCTGAAGAGGGAACTCCATTGAGAAAAGGGAATCCATCATTTAGCACCGAGTGCAGGGACTTTCTGGTAATGTTAAACTTTGACCTAACCATCAGGGTCCAATAGTGTGTCTCTCCATTGACTGCCTCCCAGTTCAGTGGAGTTTTTGTTATCATATTGTTGATGACTCCTCAGCTAGAAAGTTCCATCCTAAGAGCCAATTTCTAGGGCCACTTCCAGTACCAACTGCCTTCCTCTAAAGTATTCTGCTTCCAAGTTTTGTCCTTTTTGGATTCTGTCTACAGTTGAAACAAGGGATTTTTCTTGACAAGTGACAGGCTTGCCACTAATTCAACCATCTCCAATTAGAGATTTTTCGATGTTCATCTTCTACTTGAAGTACCTAGCTCTGCCAAGACAGGGTAGGCAAGTCCTTCATAATTCCTTGTTTACAATCAATGTCTGTCAGAGAAATGGGGCCAAACAGCTGAAGATTGATGCTGTAATGTATGGAGAGAAATTGGGAACTATCCAGGAAGCCACTGGTATGTCATTTCTTAGTTTTGGAAGCTACAGGCACTTCCTGTATAATCAGATATATTTATCCCTCTCAGGTCTCTGATGTGGTTGAAGACTAGATAGCTAGAGACTCATATTTAAAATTTGAGTTGTTTAGGAATTAATAGGGTGTTCTGGATCTAAAAAAATGTTTTTAAGTTTTACAAATTAGGGTGGAAGCTGAGTTGGATATAGAACTTTAAATTCATGGAGATGGTTAGATAGTAGAATGTTAAAGTCAGGTGCCAAATGCATATGGACTGGACATGAGAAATGTATGCTAAGCCCCATAACTCTCATAATTGTGGCCTAATTATTTCTGTCGTTTTGTATTATACTTGTTGTTATAAGAGAAAGAACCATTTGTTGAACTGAAAGGGGGAGCTGTTGGGGGTAAAAGGGTGGCAGGGTGGGACTGGAGGGGGGAGTAGGGAGGGGATTGCAATTGAGATGTAACCTGAAGAAATAAAAAATGAATTTAAAACACAACATTAAAAAAAAGTATTCTGAAAGCACATCCAGGGAGCAACATCAACATAAAGTGAATTAATTTAGTTACTAATTCCCAGAAGTATGGCTTCCCAGAAGACAACAGTTAAAAGCACCCAGTATACTTGCAGAGGACTGGAGTTTTATTCTCATCAACAAGTCCCAACACTAAGAAGTGACATAAAATTTAATATAGATATGTTTACAAACAATATTTTTATTAATTCTTTGCCAGTTTAATACAATATATTGTGATCATTCAACACACTCCCCAACTCCTCCTAAATATTCCCTACACATCCAAATTTGTGTACATCTATATTTTTCATCCATTGAGTCAAAATTTTGCTGCCTAACTACTCTTGAGTGTAGGAGCATCCCTTAGCATATGATCAAACTTCCAGTGGTCAAAGCCTTAAAAACAGGGACTCTCCTCTCCTAACACCTTTTTAAAATTTGCTGGTAGGAACTCATATCCACCTTTTGTCCTCTGTGCTATTTTTTTTTTTCTTTCTCTAGCTTGGGTTTGTGCAGATCTGGTGCAAGTTATCACAACTGCTGTGAGTATTATGTTTAGCTGCCTTGCTGTGACTGTTTCACTGTAGTAATTCATTTCTTCTGCCTCCGGTGGAGGAGGGGGCGATGGAGTGGGATTTTGATGACCCTTTTTGGGCTGAACATACTTTAGTTTCTTATTCTCTGTACCCTGACCAGTTGTGGGTCTCTGTGTCTATTCTTATCTACTATAAAAAGAAGCTCTTCTGATGAAGGCTGAGAAATCTATGGATATAAAAATGCCGCTACAAGTCAGTTTAATAGTAGAATAATAGTAGTAGGTTTTTTTCCCTAGGGTCTATCAAGAACCTATCTAGCCATAGGTTCTAGGCACTGATAATATAGTTCTTCTCCTGGAGGTTTGTAGAACCAGATTGGCCTCCTTCAATCACCATGGCTATTTTCAAGAACCTAGGCTATATTATCCACGTGTACAGAAAAAATTAAAATCATATCCTTAACTTTAAAAGACAAGAGTTTGATCAAATATTGCTATAATTATGTGTGATTTTTTTCAAACAATTATGTGATTTTATTGTTTTGGGGCCTCAGGATCATTAATTTTAAGATTTTTCCCACTTTGGGCCCAGTTTTCTTATTAAGTAATTATTAAAACAATATTTATTTACATGCATTCATAGAAGAGAATAAGTATGTACTGGCTTAAACTCATATTAAAGGACTTATCATCTTACACCAGAGAATACTTTAAATGGTATATTATGGAAGGTATATGAGAAAGAGTTTTTGGTGGGAAACCAAAATTAAGTTGGTAATCAGATGAAAACAAGAAAGAAAAACGGTCACTATTATGACTATTCAGCTTCGTGTGGAGTACTTTATATGCTTTGCAGATTAATTCTTATAATACTGATGTTAGAGATGAGGAAACTACTCAAGATCCCAAACCTATCCTCATAGAGATGAACTACAAATGCTCTTTTCTGTGACTCCAAATTCAGTCTCTATGAGCCAGATAACAACTTTTCACAGTACAGGACTGTTATGTTCCAACATTAAGGAGCAAGAGGAAGGAGAATATATTTATGACACATGAAGTTGGTGAGACAGAGTCAAGTAGAATAAAATGAGAAAGAAAAAGGGAAGCTATAAAGGGCTGAAGAAATACAAACATGTGGATACATTATATTATATTAAGAGGAACACTCTTCCATTGCTGTTGGGAGTAGAAAATTGTATAACCAATCTGCAAATCAGCCTACTGAGATCTCAGAAAATTGGAAATAGTTCTACCTCAAGACCCAGCCATACCATTCCTAGGCATATATCCAAAAGATTCTTCTCCAAACCACAAGAACATGGGCTCAACTATATTCATAGCAGCTTTATTCATAATAGCCTGAAACTGGAAATGACCCAGATGTCCTTCAACTGAAGAGTGAATAAAATTGGAGTACATTTACACAATGGAATACCACTCACCTGTCAGAAACAAGGAAATCATGCAACTTTCTTTCTTTCTTTTTTTTTACTTTATTTTTTATTTCTTCAAGTTACATCTCAATCGCAATCCCCTCCCTACTCCCCCCTCCAGTCCCACCCTCTCATCCTCAACCCCCCATCCTCTTCCCTTTTAAGTTTAAGGTATATCTTATTTCCCCCAACAGCTCCCCCTTTCAGTCCAACAAATGGCTCTTTCTCTTATAATAATAAATACAATACAAAACAACAGAGGTAATTAGGCCACAGTTATGAGGGCTATATGGCTTGGCATATATTCCCAATGTCCAGTTCATATGTATTTGGCACCTTACTTTAACATTCTACTATCTAACCATCTCCATGAGTTTAAAGTTCTATATCTAACTCAACTTTCACACTAACTTGCAACACAATTTTAGAAACATCTTCTTAGATCCATAACACTCTCTTGATTCCTAAACAACTCAAAATTTAATTATGAGACTCTAGCTATCTATTCTTCAACCACCTCAGAGACCTGAGAGGGATAAATATATCTGATTATTTAGGAAGTGCAGGACCCACAGCTTCCAAAACTAAGAAATGACATACCAGTGGCTGCCTGGACAGTTCCCATTTTCTCTCCATACATTACATCATCGATCTTCAGTCATTTGGCCCCATTTCTCTGACAGATATTGATTGTAGAGCAGGAATTATGAAGGACTTGCCTACCCTGTCTTGGCAGAGCTAGGCTGTCGACTTACCTGCTTCCAAGTTTTGTTCCTTTTGGACAGCATTCTGTCTACAGTTGGAGCAAGGGTTTTTTCCTGCTAAGAGATAGGCTTGTGACTAATTCAATCATCTCCCACTGGAGATTCTTCGATGTTCATCTTATACTTGGAGTAGAATAGGGGGTGCTGTCAGGAGTTGATATGTCTTGATAAAAAAATCTAAAGTTAAGAAAGCATCTTTGAATGCCATATTCTGCAGATCTCTTGAGGTTTTTGAAGAGGCCCTATCTATCTCTTATATTAGGATAAGCAGATGTTGCTTGTCTCTTAGCAACTTTATTTCTGATTAGCTTAGAAAATAACTATAATAGACTGTCATAGTACCTAACACAACTTTCAACCAAATGCATGGAACTAGAAAACTTCATCTTGAGTGAGCTATCCCAGGCCCAGAAAGATACACATGGTATCTACTCACTTATAACTGGATTTTAGCCATTTAGTACAGCATAACTATTCTACAACCCAAAAACCCAAAGGAACAGGAACCCACCATAACTATCCTATGATAAACTCCACCCAGCAGTTGGTGAAACAGATGCTGAAACACACAGCATAACATTAGGTTGAGCTCTGAGAGTCAAGTATAAGAGATGGAGGAAGAATAGAGAGACCAGAAGGGGAAAAGAACACTACATGAAGCTCAACAGAACCAACCAATCCAGGCCTCTAGAAACACTAACCGAAAAAGAAAAAAAAAAAAAGCATATACAGACTAGACCTAGGCCGTCCCTATACACATATAGATGATAGGCAACTTGATCTTTATACAGATCCCTTACCTAGTGGAACTGGGGGGGTCTCTGACATGAACTCTGTTGCCTGTTAGTAGAACACATTACTCTAGCTGGGCTGCCATGTCAGGTCTCAATGCAAGGGGATTGATATGATATGTGGAGGCTCCCCTCACCTGAGGAGAAGGAGGTGAGGGAGAGGGGGAAGAGGATGTGAGGGTAGGACTGGGAGGAGAGAAGGGAATGGACTGATTGAGATGTAACTTGAACAAATAAATAAAATAATTAATTTAAAAAGAGGTGAAGTATTGTAAAAAATAAAATAAAATAAAATTTTAGCTTGTGGCCATTTTCTGCCACCCTCTCCCCATACTTACTTGAAATTGTTTTTCTCGTTGGACTACTTTTGTCCTTGTATAAAATGAAAGACAGTATAGGTAAATTAAAAAAGCCATCCCTCTCACCCTAGCCTGCCAATTTCCCTAAGCTAAGCACAGTGGCCAAAGCCACACAGCAGGACCTTGTCTTTCTGTAGCAGCAGGAAAAGAAAGGTGGAGAAGCCACCTCTGGCCAAACTCGTTACAGTTGTTTCATTAATCACAGTTTGTGTTTCAAAACCAAAGACAATCTGTCCAATAAACCTTAAATCTCTGGCAGCCTGGAATAGAACTTTAGGAAAAGGCAATTTGACACAATTGCTAATAATGCTTGCATTTCAGAGTAGTTCCCCAGCACAACAATCTCCAGGAGACAGCAGGGGACCTGTCCAAGCGAGGAACACAGTTGTTCAGCACCCACATCATTTGACCCCTCATCTTCACACAGTTCCATATCACTGGGGGCCTTGTACGTGCCAGCTGTCTCAACAAAACAAATCTTCCAGAATGTGCCGTTTTGAGAGCATGCCACTGACATTCTTGCCTCTGCACTCTGTCCATTTACGTTCACAGCTCACATCCCTTCCCAGTGGTTTTGTGGCTCACTATAGCCTCCTGTAGATTCCTTTATCAGCATTACTTATTGCAACAAACAATGTTCAAGGGGTGTTGTGCCTTGGGTTTGCATCTCACTTCAACTACTTACTAACTGGGCCCATTTTATTTTCACATAATGCATATGCACAGCCTGAAACATTCCAATCCTGGAGAGCATTACATGGCAACTTTCAGGCTTCTTAGAGATGATTTCAGTTATCAATATTCACCAATTCCTGCACAAATGTATAAATTGTATTATGTATTTTATATTATATTATGCTCTATTTTATCCTTGGATGAACAATGTTTGTTGGAGATTGTTCCCTAGCAGCATACATGGAGTTGACCGCAGTCATTACTAACTTAGGCTGATAAATTTAGCCATCTGGTACTCAGTGTCATCAGGTGTGAAGTGGCATCAAAAGATGAATGGAAGCTATCATCTGGTACAAGCTCTGGGTCCAGACCTACTCTGCAGATGCCCAGTACTTTGGCCACTTCATTGTAAGGTGTCTGTGAGTACTGTGTGCAGTAATGACAGCTCGTTATTGATATTTTACAGGGTTGGAGAGGTTGCCTATGTATACAGGGAACACTGTGGTGGTTCTTTAAGAACATAACATCAAACATAGTGAAAGGTACAGAATGGAAGACGGCTGTTCATTTTCTTCCAGAAAACACAGACTAAATTGTCATTCAGACATAAATTGTCATTTATGCTGTCTTATTTCTCTCCCTCCCTCCACCTCCTGCCCCTCTCTTTTCTCTCTTTATCCTTTTCTTCTCCTCTGTCCCCTCTTTCTAACTGTGTACTCTATCTTAGCTGTGATCTCACAGCCTGAAGACATTGTGTAGAATGAGCCCTAAAAAAAAATGGTCACGAAATCAGTTTGCTTTGTTAACCATCTCTCAAAGCACCAGAAGATAGTTCTAGTAGTGTCAATTACTTTGAGAAATATGTGAGTTCTCTGAATCTCTTGTCACCTATCTACTTTAACAGGATCAATTGACCATTCCTGTGTAGGATTGAGGTACAACCTGCATCAAATGATGCATATGAAAGCATCTTAGAAAAAGAGGTGGGGGGGGGCTTGCATTTAGTTTCAATATCATATCAATCATCAACCTCCTACATTGATTCCCTTTTCCAGAATGCCTTCTCTATGGTTGATATGTTTCAAGAATATGGACGAGGTAACAGAGTTCTCAGGCAGACAGTAAGAAAAGTGAAACACATAGCTCTACAGCTTGATTTAGTTGATCTGCCTATTCATAATACCCAGAATATTAGGGATTTGGTGAGCAGAGAATCTGTGAAGCAAAAGCACAAAAGAGCCACACAAATTTTTAGGATCCTGGCAAAAAAAAAAAAAAAAAAAGAAAGAAAAGAACCAAATAGCTCCACTCAGCACTAAAAAATAGATAAAAAGAGAGGGGGGGGGGGGGGGTGCTGCTGTGCCAGAAGTAATTCTATTGGGATCAAAACTGAAAACCTGGTGATTCATTTAAATAAAAAAAATGAAATACTGAGGAGTGGGAAAACTGATTTTAAGAATGTCTAGGAATTTCTGGCTTACCCAAAACATCTTAAATACTAACTCTGAAGCTAATAATACATTTTCTGCCCTGAAAAAGAATGTCTCAGATAATGTAGAAGTGTGGAGAATGTGTGTAAGGGGAGTCCTCTGGGAGGATTGTATATGACGAAGTGAATGGGGATCAATAACAGAGCACCTAATTCTGCTTCAAACACTCTCAGATCCTGGCTTTCTCAGAGGGCTGGGTATCTGGTCAGTTAATGGGAATTACCAGCTGTGTGGGCTCAGCTGCTCAGCAGGCTGAGATGGCAGGTGATGGTGCCTTCTGAGCCCCTCCTTGCTCCTCCCCCTAGCTGCCTATGCTTGAATACCCTTGTCATTTATTTTTCCTGAACATGTTTTCTGGTCCTGATACAGCAGCAGACACAAGAGGAGTCTGTTGATGCTCTTCTTTCCCCCATGGGCTACTTGAAATATAATTAGGCAAGGAGAGTGAAAGGAAATGAAAGGGTCATTAGATGCCAGAGGAGGGGATGACCTTTTGAAACACTCCTTCAGGGTGACAGCTGAGCAATCCAAGCCTGCAATTTCCTCTATGAGTGTTCAGCCTCTTCAAGTAAGTCCCTTAATGGCAGTGTGGGTGATGGATGGAGACGGGGCAGTTTAAGCTTAAAATATATTACAAGGACCTATTAAAAGCCATATAACTACCTAGAAGTGAGGGAAATATGCAGCAGAGCAGAGAAGACAGAGTTGAAGTTCCGCCAGTTGTATGTTAGGATGCTGGAATCTTTATATATTTATTTATTATTCTATTGTTCTCTACACCATGCACTTGATTGTTCAGCATGCTTTCAGTATGTCTCCACTTCCATTTCCCAAGTCTCCAGCCTTGCCCAGACCCTAATTACCTTTCTTCTTGACAATTACAGTAATAGATTTTCTGCCTCTAGGCTCTGCCATTTCCAGTCTAACCTGCAGATGTCACCAGATTGAGTTCCTAAAATATCACTTTGCACCTGTCATTTTCTTGCTTAAAAATTTCAATGATTCTCAATTGTCTATAAAAATAAAGACCAGAAATCATATTATAGATGTGAATGCTTCCCCTAAACCGAGGTGTTCTGTTTCTGCTAGAGTCAGATCTTATTTATTTTTCTACCTCCAAATTCATATAAGCTTCATATGGGAAAGAAAAACATATGCTTACTCCTGATCCATAATGAGCACACTGATATATTCATTGTTTAACCCACTAAAGGCATATAGGTCTAATACTAAATCAATCTCTATTGAAGGAAGACTGAAGGAAGTCAAGGATAGACAACAGAGGGCTATACCAAGATACCTGCTGGACAGAGATCCCCGACCACTTGTAGAGGATGGAGTGCTATTAAAACAGGACAGTGGAAATTAGAGATGTGGATGAGGGAGGCAGAATAGATAGTGGGCAACTGGCAGATCAAGGTAGGTCAGAATGAGGCTGAATAGGCACCATCTGAGTTGGAAATATTGTCAGTCAAGGAAGTCCTGGTTTGAGGACCAGGAAGAGTGTTTTAGGCGGGTGAAGAACCAGGAACAGATTGCTGAATGCCCCTCAACTGGGATGTGTGGGGAGAGTGGAAAGAGCTCATACAACAAATTTCATGTGAGTGGCACTTCAATTTGGATTTCAAGAAATTCCTTGAGACTTTGATAAAAGCCAAGCACCAATTTGTCATAAAAATAATGCTATATAATTTTACATATCACTTTGAAGGCAAAGAAATTTTTCTAAAGTCAATCTCCAGGCTAGAAACTGTGTTTTACATAGTCTAGACACTTGAGATTTCTCTGAATGTCTCAGATTTCACCAAAGTATTTTTGTTCATTAATACATTGCTACTCTTTTAACTGATAATTTTTCTTTGTGTATGTGTAGGGGGTGGGTAAACTGTATCTCAGTGAGAAGATGTCTTGGCTAAGTGAGGAATGACAATATATTTAGGATAAAAGTCAGCTTTTGAATCTGAAATTGTATTTCTTCTCATTTCTTTTATTTAAAAAAATCTATCAAAAACCTATGAAATGGGCTGTGCTAACATTTTCACACTAGCTATCAAGTCAACTGGACAAATGAGTATATGTTAAGTATCATACATTAGTGTCCTTAGGATCCATTAGTGTGCAAAATCTGACCAACTTCCCTGGTGATGAGGAGACTTAGATATCTACTGTGGCCAGATTGAGAGGTATGAGACCCTGCACCCTTGTCTATATGTACTGTTTATGGTGATCTTGTCTTTTCCTGGATTTTGACTTCCTCACCTGGGAAGTGAATTTTTATGTCTCTCTGCACCTTCCCTGCCTGACATGTTAAGTGGTTTTGGATGTGAATGCTAAGCCACCCTGATTTAAAAAAAATAATAATTATATGTTGGGAAATAGTGTGCCTGCATCTGTTTTTTCTGTCTTGGACACTGTATGGTTTTTAGACTAGTGGGACTATAGTAGACACTAAGGGAAAGATGCAGGAAGAAGTTTGACTCCTGTTATAAAAATGCATTGGACAGATTAGTAAATCGGGACAGTGAACACAGACTGTCTGACAGTATTTTTTTTTTTTAAGAAATGGTGAGGACTCCCATAATGTGATCCTTTGCAAAGATCTTAGCTGGGGAAGCAGATGCTATGTCCAGGTTCAAATTGTTAAGTTTTGTAGGTAAGTTTCTCAAGAACATGAGGATCTGTACCAAGGTCACAGAGGTTTGTGGCAGCAGAAAAAGGCAGGAGTAGGGATAGAGACTTTTGAATATTGAGAGAATATGTTTTTGCTTAAATCAAATCAGACTTCTCTCGGGGCTGGAGAGATGGCTCACTGGTTAAGAGCACTGTTTGCTCTTCCAGAGGTCCAGAGTTCAATTCCCAGCAACCACATGGTGGCTCACAACCATCTATACTGGAATCTGATGCCCTCTTCCAGGATGAAGGAGTACATGCAGATAGAGCTCTCATCTATGTAAAATAAATAAATAAATATTTAAAAAAAATAAAATCAGACTTCTCTATTGTCTGCTTATTGTCTCATTTAATGATAACTTCTTCCTCCATTTTTCCTCCATTCTTCTTCTTTCCCTCACCATAACCATCTTCCACGTTTCTCTGTTTTGAAAATCTTGAGTAATGGTCTCACTTTCTAAGCTAGGCTTGTCTGGACCTCACTATGTATTCATGCTTATGCTGATGTCAAATTTACAGCAATCCTCTAGACTCAGTCTTCTACATACTGAGGTTATAGCAGTGAGCTACTAGCCCTGCTTAAAAAATTCCTTTTGATTAATCTTCTCCATTATTAGTATCTCAGGATAAATAAAATGTGGTCATCAAAACTCTCCCTCTCAGCCTTTAGGAATTCCTCCTTTATGAATTCTCTCTTTAGATCTTTTCCACATTTTTTGATTGGATTATTTGGTTTCTTGGCATTTAATTTTTTGAGTTCTTTGTAAATTTTGGATATTAGCCCTCTGTCAGATGTGGGGTTATTGAAGATTTTTCCAAATATGTAGGCAGTCATTTTGTTTGAATGACAGTGTCTTTTGCCTTGCAGAAGCTTTTCAGTTTCATGAGGTCCCATTTATTGATTGTTGGTCTTAGGTCCTGAGACACTTGAAGAAATGCTCAGCATCCTCAACCATCAGAGAAATGCAACTCAAGACGACTCTAAGATTCCATCTCACACCTGTCAGAATGGCTAAGATCAAAAACTCAAATGACAGCACATGCTGGCGAGGGTGTGGAGAAAGGGGAACCCTCGTCCATTGCTGGTGGAGTGCAGGCTTGTACATCCACTATGGAGGTCAGTCTGGCAATATCTTAGAAAACTTGGAATAGCTCTGCCTCGGGACCCAGCCATACCACTTCTGGGTATACATCCAAATGATTCCTCACTGAATCACAAGGGAGTTTCTTCATCTATGTTCATAGGAGCCTTATTTGTAATAGCTAGAAACTAGAAACAACCCAGATGTCCCTCAACCAAAGAATGTATTAAAAAACTGTGCTACATCTACACAATGGAATACTACGCAGCTATCAGAAACAATGAAATTATTCAATTTGCAGCCAAATGGATGGAACTAGAGAAGCTCCTCCTGAGTGAGCTAACCCAGACTCAGAAGGATGCACATGGCATCTATTCACTTATAGTCAGATTTTAGCTATATAGTACATAATATCTATACCACAACCAACACACCAAAGGGAACATGGACATAGACTTTTTCTTTTTCTCCCTGTCAATGAGACACTTTTCCCTAATGGTGCTGCCTTGTAGGTCCCCAGTGTATGAGGAGGCTCTTGGCCCTCATATGACTGCTGAACTGGGGCGGGGGACTGTTATGTAGGGCCACTCTACTCCAGAGGAGTGGGATGGAAGGGTTAGGGGGTAGAGGGTGGAAGGGCGGGACTGGGAGGGGTGGAAAGTGGACACTATGATGGAGATGTAACCTGAAGCAATAAATAAATAAATAAATAAATAAATAAATAAAAACCTCTCCCTCTCAGGTGTGATGGACTCTTGTCCTTAACTATTGTGAAGGTGTGTGTCATAAACCTCTGTTCAGGTTTGTTTTTAAATTATTTTGTACGTGACCAAGTGTTTTTAATGAGAGATCGCTTTGGTTTGAATTTTCTACTTACATGCACCCTCCTCAACTCACTCTTCCCCTAGTCCTCCAGTGAAAATGTTAACTCTCTCACCCCAACCCTATACCCTCCACCCCGCTTATACTGGTCTGTCTCATTTGAGTCTTAAAATAGCTGTTGGCCACCAGCCCATACAATGCCTTACATTCTTGGCTTGATTTATACCCTACACACCTCTCCCCTTGCCATTCTTACCTTGGTCACTTGAAATATGGTTATTGGCTATAGCAATTCAGGCAGGCCCACTTGTGTTTGTCCTTGAGAACAGAGTAGTCCAGAGCAAAATATTTAACTATTCTGTTCTTTATTTTACGTTACAGAAAAATGGGGATGAAGTTAATTGTTAACTTTTTGGTTATTGCAAGTTCAAATAACACTAACACCCACTGTTTCCACCTTCTGTGTCTAAACTTAGCACTTCATGCAATATATATGTATATATATATATATATATATATTGTTTAATTACAATAGTCATTCTTAGTATTGTCTCCTTTTCCCACTCTCAGAGAAATCACAAAATTAATCAGTTTGTGAACATTTCAACATTCATTTGCCTAACTCATAAAAACATGTTTTGTAATAACACATCTTTGAATTTATTGGTCCACTGACTCTCAACAATGGACACCCTAACTCCTGGTAGATCTTTTACAGTGCCTGGAGACAGCATCATTGTTACAACTCAGGAGAGACACTACTGGCATCTAGTGGGTAAAGGCCACGAATTCCACAAGACATTCTTCCAATAAACAGGGAAGTGGTCCCAAAATGGAATCATTTCACCCAAAGTATCAATCATGACAAGACTGAGAAATATTGTAATGTATTATTCCATTGTATGTAGTTTACACAATTCATTCATGTAGTTGGGCATATTATACTGCACCCAAAGAGCCAAGGGTGTAGTAAGCAGTGAACAAATGCCTTCTGTGATTATTATCAATACTACTTCTACACACATTTCTCCTTTTTTTCTTCTTTTCTTTGGAAGCTGGCATGGACCCTATTTAAAGGGAGGAATACTTCCTTCTGTTTTCAAAACTTTTTATTTATTTATTCAATGTTTGACACTCATTACTTTAGGTACACACACACACACACACACACACACACACACACACACTGTCTTTGTTAAAAAGTTGACAGTTTTGCTTCAACTGTAGACAGACTTCTGTCCAAAAAGGACAAAACTTGGAAGCAGGTAAGTCGACAGCCTAGCTCTGCCAAGACAGGGTAGGTAAGTCCTTCATAATTCCTGCTCTACAACCAATGTCTGTCAGAGAAATGGGGCCAAATGGCTGAAGATTGATGCTGTAATGTATGGAGAGAAAATGGGAACTGTCCAGGCAGCCACAGGTATGTCATTTTTTAGTTTTGGAAGCTGCAGGCCCTGCACTTCCTATATAATCAGATATATTTATCCCTCTCAGGTCTCTGAGGTGGTTGAAGAATAGATAGCTAGAGTCTCATAGTTAAATTTTGAATTGTTTAGGAATCAAGAGGGTGTTCTGGATCTAAGAAGATATTTTTAAAATTATGAGGCAAGTTAGTATGAAAGCTGAGTTAGATGTAGAACTTTAAACTCATGGAGATGGTTAGATAGTAGAATGTTAAAGTCAGGTGCCAAATACATATGGACTGGACATTGGGAATGTATGCTAAGCCATATAACTCTTATAATCGTGGCCTATTTATTTCTGTTGTTTTGTATTGTATTTATAGTTATAAGAAAAAGAACCATTATTTGGACTGAAAGGGAGAGCTGTTGGGGGGAAAAATAAATACCTTAAACTAAAAAAAAAAAAAA